>LR753390.1:732119-813663 GCA_902729485.2 Mus minutoides
AAGGTCTTGGAAAGATCAGGAATTCAAGGCCCTTACCTAAACATGATAAAAGCAATCTACAGCAAACCAGTGGCCAACATCAAACTAAATGGAGAGAAACTGGAAGCAATCCCACTAAAATCAGGGACCAGACAAGGCTGCCCACTTTCTCCCTACCTATTCAATATAGTACTCTAAGTCCTAGCCAGAGCGATTCGACAACAAAAGGAGGTCAAGGGGATACAAATTGGAAAGGAAGAACTCAAATTATCACTATTTGCAGATGATATGATAGTATATATAAGTGACCCCAAAAACTCCACCAGAGAACTCCTAAACCTTATAAACAGCTTTAGTGCTGTAGCTGGATATAGAATTAACTCAAACAAATCGATTGCCTTTCTCTATACAAAGGATGAACTGGCTGAGAAAGAATCTCTTACTCTTTATCCTCTCCAAACATCCTCTTTAGCCCATTTTCTTCCAGACCGATGGCCCTAGTTTGGCTTTACCCCCTGCCCTTAGGCAGCCAACAAGTCACTCACTGGTAACCTCAGCTCTTCCACCCGCACCCTAGCTCCAGAGTAAGGACTCAGAGGGTTATTATTTACTAAAGATGCTTATGGTCTTCTGCTAGGCTTGTTTCCCAAATAGCTTGTACCTTATTTAACCCATTGAACCTATTCTATGTCTGCCACATGGCTGGTTAGCTTTCCTCAGAGTTGAGGTGGAGAATCTTGAACCTCTGATTATCTCCCAGAGTTCCAGTCTCTCTATTGGATCTCCCACCTTCTACTTCTTGCATTTTGCTAACAGGCCATCAGCTTTGTATTGACAGGTAATGCTTCCACACAGTACACAAGAGACTATCCCTGCACAAACTCCCTCGTTTCTCTTCCTCTCCTCTCCTCTCTTCCATCTTTCATAGCTGCCTTGCCAACCAACCGAGACCAGTTGGCAGTCCTGTCCACTCTGATGCACAGGCTGCAGAATGTGACAGGGCTGTCAGTGTTCAGGTGAGGTGTATGTGAATCCATTTCCAGCCTATCACTTGCATTTTCTTAATGCTTTCCAGCATCTAAGCCCCACCCCTTTCCCCCCTTCCCTCTGAGTAGGGAACTTTTGAGTGTTCCACATTACAAGGAAAATAGCTTTTTAGACACAAGCTAGTTCACTCACTCACCAACTCAGAGAATTGCCTTAGGCTGCACACTGGAGGTAGATGTCTGAATCCAGGTCACAACCTTAAAGTACCTTACAAATAGGGTACGCTCTAGCAAATAGGGATGGTTATCTATTGTAGAGATTTAAAGTTCTCCAGTAGGAAATAAGAGACTCACCAGTAAATGTTTCTTTGGAGTATCTCTCTCTCTCTCTCTCTCTCTCTCTCTCACACACACACACACACACACACACACACACACAGTCTTTGTATCTTTGAGGGAGACAGATTTTGATACTTTTTGCTCTGCAGTCAGGTCACTGCTTTCTAGGCTGTCTTCAGCTACAGGACAAACAGTATCAAAATCAAAACCTAAGAGTCCTAAGAATGACCACCAGGTCTTTATCACTTTGGCCTATCCTGAACTATGCAGTTTGGAAAAGTCATGCATAGTAACAAATATACTCAGTTAAAACATGACTTCTCTTCCCCTCGTGCGTCTTACACTTGGCCTTGTTGGCTGAGACTTGACCCTCATTACCTCCTCACACAAGCATCAAGGTCCCATGCTCACAGAGGAAGAAATGGAAGCCTGGCCTTGCAAAGCCCGTCCTTGGCTTATGGTCACACTAGTTGGTAAGCATCAAGGCCCAGTTGAAATTTGAACCCCGGGCAGTTTAAACAAGTGCTTTTATTCATTACGGCATGGCGGAAAATTAAAATAATCCTTAAATTATTTTAAGGATCTTTAACGAAAGGACTCAAGCGGGGCAAACATAGCTCTGGCGGTCCTTACCCTTCTCCCCCTCTCCCTCTGACTTGCTAAAAACTGTTAGAACACTTTCCCAAAACTAGTCACCAAGGTCAGCTCCCTTATTTGGCTACTTCCTCCTTTAGAAGCTATCAAGGTCCAGCTATGAAGTACTGAAGTCCAGCAATCAAAAGCTCCCTTAGGCTCACCTAATGAACATGTCCAGTTAAAATTAAACACCTCATCCTAACATGGGTTTTCTCCTTTGACCTTTATAAACAGCCATTTTCTATGGGCCATGCCTGTCTCCTCTCTATCTGGAGACACTCCTTTGTCCCAGGGACACATACCCCTTCCCCTTCACTCTGTTCTCTCCCCTTTCTCCCTTTTCCTCCCTCTCCTGTCTTTGTCTCTTATGCCTTGCCCTCAGTCCGTCTGGGTCAAATAAATCTCCTTTGTGTTGAGAACTTGGGGCTTCTAACAAGCAAAACAACAACAACCGTCAGGGGAAATCAGACAAAACAGCAACCCTCAGGGGAAATCAGAGGGAGGAGCCACGTGCAGCGTAGCCTGATAGCTAGCTAAAGAGCTAGCAGCAGTTTGCTGTCTCCTGCCCCGTGGTTCTTTCTACACCACACAGCAGACTGCCTGGAAATAGGACTTGCTTCAACCTCACTGCCTACCATGGCCAAATAGTACCCTTGGTCGTGGACAGGCAGATGGATGCATGGGCTAGAGCCCTGGGGTAGCTCCCCTCCAATCACCCTGTCCAACTTGTATTCCATTACATTAACTTCCTGAAAACTGTCCTTTCCCAGGGCACTCTGGCATACACTGGGTCTATCCTGATGGTAAGCCCTCAGGGACAGCCCATGTATGGCTCCTACCTCTCTACTCTCCATTTTCTTGCTTACAGTCAAACATAGTTGCACGCCTGTGTTTAACTCTCTCCCACTAAGGCTCTCTCTCCCCATCAACTTGCAAATGACCCTGAGCCCCTGGTGTCTTATTCCTCCCGCAGGCACTGGCTGATAAAATCGGTGTCGGCTGCAGCCTGGTGCGTGGTGAGTACAGCCGAGGGTGGAACGAAGTGAAGCTGGTGAACGAGGCTAGGAAAGGCATGGTCGGGAACCTGCCCCCACCCGAAGAGTACATCGTGGATCTCATGTTCCACCCAGGGAACCTGCTAAAGCTGCGCAGCAAAGAGGCTGACCTCTACCGCTTTCTGTAGTCGCCGGAGGAACACAAGAGCACCCAAGCCAGAAGTTGTCTTCACATGTTTACTAAGAGGGGCTTTAGCCGATTAGATAATTTCAAATAAAAGTATTAGAAATGGTTCTGTGTAGAAATAAACTGTGGGTGTGGATGTGACTACGCGGTGCTTCAGGTTCAGGCTGTAGCGTTCCGGGTCTATGGGGTCTCCCACGCTCTCCATCCCCACTCAAGGTTATCAGGGGTAAGACCAACTCAGCCCTCTTGGAGCTTAGCCTCTTTTTATGAAGGCGCGAAGCAACTGCTTCCTATGATGGGATGGGCTTCGCACTGTTCCGCCTTGGTATTCAGAATACTTATTTTAAATAAACTCAGTCCAATTGGGTCTCAGTCTCCGTGTCTGGATTTGAGATTTAAGAGACTCTGGTATTTCAAAGTAGTTTCTAAGTTAATTGTTCATGTTTATTTGTTTATTTTTTAACACTGATTATTGACTGAGGAGATGACTCTGGTGGTTTGAGTAAGAATGCCCCCCACAGGCTCATATACTTGGCAGGTTGGCCATGAGGGAGGCTATTTGACAAGGATTAGGAGATGTGGCCTTGTTAGAGGAAGTATGTACTGGGTGTGGGCTTTGGAGTTTCAAAAGCTCAAGCCAGGCACTTGTCTTTCTCTTGCTGCCTCTGCATGCTGAGGTAGAAATCTCAGCTCCTTCTCTGTCATGAACTATGTCTATCTGCGTGCTGCCATGCTTCTCACCCTGATGATAAAAGATGGTTGTTGAGCTGAAAGCCCCAATTAAATGTTTTCCTTTATAGAAGTTGCCATGGTCATCGTGTCTCTTCACAGCAATAAGATATGGACTAAGACAATGGCTCACTGTGGAAACCGCTTGCCACAAACATGAAGACCTGAGCTCACATCTCTGGTACACACCTAAAAAGCTATCCACACTGCTGCTAAGCATGACATCGTGATTAATGTCTGACCTCTACAGTGATGTGTACACACACACACACACACACACACACAAACTCCAGCATATTTAATTTAATACTGGGTTACTGGGTCACCCAAAAATTATTTCACATTAATATGATTTGAAAATTACATGATTCCAAGCAAGAAACAGTTACATAGAAGCAAACAAAACAGATCCTTGATGAGAACTTGAATTTCTTACCAAAGGGGAGATATAAATAGCCATTTCAAATGGTAACACAGATGAACATTGTTGATACAATAACTCTCATGAAGTATATATTTTCTAGTCAGTCTTTAAAGTCTGAAGTTTATCTATATAATCATTTTCCTAGAGTATTTTACAGTGAGACAGATTTTTAAATTTTTTCATTAATTCATTGTTGTCTTTTTGAGATTGATTTTTTTTTAAGAACTATGGCTAAAATTGTTTTTCAAAAACCAGCCTGTGGGAATGAAAACATGGTTCATGAAATATGAGCTTTGCAAGTGTGAGAAGGTGAGTTTGAATCTTTTAACACTCAGGTAAGAGGCAGGGAGCCTGGAGCTGTGTAAATGCTTACAACTCCCCTGGTGGGCAGCATACCCAGGACAGCTGCTAGCCTCTGGTTCAGTGAGAAACCCTGTTTCAAAGCACTAAGACACCAAGCATCCCGTTCTGTCCTCTGGATGAACACACATGGGCATAGATTGTCCCTACGCGCTTGTGGACATACAACACAGCATACATCTGAGCATGCACATTCACACAAAGACACAGATCTATAATTATAGAGCATATAATTCTTTCTCTCAGAATAAGCTTCTTTATTTTTTCAGTGGCATGGTAAATTATATTTATCATGTGGTTTAATGAATCAGAGTGTGGATTATAGGGCACAAGCCCATCTCAGCATTTTTCAAGCCTTTTTTGATCCAGCAAATGCTTATGATGGATTACAAAGATTTATAAAGTGTAACAAGATGAAAATGAATGACAAACAGGAGCACAGAAGAGAGAGAGAGAGAGAGAGAGAGAGAGAGAGAGAGAGCTCACAGTCAGGAATGAGCTGAGCATGCAAAATGTGTCCACGAAGACTGTAAATGAAGATCTGACTCCACTCCAGACAGAGCCTGAAGAGACAATGCTGTCTGCTAAGGTCCCCCAGCTAACAGCACAGAGGACCTTCTTAGAAGGGACAGAGATGGGGATTTCTCCTTCTGGAGCTTCACTGAGATAATCAAACAACAAGAAGAGACCAGTGCATTATATTGTGAAATAATAATTTCCTGGGCCAATGGCCAGCCATCAGTAGATCTAGAATGAGTAGAATGTGACGGCAGTTCAGGGGGAGCTGTTGTGGAGGCCCGGGCACACATGTGCTCTGGCTGTGAGTGCTGGTATACATGTGCTCTTACTTACTTATTAGACAGTTTCACACAATGTCTCTCTTAGGTTCTAGGTAATTATTAAACAGCTTAATAGTTTGTATTCTATCTATTTCCAGGCAGGGCTTTTAAGCTCAAGTACCATATAGTTGAATGTCTACCCTATCACAAAATAATTTTCAAAGGCAACAAAGTTTATGAAATGCCTATACATGAACTTCAGAGGAAACATGAGAGAGACTGCATGGCAAGACTGAATGTGCTTCTGGCTGGGAGATGCAGTCATTCTTCCCATATCAACACTGAGCTGTATTATTTCCATTAGAATCCCAGTGTGCCCTTTCTAAAGTTGGGTGCAAAATACATCTAGAAGAATGTTCAAGTATCCACACTATGAAATAGAACAATACAGAGGGATTAGCTTTCCATTTCCTATCACATATCAGAACATATGTTGAAAAGCAACCAGAAGTCAACCAACTAGTATGGCACAAACATAAAAAAGAGAAGACTTAAGACGCCAGATGAAAACCTTTATGTAGTAGTTAGGATTTAATGTCACAAAAGTAGTTTGTTCAGTAGGAATGTGGCAGCCTATTTAGAAAGTTACTGTAGTCTTAGCATGAAAGGCTTTTGCTGTTTGAGGCAGGAGAAACGAGTCACTGAAGAACATATATAAGTTTTGCTACATAAACTTGTAAATAAAATACACTGAGAATAAGATTGCAGACAAGGAGGGGAAAATGTGGCATGTGTAGTGGACAAAAATGTTCATATCCTTAATAAGCAAAAGTCTTCTATAAATCATTAAAGAAAAACAAACAGTCCATTTGGAAAACAGCCCAAAAAAAGTGCATGATTCTACCATGGCAACAAGCAATTGCCAACCTCAATAACCTAAGTTAAGTATTTTTAATGAAAGTGTACATCAAACACAAATCAATAGGGGTTTTCTGCACAGTCATGCAAGGCCTCAGACTGACAGATGTCTGCTGTAGTGTGGATATAGCGTGACCTCAAAGTATCCATGTGCTGGCAGCTTGGCCTCTGATTTACTAGCACTCAGAAGTGATAGGCTCTGTAAGGCATGGGGCTAGAGGTGGGTTGACTGGGCTAGGAAGTCAGAAAGGAATCAATGCCAGTGAAGGCTTCCAGGAGGCCACCTTCACCAAGACTGGGTTGCTGTGTCTCCCACTTTCCCTCATACTCATGCGTCTGCCACATGATACCACCCACTCATCCTGGTGGCCCTTTCTTAGACTTTCCAGCCACCAAACTACAGGAAAAACACGAATCCTTCCAACACCCAACACGAGGCATTCTCCAACACAAGCATCACCTGCTCAGCTGTTTCTGATGAATAGATTGATTCAAAGCCTCCCATTGTGCAGCTGTGCATGCCAGGACATGAGGCTCTCTCTCAATCACTTCAGTAGGAGGGAAGGTTTTGCAGAATTATGGCTTGGGTACAGCCTGTGGCTCAGTTCAAGCTACACACCTGGATGAGATCATTGGGATTAAGATGTTTATTTAGACATGCTTCATATCTTGATCTTCTCTCTGTGGAATTTCTGGTTAGTGGCTTATAGCCCCCAAGGCTAGCAATGATCAGATTGGGGGATGTTAAAACACTTTATGCATTGTAACATCAAAAATAGACTTATACTTCCAGAGGGAGTTCAAAACATTCCGTTAAAATTAGTATCTAACTAGAGCTATCCTTATGAAATGGCAAGATAGGCAGCTGAAGGCTGGAGTCACAGCACCGCTTGGTGGTCTCACCGGAATTCAAGGCCAGCTTGGGCAACAGAGTGAGACCTGGTCTCAAAATGACTAGAAAATGGGGGCTGGAGAGATGGCTTCACGGTTAAGAGCACTTTCTGCTCTTGCAGAGGACCTGAGTTTAATTCCTTCATGGCAGCTCACATCCCTCTGTAACTTCAGTTGTAGGGTATCTGATACATACAATCTTCTTCTGGTCTCTGCTGTCACTGCATGCATGTGGTACATTATATATACATATAGGTAAAACACTTATACATGTAAAATTAAAATAGATCTTAAAAGAGATAAAAGGGGGCCGGGCGTGGTGGCGCACGCCTTTAATCCCAGCACTCGGGAGGCAGAGGCAGGCGAATTTCTGAGTTCGAGGCCAGCCTGGTCTACAAAGTGAGTTCCAGGACAGCCAGGGCTATACAGAGAAACCCTGTCTCGAAAAACCAAAAAAAAAAAAAAAAAAAAAAAAAAAAAAAAGAAATAAAAGGGAGAGAGGAAGGAGGGAAGGAAGGAAGGAAGGAGGGAGGGAGGAAGGAAAGAAGGAAAGAAGGAAAGAAGGCAAGAAGGAAGAAAGGGACAATTAAACAGGATCCTCTGAACCGGCTTCCTAGCCCTGAGCAGGTGCCACAGGAAGCTTGGAGCTGACACTGCTTTCTAGGACACATCAGCCATGAGAAATGCTTCTGTATCGGCACAAAGTAGTATAGGAAGTCAAATGGACCTTTTGTTTTTATTGAGGCAGAACCCTCAAAAATCACAACCTGCATCTTCTCAGCATGCCACCACACAGTAATCTTTGCCCAACCAGCCATCCTGACGTGAGCCCTGGGGTTTTGGAGAGTATGCATTCAAAGCCACTCAGAGAAAGCACAGTCTACACACTGATTGATTTTTCTTCTTTCTTGCTTGCTTGCTTGCTTGCTTGCTTGCTTGCTTGCTTTCTTGCTTTCTTGCTTTCTTGCTTTCTTGCTTTCTTGCTTTCTTGCTTTCTTGCTTTCTTGCTTTCTTGCTTTCTTGCTTTCTTGCTTTCTTGCTTTCTTGCTTTCTTGCTTTCTTGCTTTCTACTTCAATGGAGACCTGACCATGGACTTTCTGAATACGATTGCTGGTTTTGGTATATTTGTACAACAGTGGGGTTATGACCAGTCACTTATCTAGAGATTACCTGTCTTGGGTTTATTTATTTCTTTGAGGGATTGATTAATTTTTAGAGCCCAGGCTAGCCTCAAATTCACAACCCCACTTCCTCTACCTCTTGAGTGTATAGGGACTATGGTGTCAGGCTCAGTGTTTATTTTAAAGTACAGTTCTCCCTTTAAAAACTCTTGAGTGTTGGGTAGATCACTGGAAAAATCTTTTCTTAAGCTTTTACCCTTCCCAAGCCAGAGCTATAATGGGTTTGTCATTGTATGGGCTTCCCTTTTGAGGGCAGTCACTGAAGTGTCAGGTGTGATCCCTTAATAAAACAGACTCAAATGAAGCTTCCAGGGGCCAGCACAGTTCAGGGCAACTGTGGGTCCCACCACAGACATTACACTCTTAGCAAACACCACTGGAGGAAGTGAGAATGTTCTGTTCTAGTGACTTTGTTTATAAATCAAAGGATATTGTCCTATAGAGGTGTGACATTGGTAGCATGTGATGCCACCAGAGCCAGAACTGGCCTTTCACTCTGTCCCTCCCTTTCCTGAGCTGTGTGATCTTGAAAAGATTACTTAGCCACTCTGTCCCTGCTTTGGCTTCTGAAAAATAATAAATATGAGGGTTATATCAAAATTACAAATAGCAAAATTTACATATTGGTCACTAACAGGCCAGGGGCTATTACTTCATGTAGTTTAAACACCTTTGCTGTAATTCACAGTTAGCACAAGATAAAAACTGATTTACACAGATGTTAAATAATTGAGTTAGGATTTCTCTGCTAGTAACAGGCAGAGCTTTAGACCTGGACCTCATTTAACTCCAGAGGTGACACTCGGAACCTATGTGTGTCATTGTGCTGCTGACACAATGGACCATGGAAATGCCATGAGGTGGGGCCCGGGTGTGCAAAACACACATGAAAATTAGTGAGCACATGGTTGTGTACATGCATGCTTGTGTGCATACATGCTTCTGTGCTTGCATTCATGTATTTGTGTGTTTAGCATGTTTATGGATATTTTCTATTCTTTCTGGGTTTCTTTTCCTTTGAACTCCTGTGTGAGTCCAGATAGTTGGGTAGTTAGGATGTCGGGCTTTATAAACCACACTCAGCTCTGCAATTGCACAGCAGAATCAACCACAATGAAACCTAACTGATGTGGCCACATCAGGTTGAGTCATTTCTCACGTTAGACAGTGAACACTTGAGTGTTGGGCATTGGGCTATGCACAGACAGTCTGGTCTTCAGTCAAGCTGAGATGTTGAACCCCAGGACCCGGTGGTGATAATTCACCTACATGGGACAGAAGGAGTTCTCTCATGTCTCCTGGAACCTTGGCTATGGTTGAAGTTACTGCCCCGCCAGCCCCCCACAGGAGAAGCATGGTTAGTAGTCATGTAGACAATGTCCCAAGCTTCTGGCCTTCAGGCTAAATTCCTCCCCAGTTACCTAGCAACAGCACAGCATAAAAGGGGCTATTTGACCCCTCCTCACTCTCTTGCTCTTTTGCTCTTACTCCTCTTATTCCCCTTACTCTCCTCTCTCCTCTCACTTTCTTCCTCTCTCTCCCTCTTACTCTTTAGCCTTTCTTCTCTCTCTCTTCTCCCTTCTCTCCTCTTGGCCATAACCTCTCTCTCTCTCTCTCTCTCTCTCTCTCTCTCTCTCTCTCTCTCTCTCTCCCTCTCTCCACCTTTTCTTTTTCTCCCTGCCTTTCTACAATAAAACTCTAAAACCATAGACTGTCTCTGTTCATCTGTGCTTACTCTCACCTGCTGGGAACCTCTCTCCCTAAGCCCTCTATCCCTTAACCCGGGGCTACAGGGTGTTGCTCCAGAGCGCCCTCCCCATCAGGGGCTGTCCCTTGTCCACCCCCCCACCCCATCAAATGGGGTCAGTGGCTTACATGCCCACCCGGGGGCGAGTGGAAAGTGTATGGCAGTCCTCCTGAGTCTGCCTGCCCAGAGCATAGGAGGAACTCTGGCTGGACATGGGCTATCCTCCCTCCCTCCTCTTCCCTTACTCCCTTTTAGTTCCCACACTTGAGGCGCTGAGCATGGAAAGGGCTGGATGTACCTAGTGGCTAAGCACTGCAGCTAAGCATCAGGTAGACACTTCCTGGTGCCTCTTCCCCATCTTGGCATCTCTGGGCTGTAAGATGGACCCACTCAACGTTAACCCAGTGTGTATGCCTAGAGACCCCTTCCTTTCACTATGAGTGAGGACATTTGGGAGCTGCTGTGTCTTCTGCGTTGCCAGATAACTGAGGGGGTGTTTGTAGAACTGACAAGAGAGCTGCCACAGTTCATAGCTGCTGGTAACTCAACAATAACACACAGGAACTCACAAGAGACTGAGGGGGGCATGCACAGGGCCTGCACAAGTCCATGCCAGATGGAGTCCTAGAGCTGAAAGGAAAAGTGGGCACACGATCTCATCCCTGACCCAGAAGCCGTCTCCAACTGATAACCACTTGCAAATGGAAATTTAGCTTCTTTCAAGCACAACTCACTGGGGAAACAAACCACTCCCCTGGAAGGCTGCATGCGCAGCAGTAGATGGCCAACAGAAACAAACTCGACAGCACAGTCAAGGGTTCTCTGCCCTGTAACATCGTCTAAGAGCTTCTCTTTTAAATTTTTATTGTATTATTCTCCTATTCTTTATTACATATATTTCACTTTTTACTTTTTTATTTTTATTATAATTATGTAATATGTATATATGTTAGATGTATAACTTATTGTATGCATATTTCTCTTCCTCCTTCTTCCCCACAGGTCCTTTGAACATACATTATGGATTCTAGTTTAGTTTTTTTTCTGGGATTCCTGAGTGTGTGAACAAATGGGTCTCTCTCTGTTTCTTGTGCCTTTTCCTGAACTCATTTCCTTCTGCTTGTTTGTTCTTATCATATTTTATTATTATCCCTTAGAAACCTGCTTGTTTTCTACTGAGAGACAGAAAGGGTGTGGATCTTGATGGGAGGGAGATGAACAGGAGGGGTAGAGGGAGGAGAAACCATAATAGGATATTTTATGTGAGAAAATAAATCTATTTTCAATAAAAGAAAAAAGTATAAAAAATAAATAATAAGTAAATGCAGTTTATTACACCTAAAAGTGAGTCGCTCAAGGGCTGGGGCATGGCTCAGCGGCAGGGTGATGAACGGGAGGCCACCATCTTGGCTTCACAGCTAGCATGCTGTGGCTTGTAAGGAGGAAATATTGTTATCTTTATCTTAACTGGCTGCCTTACATTCTCTCTCTCTCTCTCTCTCTCTCTCTCTCTCTCTCTCTCTCTCTCTCTGGTTTTTCAAGACAGGGTTTCTCTGTACAGCCCTGGCTATCCTGGAACTCACCCTGTAGACCAGGCTGGCCTTGAACTCATAAATCCTCCTGCCTCTGCCTCCCGAGTGCTGGGATTAAAGGAGTGTTCCACCAAGCCCAGCTTTTACATTTTCTTTTTTAAAAAAACCAAGCAGCTGCCACAAGCTGATTTACCTGTAGCTGACTGATATTTAACTTTGCTGAATTGTGTCAGCGGTGAGTGTCTGCTTGGCCAAATTTTTAGTCAGCCTCCTGAGCCCTCTTCCCTGGGCCATTTGCAGACTCTCCTGTAAAAATCTGGTTTTATCAAAGGACCTAGTCATATTACGTACTCGATGGCAACTATAGAAGAGCAGATAAAGAGTCTGAGAAGGGCAGCCTTCATTATGGAAGAGGTGAAGTAGGAAGGTATGGTATAGAGATATGAAGCTGCTTGTCATATTTCAACCATAGCCAGGAAACAAACCACTCAGGAAGCAGGCCAGCCTGCGAGATGTTAAAGCTCTCCCCACAGTGAGAAGTGTGGAGATTCTGAAGGTTCCCTGGCAGCAGCCCAAAAGACTCCAGGGACATTTCACACTCAAACCAAGCACCTTCTAAGACACTGTGATGAGAATCCCACCATTCAGTATCTGAACATCCTCAGTAAGTCAGTAGGGTCCCCACCCTACAGCATGCCAGGAGTGACCTCTGACAACCCTAGCCTGCTGTCAGCCCACAGGCTAAAACTCCCTCCCTCAGGGGTTTCCTCCTAGTCCCTTTCTGTCAGCTGCTTCCTACCAGCCCTGACACACCCTGTGTCTGGTGGTGGTAGTCTATTTCCCTGCTGCACATTCCTGTCTTCCTGGCTGTGCTCCAGATTAGCAGTCCCCAGCATAAATCAATTCTAACAGTGGTGCCGAGGACATTGGGGCTTGTACTGGGTTTATGTTTAGCGTTCATATTTCAGGAGGTTGAGAGAACTTCGGCTTTTGGTAACTGAGTAAGAATGGGTAGTTGGCCTCTGTGTAATGTACACTGTGGCCTCCATTTTGATGTTCTTGGTGAATAGCAGTGAACATTTGGTGACTGTAAGTTACTGTGCTTTATCCACCCCACCCCACCCCCAAGTGTGGTGGGAAGCATTTTGAGTCTGGTCTGTAACCTTTGCAGTGAGACTCTGTCCTCTGTGCATGGTACTGGGTTGTAGTCATGAATTCACAGCAGTTGTGATGAACCTGCATGAGGCCTGTAGGCTTTGAGATTATGTTTTAAGATTTAAGATTTACTTTAAGCTCCCAGTGTGGGGAGGCTGAGGCTGGAAGACTGCAAGTTCAAGGCTAGCCTGGGCCATATGGTAGACCTTGTTAAAAAAAGAAAAATTAAAAGGAGAGGAGAAGAGGAAGAAGTGGAGAGGGAAAGAAAGTTGGAGGTTGGGGATGTAGCTCAGTGGTATGGTGTGTACTTAGCATGCTCAAGGCCTTGGGTTAAAGAGCTACGGAAGAAAGGACAGGAGTGAGGGAGGAAGGGAAGGAGGGTAGATGAAAAGAAGGGAGGAAGAAAGGGAAGGAGAGAGAGAGAAGAAGGATTATTTCAAATTGTTATAGGCTTACTATTAATAGTGGGTAGATGGAGTGAGTCTTAGTTTGAATGGCTCACTCTGCACACCTACCTTTTAAAGTACTACTTTGGAACTTAAGGTAACTTGGCTTGTGTTAACCTGCCAACAGTACATAAGTAAGACTCCATGTTGGTTAAGCAAGGAATGAGTTTCCTGATCTCCAGTAGGCAGCACTGGGATAGCTGTACAGCAGAGGCCATGGGCTGGTCTCAGCTCAGAGCAATGTGCTCCATCCCGCCCATTACTTTTCTAGCATGGGTCAGTCAACCTTCTGTCACTGTGACAAAAATGCCAGAGAAGATCAACTCTTAAGGAAGAAGTGTATTGGATTTGGACTTATTATTTATGATTCTTTTAACATTAAAAGTACTGGGCTTTATTTGTTTGAATAAATGCTTAGAGGCTCATGTGCCTATACATGAATGATAACTATTATAATGATGATGTGATTTTACCAGAAAGTACAATAAATGTTCAACTAACTGAAGGATTGAAAATAATTGGAAATAATAATTGAAAGATTTCTCATTTTATTTATTCACTTTATATCCTGGATTTATTTATTTATTTATTTATTTTACGAGTACATTGTAGCTGTCTTCATGCACACCTGGAGACAGCATCAAATTCTATTACACGTGGTTGTGAGCTACAATGTGGTTGCTGGGAATTGAACTCAGGACTCCTGAAACAGCAGTCAGTGCTCTTAACCACTGAGCCATCTCTCTAGCCCTACATCCTTGAAATCTTAATATGTAGTTGGCTGCTTCTATTGATGTGGGCCTGTGGTACCACATAGAGCCTGTGACATGCACAGCAGCCCTACTCATGGAGTCCTAGAAGTAAAAAGAGAAAAGATGTGCTCCCAATTTCCAATATCCACTTCAAAGGCAGCACAGAGAGAGAGAGAAAGACAGAGAGAGAGAGAGAGAGAGAGAGATGCCTGCCTTCTGCTAGCCCCTGCTGCCCAAAGTTTTATCAGTGCCATCACAAGCTGGAAAACAAGCCTTTCACAAATGGGCCTTTGGGGCAATCTAGATCCACAGTAGGACCCAGCCCAGAGGTATGGCCTCCCAAGCCACGCAGCCAGCCAGCCAGACTGATTATTTTGAGAAAGCTCCCATTTGTTTTACATGAGAACAGCTGGTGTTCGAATGGAATCAAACAGAAAAAATCACACTAATCACACTGAACGCAGCTGAACAGAGCACAGAGCTCGCTCTCTCTCTCTCTCTCTCTCTCTCTCTCTCTTTCTCTCTCTACTTATGTACCCCATACACAGATATAGCGATAGACAAATTAGTTTATTTATATATTCTTTCTCTGAAGACTCAGAGCTGATGTTTATCTTTCCTTTTGATTCCAGTCTTTACTGGCAGAAAAACTCCTGAGAGTCTAGGCAAATATATTTATATCGGCATTATCGAAAGACTCATCGGCTCGCTTGCTGATAATCATCGTCTGAGCAGATGATTTTCTAGCTGTGTGACTTCACTTATTTAGCTATTCAGAAAATGTGGGGTTTTTTTTAAAGCCTCATTTTGTTAATATAGATGAGAGAGAGAAACAGAGTGATAAGGAGCCTTAGACTCTTATAGAACAGAGAGTTCAGTGTAGATGTCTGTCTGCTTCCCTCCAAAGCAGGACAGGATAGAAAAGTTAGCCATTCAAAGATGTGAGGTGGTTTGCACTCGGTATCCATGATTTTACCTGGTCCAATAAAGTAGTAATAAAATAAAAATCGAGAGCTGTTAGTTCAGTTGAGTATAAGCTTAACATGTGTACACACATGCACACACACAAACACACAGCTTTCACCTTGATGAAGAATAAACAATAGCTTACTCTGGAGCCAAATATAAATGACCATGTCTGCTCAACACAGACTTAGGTTACTTCAAACCCCGTGATCCAAAGAGGTAACAATTTCATGAAGTTCTTACATACAGAACAAAGAAAGTTATATCAGAAGATTCTCCAGATAGGTTCGTGAGAATTTCAGGCAAGCAGGTTAGAACACAGCAGGGAGACCTCGACCACGAGCCTCTGATGGCAGACACCTTTAGCTTTACAGTCGGGTAGACGCTAACCATCAATTCATACATTCAAACTATTTACCACTCTAGTCACTTGGATATTTGGTCACACACATGGGAAATAAATGCCTATTCCAGGGACCATGATAGACAACCTGGCTCTGGACCTGCAACATTCCAACCTCTTCGTAACCACTGAAATTCCAGTCAGCCAATCGGCCTTTGAAGTTGTAGACACAGAGTCCTTCCATTCACACCAATGAAGTTGTGGCTGTGTGGCCGGCTATACTCTCCTCACATTCCTATGTTCATCCAAGTATCTTGTTCCTGGAAGCTACTCTTAGCTCTTTAAAACAATATTTTAGGTACCTGCAAAATGTAATTTTTTACTCAAAGTCAATATTCTTTAAGGCATCCATGTTTCAACCGGTGTTCTGAGAGCACCCAAGGGACCGTACGTTTTCACCCGCTGTGCTGACCGATCTCACCTCATGCACCTTCCTCACCTTGCTGCAGAGTGAGAATTTACTCTGTGTTCGTCATCACACAGGCATGCTTAAATGAAAAACACACCTTCCAACAGACTCAATTCCTCAGCAGGAGCATTGGAGGCTCCTGTATGATCTTGCACTGAGATACACGTTTGCATGCTAATTACCCAGAAAACTCAAGCGCACTGTATGTGAGGGATGTGAGGGCTGAACTCTGAGAGCTTTGCTGTCTGAGAAAGGGAACAGGACCTGCAGATGGCTTCAGTGTGAGCAACTGGGGTAGAATCTATTTTTAAAGTCATTTTACAGACCCACTTGTGCTAAATTAGTCATGTTAAATTAACCAGATAATTTGCTGTGAGTTTGTTGTAACTGGATTTCTTTATCAAAAGTAATGCTTCTTGGGGGTTTGTGGGGCGAAGGGAGACTTCTATGTCATTTACAGCTTAGGAAAGCCAATTCAGAGTTCTGTGAATATGGAAATACCTTTCTTTCCTATTTCTAATTTCTAGGGTAAGCCTCTGGAACAAAGGACAGATTATCAAAAGAAAGGCCATATATTTATTAAGATTAAGTTTTGTGTGGCATGAGACCCTTCATAAAGAGAGAGAGGAGAAAAAAAGGACTGAAAGACAGAGAGAGAGAGATCCATGTCCTTATACTAGGCATGATGAAAATATGGATAGTTATGAAGATAACTAAAGGTGTCAGGAACTGCTTCATGATATGGATCTGGGGGGACTCAGCAAGGCCTACCCACATTTCTTCTCATGTCCCATTAGCCTGGCCACTCTGTTTTGTAAAAGCGCCCCCATTTTGGTTGAGCTTTGGCTGTTTCTGAAACTACAGTAATCTGGTATGAACTAAAGTCATTTGTATTTCTAGATTCTCACCCTCCCCACCCTCTGCTGATTCAGAGACAGCTGACTGCAAGCACACACTATAGATGTGGTGTAGAGCCTCCGACATTGCTCAGAACTCTGTAAGTGACCTCCATTCTGTCATATGGATGTGGTCTCCTCTAAGGGTCTCCCTAGAGATCCTGCCATTCTGCAGTCTGAGGCATTAATAAGTCGCCTGATTAATCTCTTACCCCAAAAGACAGTTTAGCTGAGTGTCACCCCCTTGAACCTCGAACCTAAGATCTTCAGAGAGGATGCACAGGGGTGTGTCTTATTTGAAAAGCTACTTGAGAACTGCTTTTATGAAACTTGCAGATTCCTCTTCTTGGCCGACTAAATACAGATAAGAGCCTGGTAGTTATTTCCTTCTGCATCTGTCTTTTTTTTTTTTTAAGATTTTATTTATTTATTATATGTAAGTACACTGTAGCTGTCTTCAGACACTCCAGCAGAGGGAGTCAGATCTCGTTATGGATGGTTGTGAGCCACCATGTGGTTGCTGGTATTTGAACTTAGCACCTTCAGAAGAGCAATCAGGTGCTCTTACTCGCTGAGCCATCTCACCAGCCCCTGCATCTGTCTTTTATCTTTTGGATCAGACTCCTGCTTGACTCTGCAAACGCACTGTCATAGTTTCTCCTGTCTTGTGGGGATAGCATACTCTGACAAGGCATTTCAAGGGAGAAAGGGGTGCCAGTCTAACCCGTTGTTTAAGATCTTGTCCATCATGGCACTTAAGCCAAGCTGGCAAGAGCTTGAAGCACTTGGTCCCATAGAATCCATAGGGAAAGACGAGAATGATGAACATGTTACCACCCTTCTCTCTTTCTCCATTTATACAGTTAGGGATCCTTTGTCCAAGGAATTACTTGCCCACAATTAGGATGAGTTTTCCTTCATCAATTATCCCAATCAAAGCATGCCCAGATGCCTTTCCCTGATGATTGTGGATTCTGTCAAGTTGACAGTTAGCACATGGTGGTCACTCACAGAGCATCTGTCAAACCTACCTCAAATGCGCCCCCCCCCCCAGGCTGACACCACAGAGATAATCAAGCCGTAATCAGTCAGATACTTGCAACCTCATTTTGATAGTAGGGTAGGTTTAGAGGGATTGGCTCCTTATACAAGGTAAGTAAAAACAGGATAGAAGTTTTGGTGTCTCTGTTTCTATCTGTGTCTGTACTTTATACTGAAGACACAGGAATAAATAATGTAAGGCTCTGTGATTTGGCAAGAATGATACCCTAGACTCAAACAGTATGCAACAGCAAAGAGTATTTATTCAGCAGAGAACCTGCAGGCAGAGGTCCACCATACTTCAGGATGGAAGACAGAGGTATAGACTTTGCAGGGTCAATTTCAAGCCTGTTAGAGTAGGAGTGGGTGACTTTTACCTTTCTTTCCCTTGATTGGTTGGTTCTATCACGGGGTTTGGGTGCCTTTGTGATTGGTTAAGGCTCTGGGGGATGTTAGGGGACTTTGGCTGATTAACTATACTTGCCTGCCTCAAACTAGGTGGTGGGGTAGCTTCTAATTAGCTGCCCGTGAGGTTGGCTCAGGCTAAGTGGAGGGGCAGCTTCCTGAGTGGCTGCCCATGAAGGGTGTTTTATTCTGGAATTGCCTTGTTTTGGACTTTTCTAGTTCTGGGAAACAGAAACTTAGGCCGAGTCTCCCAAACTGCCAGTTTGCAGCCTGTCATGGAGTCAGCATGATTCTGGCTAGCTCTGTCCTCTCAAAAAGTCTTTGACCTTAACTTTAACTCTAAGTATTTCTCCTGGCTCATTTTGTATTACAGGACAGACCTACCTTCCCATGAAGAGAGTTATCTATGAGGGTGAGGCTAACCTCTCAGCAATGAACAGGTTAATAATTAATGACTTATTGAGCCACCTTATATGACAGACCACCTTCAGTACAACCTGACAGACTTGAGTTAAGACCATGAGTAATGTTTGGGGGAACCACATCTTGACTAGATTTGTCCTCTTTCTAATGAAACAGAATAAAAACATCCTTTCCCTGCTGTAACCAAGTGTTTAGTTGGTGTATTGACAGGTGAGCTGACCCTGACGAGGCTGTCAGAATCTATACTTTTGTCTTAAAAAGTCTGAGAAGAGGCCCATCCACCTGCCAAGCCATATAAAGTAGGGAAGACACTCAGAGTTTACTGGATGTGGGGACAGGGGAGTGGAAGACACCCAGAGGTCCAGAGCTACAGGATCTCCATGACACACGGCAACAACAGGCTATCTGAGAGGAGTCCCAGTGAGAATTGAGTATTGGTAGTATAGCAGAAGCCAGAGGCCTCAAACCAGACCAATGGCTCACTGAAATGAAAATTTGCAAGTAAAGATGTGTGGATAAAAGGGTGCCACACTCACTTCTACAATGAGATATTTTGTTTGTGTTTTATTTGTTTTTATTTTCTTGGGGGGGGGGCTTCAAGGGCGGTGGGTGGATACAAAGGTTCCAGGAGATGAGTAGTGTCTTAGTGAGGGTTTTTATTCCTGCACAAACATCATGTCCAAGAAGCAAGTTGGGGAGGAAAGGGTTTATTCAGCTTAAACTTCCACACTGCTGTTCATCACCAAAGGACAGGACAGGAACTCAAGCAGGTCAGGAAGCAGGAGCTGATGCAGAAGCCATGGAGGGATGTTACTTACTTGCTTGCTTAGCTTTCTTTCTTATAGAACCCAGGACTACAAGCACAGGGGGTGGCACCACCCACAGTGGGCCCTCTCACCTTGATCACTAATTGAGAAAATGCCTTAGAGCTGTGTCTCATGGAGGCATTTTCTCAAGGGAGGCTCCTTTCTCTGTGATAACTCCAGCGTGTGTCAAGTTGACAAAGGAAAACCAGCCAGTAAAAGTAGGATTGGTGTGAATGATGTGAAATTCATAAAGAATCATAAAAGTTAAAACAAAAACAAAAACTGTGAGACCCCAAAGCGCTTCCCCTTGAAATGTAAAGCCCCTAAGTGCTCCCCCAAGCCTGTTTCCCCATCTCTAAGAATATAGCCAGTAAGAAGCTCTTTGTTCTCTAAAGCTAGCAAGAAGCCTTTTGTTCCTCTGCCTTAGGTGACCTAGCCAGGTGTGCGTGCCTGCCTGCCTGCCTATGTGAAGGACTCAGAGATAAACTCCACAAAGAAGAGCTGTAGCTCACCCCCATTCCCAACTCCTCCCAACTCCTCCCAATTCCTCACTCTTTCCTTTAAAAGCCCCCTACTGTTACCACTCGGGGTAAAAAGGTGAAAGGAGTTTGTCCTCAGCTAGCTGACAATAAACCTCTTGCGGTTTTGCATCAAGTGGTTTCTCTGGAGTCTTTGGGGGCGCCAACACATCCTGGGACAGGAGCGACCCTGTTTCGGGGGTCTTACAAAACAACCAAACAAAAATCCCTTTGGAACAGCTTTAGATCACTATGTAGGCCAGGCTGCCTGGGGCTTGTAATAATTTTTTACATTTTCTGAGTGCTAGGATTCCAGGTTTTATACTGTTGGCAGGTCCAGTCTCTGGGGCTGAGCAGGATGGTGAGTGTCAAGGACACCTGGGCCAGGAGTCTGTTAAAGCAGGAACTCACCTTATTAAACTAGGCACTTGTTTATATAGACAGGGCAAGGAGGTGAGGATAGGGGTATGGGGTGGTGTGAGTGACGAAGGGTGGGGGCAATTTCCCAGTGCCTATAAGAAATTGACACATCAGCGGTAGGTAGCTAGGCAGAGGCTGTCTCATTCAGGTTGGTAGGTCCTGCTGAGTCATTCTTTTTTCTGCTGAGTCATTCTTAAGTGGAGAAGAAGGACAGGTCTCGAAAATTGAGCCAGGCTAGGTTTGTCCAACATTATACGAGTGAGTTCTGCCCCTCATACTTGTAGGCCAGTGCATTATCCACTTCATCCTCAAATCCCTAGCTATGAAGGCTTTAATGCTTTATATTCAAAGCAGCTAGACTTTCTAGAATGCTAGTTTACTTTAGCTATGTTTTCAAAGGGCTTAATTTTAAAAGATAGTAATTAAATGATTCATGTTTCCTGTTTAGCTTTGTAGAGCTTTTTAACAGGATCTGGCTCATTTAAACTTGTTTAGGTTGAAATCTTTTATCAACCATTTTATAACTCCTTTATAAACATGGTTATCTCATATATGAAGTATACTTAACAGATCAAGTGGTAAGTCTACTCATGGTCATTGTTGCTGTTTTTGAATATATGTTTCAAAGTGTTTCAAAATGTAATATATCTTTTAAAGAGATAGGCTTTCACAATGCTCATAGTCTGGTCTCTTCTAGAACTTTCTGTGTAAAGTAGGCTTGCAGTGAACTCACAGAGATCTTTCTGCTTCTCCCTCCCTGGTTCATGGATTAAAAGTAAACACGTAATATGTGTATCTAAGCAATTTTTAAAAATCATCTTTATTTTGAATCAGGGTCTCATGTAGCCTAAGCTAGCCTACAACTCACTATGTAGCCAAGGATAACCTTAAACTTTTGATCTTTCTTCTTCAATTTGCCAAGTGATGAGTTACAACCATGTGCCACCACAACCAGTAAGTACAAAATTTAGTTCTCCAATGTAAAATAGGAACTTAACTACAAGTAGGCCAATGTTCTAAGAAAGTCTGAATGCCTTGAACAAATCTTATGGTCAGTCATAGTGAAGTATCCCCGTAACCCCAGCATTCAGAAGACAGTTGCATGGGAACTGCTGCAGGATTGAGGCTAGCCTGATCTAAAGGCAACAAACCTTTTTCTAAAATACTGTTCTGCTCTCAGTGAGGTTTGCAAGAAGGCATTGACTAGCAGAGAAGGTTTTGTTTTCTCAGGGTAGCTGCTTTGATTTCTGCTGTTTTTGTCAGGCTTTGAGAACTAAGGAAACGAGTTCTGACAAAGTCCAGATTCATTTAAGTTCCTGCTTCTGTCAAGCTTGTTACGTGGGCACTTTATGCATGCTGTTATGGCATTCAAACCCTTCCCATCTGTGACTAAACATGCACAGAGATGTGTGTCCAAACATTTGAACATTGCAAAAACATTTGTATAGTTAAAGGCACGTATGTTTAATGCATATAAAATGATGAACAAGTATTCTCTTTCATATAATATATATTGATTCTGCATCTGTAACCCAAAATGCCTAATAAAAGTTTTTAAATATCTCTACTATTTATTATATACTTGTTACGATTCACATAAACTTGCAATTTAGGCAAACCTTCTATTTAAACATGTTCTAAATTTATTTATCTCAACCAAATAAGCACTTTGTTTATGTATATATGAAACTTGTAGAAACATCAGAAAATGATTCTATTTGAGTGCATTGTCTGAAAATTTGTTAGAAGTCTAAATTTTTATTTTTGCCAATGCCATAAACATGTGTTTTCCTAGATTAGTATTTTAAAATTTGCTTCAAAAGTAGAAACTTCAGCTGTGGAGCTGGCTAGTGTGAAAGTACCTGCTGCACAGGCATGGGGACCAGAGTTCAAATCCCCAGCACACACATAAAAGCTGGGCACATCCATGTAAGTCCCCATAATCATCACAGTGTTGAGAGAAGGTAGAAATGGGAGGATTTCTCAGGCTTTCTGGCCTCCAGCCCAAGCACACACACACACACACACACACACACACACACACACACACACACCACACACTCACACACACACAACACACAACACATGATGCACGTTCTCTGAGAGGGTGGAGCTTTTCCTGGCTCTGATTGAGTTTAGTTCTGAGTGCTAGGATCTTAGGCAATCACTAGTAACCGAAGTCACCCACCAAGCCATTGGATTCTGAATTCCTTGTCTCATATCCAAGAAGAATATGGAAGCATAGACAAAGAGTGAGGAGAGTGAACACTGATTTATTTAGAGAAAATGTTGGTGTCTTTGTATGTTTAGTGTATCTATGTCGCTCAATTGAATAAGCCTTCTAGAACACAAAGCTTAGCAGAACATTTTGCTAACTCGGTTTCCTCTAAGATGAGATGGTTAGTGGTACTTTCCATATTCAGCTTTGTGATCCTGTATTCCTATTTATGTCATGACTACCATCTTTAAGCAAAAACAGTCATACATGCCCTAGACCTCACTTCAGGTGGTAGCTCTTTGATGAACAGAAGGTATTGGGTATAGATCAGCTAATGTAAAAAAGCTAATTATAAAAAAAGATCAGCTTTTTGTAAAAAAAGGTCTAACTTTTTAAACTATTTTTATCTCATTTATTTTATTCACATGTATATGGACTACTTTATAGTATGAACTGAGATAGTGTTGCATCAATGACAATACCTAGACTATGACTGCATAGTTATGAACACCTCTGTGTTGTGGTTTGAATGAGAATGGCCTCCATTGCCTTATATTTGAAGGCTTGGCTGACAGTGGAACTGTTTGGGAAGAATTAGGAGGTGTGACCTTGTTAAAGGAGATATGATACTGGGGGCCGGCTTTAAGCCCATACCACTTTCAGCTCTCTCTCTCTCTCTCTCTCTCTCTCTCTCTCTCTCTCTCTCCCCTCTCCCCTCTCCCCTCTCCCCTCTTTTGTTTCCTGCCAATCAAGATGTAGAACTCTCAGCTATCTGCCTGCCATACTTCCCACCATGATGATAATGGACTAAACTTCTGAAATGTAAGTCAGCCCCTATTAAATGCTTTTCTTTATAAGATTTGCTGTGGTCATGGTGTCTCCTCACAGCAATAGAAACCCTAACTAGACAGTAAGTCAGTGGGAAGGGTGCCTGTGAACTCCTTGCCCCATTCTGTCTCTCTGCTTCCTGACATGTTCCTCCACAATCAGACCAAAAGGAATACAGCAAGCAAACAACATACAGAAATGGTGAGCTGAAATAAATACTTGTATGATTTCCTCAGATATTTAGTGACAGCAATAAAAATCTTAAGCAATGTAGTGCCCCCAAATGGATGATATTCAGGTTTGTGTACACTTTTCTTCACATAGTACAGTGGAATAAGTAAGGCAGGTTATTTTTGAAGTTAGTAAGTGATTTCTAGAGGAAGAAATGGACCAACAGAAAATATATGTGTTTGCCATGGAAGAAAGTATTCTTCAAGTCATGCTATATTAGAAAAAACTCTTACCCCGTTGTTGTTTTTTCAGGGTACCAGGAATCAAATCCAGTGCCCAGTATGCTAGGCAGGTTGCTCCATCTCTGAACTACATCCCAGCCCCACTAGTTTGAAATAATTTTTAGAAGAGTGGGTAGGCTTGAAGACAGACAGTACTGGTGGCAAATTCTGGGAACGCTGGTGGCATTTTTTCATCTACTTTCTTGTGATATGAGTTGTGCACTGCTGGAGGGCTGGATGTTGACCCCCGGGCTTCTTGTGTGCTGGCCACTGAACTACACTCTCACTTGTGCTATGACTTTAGATAGTGAAACTCTGAGAGGGGACTGACAGGAATCCCTTTCCCCTTTGGTCAGTATGTCTTTTAGCAGATGAATGTGATAGAGTTACTGGTCAACTGGGCAGAATCTAGAATCCCCTGTGAGATGGGTGTCTGGATATGCCTGTGTGGTATTTATCTTGATTGTGCGAATGAGAACTGCTTACTGTGGGTGGTACCATTTCCTTGGGCTTGGAGAAAAGGAACTTTTTTATACTTTCCAATCTTGAATCCAGATAGTTGAGTAGGGTCTAGGGAAACTTGTTTTTTAGTCTTCTCTAGAGATAACACTATTGAACACAAGGCAGAGACTCCTAAGTATCCATGAAGCTGATGCAGTATGGGGAGAACGGTGTGTGTGATCTGTGATGTAGGCAGTGATGGGGTATTTCCTGGGTGTGTGCTGAAGAAAAGCAAAGTCAGAACTTTTCTTATGCAAAATAACAGATCTTTTAGCCATGGAAAGAATACTCTAGAACACAACTTGCTTCTTAATTCTTCGGAGAATGGCCGATGTTTTGTACCCAGTTGGGCTTTGTACAGGTGGTTGGCTCAGATGTGATTTCAGCCTGCATTATGTAATCCAAGCTTTCTGAATAAGCCTTCCCTGTAAATTCCCCAAACTGGTGATCTAAAGATCCTGCTCATTAACCAGAGGGGAGTTTGCCTCTCCTTGACAGATACTCCTCTCCTTATCCATTATTTAATTTACTTTCAAAACAACTATGAATAAACTCACTATCTGATAATTACACTAAAAATTCTCCTAAAAAGGATTATGCTGGCCTGGAAAACAGATTATTCTCCCTCCTGCAGATAATCTACTTACTGCTTATTTCAAGGCTGTATCAGTTGCCCATTGATCCTACCCTCCCTCCCCCTACCCCCAGTTTTTCAGGATGCATTTTCTTCCTTATTGTGTATAAAGTTATTAACTATATAGAGCCCTTGAACAAACGCATGTTTCAGATATGAAGTCCATCACCTCAATTGCATTCAATAAAATTGCAACAAAAAAGTTTGACCTCTGCCATGCTGAGAATGGGCCCTAGACTCCTGGTACCAGCTCAATCCCATGAGCTGCATGCACTCTAGCCCAGTAAGAGAATTGCAGAGTTTGAAGGATTCTTGCAGATGGCCCAGCTCTCTCATCTCATATCACAGGAGAAAACCTGAGGCCCAAAGAAGCAAATGACTCATTGAAAGTTTCTGGAAAGTCCCTATGGTGTATATTTAAAACATAGTCCCAACATTCCTGGGGGTGCTGTCTTTCTACAGGCTTGAAAGGAGTTGTCTTAGTCAGGGTTTCTATTCCTGCACAAACATCATGACCAAGAAGCAAGTTGGGGAGGAAAGGATTTATTTAGCTTACACTTCTATATTGCTGTCAGGACTGGAACTCAAGCAGGTCAGGAAGCAGGAGCTGATGCAGAAGCCATGGAGGGATGTTCTTTACTGGATTGCTTCCCCTGGCTTGCTCAGCCTGCTCTCTTATAGAACCCAAGACTACCAGCTCAGAGATGGCACCACTCACAAGGGGCCTTTCCCTCTTGATCACTAATTGAGAAAATGCCCCACAGCTGGATCTCATGGAGACATTTCCTTAACTGAAACTCTTTTCTCTGCGATAACTCCAGCTTGTGTCAAGTTGACACACAAAACCAGGCAATACAGGAATGAAGGAGGATCTTCTCTTTGTTGTTGTCTCCATTCAATGAGTCTGTGACACTTGCACTTTCCCAGAAACAGCATAAAATAACATCAGTTTAACAACACATTTCATTTAAACTTTTTATTGCATTCATTTTATTTGAACGTGTACACATCCTTGACACAATGAGCATGTAGAAGCTGGAAGAAACTTGGATGCGTTGGTTCTCTCTGGAGATCAAACTCAGGTCATCAGGCTTATGTTATGGTAAGAACCTTTATACCCACTAACCCATCTCATCAGACCTAATTTTAAACATTATTATTATTATTATTATTATTATTTATTATTATTATTATTATTATTATTATTATTGTGTGTGTGCATGACATATGAATGTGTATGAGTGGATGTGTACATACCATTGAGCCCATATGGAAGTCAAAGGACAACCTTCTGGGGTCATTTCTTTCATTCCACATCAATGTAGTAAGATTTTTTTTTGTTTCTTCCATGCTACCTAATGTTGACCCAAGACTTTCCAGAAGATTCCTCTCCCTCTGTTACCCACCTTGCCCTTGGAATTCTGGGATTACAGATGCCATTACATCCAGCTTTCCTATACACACATAATAAGTGTATAAAATGATGTATGTTAATTATTCATTCTTTGAGAATTTCATACAATGTATTTAATGATATTCACCCCCCCCACTCCTTTCCATAATTCCCCCAGATGCACCTCCACTTCCTCACCTCCCTGTATTAGCTACTTTTCTGTTGCTGTGATAAAATACTAAAAAGGCAATCTCAGAAAGTGTTTGGGATTATGGTTTCCAAGGGACAGTCCATAATGGTGGACTCTGTGGGTAGCAGTCGGTGGCTAGAGCAGAGATTACATCTTCAGGTGCAAACACAAAGCAAAGAGAGGGAACCATAAGTGACGTGAGACAATGAATACTTAAAACCTACCCTCTGGGACATACGCCCTCTAGTAAGGCCATACTTCTTAGACCTACCAAACATCACCACCAACTGGAGACCAAGTGCTCTAATACCTGAGCTGTGGGAGAATGTTCCTCACTCAGACCTTTACACCACTACACATCTCCAACTTCATGAGTTTTTATTTTCTTTTAAAAACTGTCTTAGGGTTTTACTGCTGTGAACAGACCCCATGACCAAGGCAACTCTGACAAAGAAAAACGTTTAATTTGAGCTACCTTACAGTTTCAGTGGTTTAGTCTATTACCATCATGACCATATGCATGGCAGTATGCAGACAGACAAGGAGCTGGAGGAGCTGAGAGTTTTACATCTTGATTCCAAGGAGGCAGTTTTCCACCAGCAACCAGGAGGAGGGTCTGGCTCACACTGGTCAGACTTGAGCATATATATGAGACCTCAAAACCCCACCTTCATAGTGACACACTTCCTCTAACAAGGCTACACCTCCTGAATAAGGCCACATATCCTAATGGTGTCATTTCACATGGGACAAACATATTTAAACACCACAATAACCCAGCAAGTCCAATTGGTGCTGCCCTATGCTCTACACTCGGGGCCATCCACTGCAGTATGTTTAACTTCCAGAAGCCACATCCTTAAAGAAAACTCTCCCTCCCTGAGAAGCCATCAACTGTACATAGCTCCTCAGTTAGGGGTAAGGCTTATGAAGACCTCCCACCTCCATGATGTAATGTGCACTAGAATGGTCATGTGCGGGCATCTACAGCTGCTGTGGGGTCATAAGTGCAACAGTCTTGTCATGTTCGTGATTTTGCTCTGCTACTCACTAATCTCTGGCTTTTTTCCCGCCTTTCTTCATGATGGCCCTGGAGTTTTGTGGGTGTGTGTTTGGGGGTGGGGGTAGTGATATAGATGTTCCGATTTTGGCCAGCATTCCACTGCCATTTATTCTCTGAACTCTGACTTGTTGTTTTTATGTTATCCACCATCCACTGCACAAAGGAATTTCTCTGATGGGGTCTGAGGTCTGTACTGATCTATCAGTATAGAATATGAATGGAGAACTAGTATCAAACTATGACCACTTAGCAAAATAATAGTAGTAGTTTCACCCCTGGAGCCATAAGCTCTCCAACCATGGGTTGTTGGCCAGATTTACAGTGTCAGGTATGTGTCTTCTCTCCTGGTCTTAAATACAAGCAGAAAGTTGGTTGGTTATCCCCATGGCATTCATACCACTATTATACCCATGAGCATATCTTGCCAAGCTGGTCATTATTATAGTTCTCAGGATCCATACTTGGGTAAGACTATGGATGACATTCTCCTCTTGCTCCCAAGCAGCCTACATAGTACTCTCCAGTACTATGAAAGGTAGCAGCTAGCTAGCAGGAAGGAAGCTTCCTGGTCAGTACCAACTTGATTTCTTCATGCCCAATGACCACTGTGTATGGCGTCTTTAGCAATAGGACCTTACCATTAAGTCCTGGTGGGTGACCAAGAGTAATGGCAACAATGTGTGATGCTTTGGTGTGTCTGGTACAACTCTGGGCTTTTTATTTGGCAACCTATGGCTTTTGGTGAGAGCATTATCTTACTAGTCTTGCTTAGCAAGTGCTTTTACCTAATGAGTCATCCTATCAGCTCCAAGAAATTCACTTTTGAAATGTCTTCAAAAAGAAAGTAACTTATTCTTTGGTCATCTTTAGACATACTGTATTGTATCTATCTTGCATATCCCACCCACCTACTCCCAAGAGTTCATTCAAATCAGCTTGAAACTACAGTAAGTGCTTGCCTTGAGTGGTAAGCAGGACCAGCCTCTTCCATCAGAGGCCCGTGGGAAGTGCCACCCCTGGGCCAGTATCTCCTTCTTTGCAATTTGTAGGAATTCTCTTTCAGTCAGACCAGATCAGAAACTGGCTGATAGCAGGGATTTCTTTTAACCAGAATGAAGGGACACTTCTCTCTGGATGGAGTATGTGAAACAAACCAGCACAACCGAGGGCAGCCTTTCAATCACTTCCATTTCAGTCCTTTATGGCTCCATTGCCAACTACCATCCAACCCTCCCCCATCCCCTGCTATGCATTTGTAGTTAGAGGGTGGAACAGACAGAGAGGTCAAGTTCCACAGATTGCAGCGGTATCCAGGGCTCAGAATCTCTCTCTCTCTCTCTCTCTCTCTCTCTCTCTCTCTCTCTCTCTCTCTCTCATGTGATTCATACCAATTTATTCCAAATTCCAGCTACTAGGAGCCAGTCTTTGGCCTTTTCTCCTCACCCAGCATCTCTGTCACCCTCTGGAAGACTCCCTCCCACTTATTGGGTCAGAACTCCTTCCTCATCTCAAAAGGAGAGTATCAAAAGTCAAGGTTACAATCCACAGATCTATGAGTTATCTAGAACAAATCAAAATCTTCCTACCCCTCCTTCCTAGTCCCCGAACTGACAGACCTGGCTGCTTTCAGTCTTGGTCAGAGACACACTTCTTTTTGCAGTGGGCAGCAGTCAATGGAGAAATAGAAGACTGGCTAAAATGTTGAGGAAAAGAAGCTGATGGTCAACCCTAAACAGGATGCCTATGTTAACTCTCTTACCACCGAGACTCAAAGAGCACCGTAGGAAGGAAGCAGAAAGAATGTGAGAGCCAGAGGATTGGGCAGTGCTGTGAAGTACTGCCATCTACACAACATGACTATCATGATCACGCACTGACGGCAACTTACCTGCACAAGGACCAAGTCAGCTGAGATCTCAGCAGAGCTGTAGCAGGAGGTCCGCAGGTTGCGTTCCATACCGAGGAGCTACTGGCAGCCGATAGTAGCAGGAGAGATAATCATTCTTGGTTGAAGATAGGACCACTGGTAGGTTCCCCATGCTCTAGTTGACCCACGTCCATGTGTGTGCGGCTTGCACTAACTGGACTGAGTGGGTTATCAAAAGTAATTTTAAAAGACAAGGGAAAAGCTAGGACCGTGTCATGGTGGGTTTAACATAGAGGGACTTCAAGAGGGAATGGGAGGTAAATAACATATTTCATTGTATACATCTACGAAATTCTCAAGAAATAAGTGAGAAAATGAAAAACCCTATAATAAACACTGCACATTGGTTTAAAAATTACAAAGGAGAGCTGGTGAGAAAGCCCACTGGCTAAAGGATAAGACTGATGTCAACTCTGATGACGGGAGGTTAGTCCTGTGGACCCATGAAGAGGTGGGAGGTGAGATCAGCTCACACACGCTATCCTTTTACATCTATTTGTGTACTGTGGTGCTCACTTCCCCCTCACACAAAGAAATCAGTGTTTTAAAAATTCTTTGTTTTGTCATAAAGGAAACACTTTCCACCAAGAACTGAGGGTATAAGTCCAGAAGCTCTTTGGAAAATAGCCGATACCTATTTTGTCTAGAAAAATCAATTCCAAGAAGACAAATTAATACCAACACGGATGGTGGTGACACTTAATAACTATTTATGAAATATAATGCATAGGAGTTGATAACTTGGGAGCTATACAGTCATTTTACTGGTTGAGGTTCAGAAGTTAGCAGTAGAGTGTCTAGCATTCAGGAAACTTCCGTACTGTAAAACAAAACAAACACAAACAAACAAACAAAAAACACTCAAAAAAAACCAAACCAAACAAACCAAAACCAAACCAAACCAAACCAACCAACCAACCAACCAACCAAACAAACAAAAAACCCCCAAAAACAAAACCAAACAACCCCCCAACTCAAACAAACCAAAACAAAACCACCAACAAAAACAACAACAACAACAACAACAACAACAACAACAACAACAACAACAAAAACCAAACAAAAAACAGCAACCAAAAAACCTTGTTAAGTGTCTTTCTGGAGAGTCCAATTTGCTCATGGATTCTCCTGTCCTTGGCAGAGAGAGACCTATCTGTGCTCCCCCAAACACCAGGGCCAGGCAGAAGGGCTGCTGTTTCCTGAAGAATCTGGCTCTCCCTTCCCCACGTTGGGCAGCTCTGCAGGTCATGCCTCTCCTTTGCAAGGGCAGTTCGTGGACTCTGAGAGAATATCCAGCTGCAACCAAGAAATCGGAAGGCCTCAGACAGTGAAAAGCAAACTTTTCAAGACTCTCTTGGCTCCTTTTTCAACTCTACAGGAAGAGGTTTATGTTTGGGATACTTGATAGCAGTTTGGACCTAGTTAACACATCTCTCCCACCACAAATCACGACTTTGCATTCTTAAATGACATCGACCAAATAAACTTCAGGAGAGCAAGGCTTTTGTTGAAATGTAAAATAGTAAAGGAGAAACCAGATATAAGACACAAGGGGCTGATAGTCCAGAACTGGTCTAAGATCCTGGAAGCCTGCCCCCGTTCCTCTTGCCACAAAAACAGAGTTTTGATACAGTGGAATATGGATAATGACACTTGGCCTTCACAACCACTCCGGTCCAGCTAAACCAGACTGCAGAAACTTGCTGGCAGTCAGCAGCCTGGAAGACGCTTTCCTTGAGATCCAATTGCAAGTGTTTATAGACCCAGAGCCTTAGATGAGTTAAGCCACACTCTTCGTCAATTGTTACAGTCCACATGGAGAAAATAGTATTAGAAGAACCAAGTTTCTAGAAAAGAACAAGCCACTCTCCTGAACTGGTTTGAGTGTCTTAAGTGCCCGCAGCATGTAAGCAAAGTAGCAGAGTAGTAGACTCAATGGCATTGATAGTTGCAGCGTGGGGGAGCAGAGGGCCTTGCTCATGCGCAGTATGCAGGCTAGCAGCAAAGGCTAGGGCACGCTACAAAGCAAAAAAGAAACAAGAACCTTCTAATTTGCCTCTTTTCTTTTTTTTCTTTCTTTTCTTTTCTTTCCTTTTCTTTTCTTTTCTTTTCTTTTCTTTTCTTTTCTTTTCTTTTCTTTTCTTTTCTTTTCTTTTCTTTTCTCTTCGTGACTTAATTTCTTTCAGTAAGTTTTCCAGTCTTCTCCTCGTGCTGCCAACCCATTCTATCTCTTCAAGGGCTTCTGGGTAACCACTGAGGAGCGGAGAGCTAAGGGGCTTGCGAGATCACCAGTAGAGCTGTCCTGGCACCTGGTTGATGAGGTTTGGACTTTTGCTGTGTATTATAATGCTAAGTGCGGGTACCCAAGACCTGGTTGCCCCAGAGACAAGAGAGTCTGCTCTAGGCCTAAGTGACACGGTTTGCCTGCCCATAAGTGGTTTTTGATTAGTGAATAAAGGCGCAGTGAATAACTGGGCAGGTGAGACACAGGCGGGGTTTAGAGTTCTCGGGTTTGGGATCAGAAGAGAACCACAAAATGGGAAGAAGGTGAGGAAGAAGAGAAAGATGCCATGCGTTAGTAGTCAAGACAACGTGGCCCTGAGGGATAGTCGATTGGAGTTAATTATAACCCAGATAAAACACAGTAAGTAACAACTTGCAGTTATCAATAGGAAATAGATTTTAGAGGGTCAATACTGCCCAGCTCTTATCAGGTCTTTGTGCTTGCGTGGAAGGCACTTTATTGACTGAGCCTCCTCCCTAGGCCTGACAATTATTTAATGTCAAGTTTCAATATTGAGACTTCCCTGTTTTAATTTTATAATATAGGAAATAAAGACAAATAAAAGCTACAGAGGCAACCTGAGGTAATTCCTCAGGTAAAAATCTTTACTTAGTCGCTAAATGGCTGGAACAGGCATGAGGACCTCCGTTTGCATCTCTACAAGTCCGTTTGCACACCCTACAAAGTTGGGTGTGCAGAGTATCTGCCTGAATGCTAGAGCAAGGAGACAAGAGTCCCTGGAACTTTCTTGGTCGGTTGGTCAAGCCAATCTATATGCACTAGGTTCAGTGAGAGACCCTGTTTCAAAATACAAGGTGGAGTGTGAGGGACAAAGATATTGATGTAGGTCTCTGTACCCATACATACCACCAGCCCACTCACCCACTCACCCACCTGCTTACCCACATACATACACACACACACTTATGAGACATACTTTGCTGTCAAATAGAACACATAGCCTTCATCTCAAAGAGAAGAGATAGTTTATTTTGGAGACAAATATGAGTAACCATCGCCTGCGAACACCAATTTAGGTCACTTTAGATTCCATGTTGCAATATGACAGCAAATTCATGAAGTTTTTTTTAATAATAACACAACAAAAGAAAGTCATAACTCAAGACATTTTTCATTAATTAGGTGCTTACAGCAAAGTGGGGCACTTCTGCTATAGGCTTCAAATGCTATAGGCTTCAAATGCAATAGGCTTCAAATGGTATCTGCTGAGCCTCACGGCTTCTGAATCAGTGGAAACCAGAGACCTGATAGCACATTCTAAAATGATTTACCTAATAGTTACAGGATGTTTTCAGAACAGGCAAAAAATTGACTATTTAGGACACCAAAGTAGTCCAAGATAATTTGCCTCAGGGCCTAAAACATTTCAATCACCGAAGTCCTTTCTAACTAATTAATCATCTCTGTAAAAAAGGTCAATGGAAAGCCGGGCGTGGTGGCGCACGCCTTTAATCCCAGCACTCGGGAGGCAGAGGCAGGCGGATTTCTGAGTTCGAGGCCAGCCTGGTCTACAAAGTGAGTTCCAGGACAGCCAGGGCTACACAGAGAAACCCTGTCTCGAAAAACAAAACAAAACAAAACAAAACAAAAAAACAAAAAAACAAACAAACAAAAAAAAGGTCAATGGAGATTGTGGCTTTTTTCTGAGAAACTTGGTTACAACACACACACACACACACACACACACACACACATACACACTATACAGGGGTCCTAATGTCAAGGTATTTAAGAACTCCATTCATGGATGACAAAGAGGTATTCGGAAATAGATTCCTAAAGTCGGGCTCACTGGACAGACATGAATTTTAGTCAGGCTATAGGCTCTGCAGTTGCGAGATCTGGGCTCAGAAGTCAACCTTTGCTGCTGGCAAAGTGTCTTTGGGTGAGTCACTTCACCTCTGGTACAGAGATAATTCCAGTTCCTTCCCCATGCCACTTGAATGTTAGAGGTTACATCTCTAACCCAAATACAGGAAGAGCTTGCAAAACATTACCCATTCTTGTTGGGCTGACATATTTTTAAACAGAAAACAAAAAAACCAACAACTTACTTCCTTTTCCATTATCTCAAAGTTTTACATTATCAGTAATAAAATGTGAACGTGAAACAGCTGGGAGTCATTACTACCAGGCCCACCTTCCCTTGCCTCATGGCCTGATGACGTCAAAATGAGGCCTCGTTTGCCAGGAGAATGTTCATGGTCAAGGCAAGTTGTGACTTTAAAGTGACAACAAAGAAAGGGTAAGTCTGCAGGCTGGCAAACAGGCTGGGAAAGCCCTTGAGAGACTCAGACAGCTCATGCCATACTTCAGACTTCATAGACCTGGGAGACATCCAGCTTTCTCCCCCAGAGAAGCCGCAGCCTGGTCCCTTCCCCTGCCACACCATCTGGTCCACAGAAACACCAGACTTCCGTGTCTCTCGGCCCTATAAAAAGCAACATTCCTTTTCCTGTCTTCTCTCCACCCGTCCCTCCCACCCACCCGTCTCCTCTCTCCTTATCTTTGGTCTTTCTGTCTTATCCCTTCTCCTCTGCCAATCACTTCCTTTCTTCTCAGCACTCCTCCTCCATCTCCCCTCTGTGCACCTGCAGTGCTATTCTTTGTCTAACCATGAAAACATCCCCGAAAGTCTTCTAGAACATTCGTATGTCTGGAGGAGTTAAGAGTCCTCCAGCGCTGGGGTTGGCAATTCTGCCTCCTTAGCTTCCAGCACAGACGAAGCATTTATTCCGAGGCTTTGTGCGCCCTCTTGTGGTTCCTCCGTCGTGACAACTCCCGCAGACAATGGCTGCTTTGTCCAAGAGAGATGATTTAGATGACAATCTGGCTTAAACCTCAGAAACCTTCTTCAATCTCTTCTTCTTCAAACAGTTTTTATTAGAAGGATGGCTGTGAAAAATGAAGTCCTTATGCACAGAGCCACCGTGTTTCACTGCGATGTTCACCTGGCCCATGAAGATCTCTGGACACAAAACCAGGCAACAAAATCAGGATGCAACGGGATGGAGGGGCAAAGCACAGAAGAGGAGATGGCCCTGCCGTAGGTAAGGGTTGATATCCTCTTACACCTGCTGCTTCATGCTTGAGCTCAGGTCAGAATATTTGTGAGATGATTTCTCTATTCTAAGTCTGACAGTAATCCCTCTCGGGAAGGAAAAACAAACAAACAAAAACAAAACAGAGCTGCACCTGGCCTGACTGCTAGGCTGTCTCAGGAGGTCCCAGAATAACTATAGGCTCCTATGATTGCTGGACATCTCTCCCCCTCCCTTTCTCCTCCCCTTCTCCCTCCCCTTTCTCTCCCTCTCCTTTCCTCCCTCTCCTCCTCTTCCTCTTCGTCCTGCTCCCCACCCATCTCTCCCTCTTTTGCTGATCTTCTTCAATAGGAGCCCACTATACAGCCCAGGCTTGCCTTGAACTCCCAGCCCTGCCACCACCTTCGATTAGTGAGAATGCAAGCATGTGCCACAGTGGCCTGTCTGTTCCAGCTGAAACCTGTTCTGCACAGTCAGCTCAGAGTGCAAACACACGCTTTAACTCATGACCTCCAAAGTCAGGTTGCCATGACCTAGAACTCTGGAAAATAACATCATGGCATCACAAAAACTAGTGTTGGCTGGGGGAAAGCAGTATGCCCTGGTATCAAGAGTTTATGCAGTCCTGCCAGGGCAGGTTTTATGGATGGGAGCAATGCATGAGTTAGTGGAACACCCCCATTTATAACTGCCTGCTTGTGAGAGTCTGGGGAGATCCCACCTGGGCTTCAGGCTCAATGTCAGGGTGAGGCAGGAATAGTATTTTCACAAGTACAGGCTTGAGGGTCAGAATGGCAGGTTATAAATATGTGACTATTTTGTTCTGGCAGGTTCATGCAGGCAGTAGGTATGCCTTGCTATTCGTTGATCCATACTGATTCTTAAATTGCTCAAATCTGAGAACCTCAGGTTTCCCAGTGACAGCAGAAGGACTAAAGAGAACTTTGGCATGTCCCCAGAAAGGGCACTTTTCCATGTCTGTCCAGAAAGAAATGGAGCCATTGTGGAGAAGTCAGTGGAGACTGCTCCAGGCACGGGGTAGGGCCAGATCAAGTGATCAGGGGCTGCAGCATCCAGGGATCAAACGTTTTCTTGGAAGAGAGTACAAGGCCAGAGAGAAGCCTATGCCCTAGCAGGCTGGGGAAAGAAAAGGTAGGCATTGAGGCAAAAGGCCTGAAAGACCAATCAAGGGTGTGACACCAACATTTAGTTTGTAATTGCACGTCTGGCTTCAAGACTCCTGTCACAGTTTTATAGGGACCACTGAGCATGCACTGAAAACAGAGCGGGTAGGGGGATGGGGTGTCCAGAGTCTGGCAGAGCACATGGAAGCAGACAGTAGGCTGAGTGTCTGAGCGCTGAAATGCTAATATCTGGAGCATCAAACCTGGGGTTAAGAAGCAAGGTGACTTACAATGTCTGTTTGTCTCTGATGTGCCTTACCAGCATGGTGGCAATGAGTCTTGGAGAGAGCCCTGACTGGGCATCTCTCTGGGAAATTAGCCACCAACTGCCCAGTTTATTAATTATATAATTGTAATTCATCAAACAGTTGCTGAGACCATTTACTAAGGCCAATGGGGTATCTTTTCCCCAGAACAGCAAGCTACTGAAAGAGAATAGAGACCCTCCCAAGTATGCACTTGTGTGGCAGGGCATTGCTTAGTGTGTGCAAGGCTGTAGCTCCCTGCCTATGCACCGTACACATCCTGCCTCAAAAGCACAGAGCCATGTGACTGGTCCACAGCACTGCAAGCAAACAAAGGATCTTAAAAGTTGTAAAATTGTAAAATTTACCAGTTTGCTAGATATTTGCCAAACACGTATTGTATAGAAGATTGTATGTGCTACTTGTATGCAGACATTATATACTTTTGTCTTACATAAGTGAGAAAATTTGCTGCAAATTTCTCTTTCGTTTATGTTTTAGAGAGCTTTCTGTATCAGGGCATATACATCTGCCACCATTTTCAACTCTGCAAAAGATAACATAGTATAATATTTTATTAATTTCTCTTTTTAAAACAGTTTTTATTAGCAGATATTAACTATATTGAATAATGGGCTTCATTGTGGCATTTTTATGTGTGAGACTATAATGCAAATTGATTACATTCACTCCCATTACACCTTCTTTTCCCAACTAGGCCCCTTCTACTATCATGATGTGTGTGTATGTGTGTGTATGTGTGTGTGTGTGTGTGTGTGTGTGTGTGAGAGAGAGAGAGAGAGAGAGAGAGAGAGAGAGAGAGCACGCAAGCACACCAATGAGTTTCAATAGGGTTGTTTACAGAAACATGGGGAAGGGCTATTTATAGGAGTATGGGCCCCTTATGTCACTAAAGAAATGTTTCTTCTTTTCCTAGGAGCCATCAGCTGCCCGCCAGAGTTTTAGGAAAGGGTGGGGCCTTGTGAACTTCTTCTCCCTCCGATTCAGGATGGTGATGAGTCCAATCTTGTGCACGTCTTGTACACAGAAGAGCAGCAGCTGCAAGCTCAGGAACAAACGGCCACATCATGCCCAGAAGACACTGCCCCATGGTAGATACTCCATTTCTTCCTCGGTCCTTACATTTTTATGCCCCCATCTTCCATGCTGTTTCTTGAGCCTTGGAGGGGGGGAGGCGGGGGGGGGGGGTATATGGACATTCATTTGGGACTGAGTGCGTACTAGGTACTTGTTCTGAGAACTTTGACAAGTTATGACTAAACCTTCTCTTTCCCACCCCTGCCCATGTAACCTGTTGCCAAAATGTTGGTGCAAAAGCAAAATTGAACATATTTTAATTGCTGTAAAATGTAAGTATATATAAGTGATAAATATTAGACCATTCCTGTTTATAGATGTAGATATGCTTTTAACTCATAAAAATACTATATGCTAATTCCTCAGAATAGAGCTATTCCAATATTCTAAGTGTCCATTTTTAAGCTGAATGAATACCAACCATATCAAAGAACACTCAGCTATTTTTCCCATCTTACTCCATAAACTGAATATATTCAAAGTCAGCGGAATCTCTACAATATCTGAGACAAAGCACATACTATGCATATTAATTATTCTAATCTAATTAGAGAAAAACAGATTGTTTAATGACCATTGTCCAGGTTTCATGCAGCTGTTAGGACTTATGTATATTAAACATTTGATTTGTTTTTCAGTAAATCAATTATTTTACTTCCTGTGTTCAATTTCAGTTCAATTGTTTTTTCCTTTTCCTTTGAGATGAGATATTAAATGTATCTACACATACATTTACTTGTATACACACATATATTAAGTGTGTGTGTGTGTGTGTGTGTGTGTGTATTTGTGTGGTCCATGTTTCATCTAACAATTGTTAGCTTGCACTAACTTAATCTGGATATCTAATGCATGATGCTAAAGTCTGGCTCATTCTAGACACCCACTCTGAGAAAACAGTTGAGTTTCACTGGCCATGAGAACCATCTGGATTCCGGTGATAACTATATCCTCCTGTTCCCAAGGCTACCTACCCATCAAGTAGGTGTGTGGTGAGACCCGGGATTCTGTACTGATAACAGGTGCCTGGGGGCTGGGACTCTGCTGTGCCATCCACTAACATAGGATCTGTAAACATCTTCCACTTAGATCAGGCCTTCTCTGTCTTCCCCAGTGTCTGTGTGCCAGATGTTGCTGGGGTTGCTCAGTCCTACAAAGCTGTCGCCAGCCTTCTAGGAGAAGAAGTGTGCAAGCTGGAAGTGTCTCTTAGTCTCTTCACTGATAGCCAATGGAGTGTCCATTTGAGCCAATTTGGGGAAGAGATTACTAGCAGAAATGAGGTAAACACTAAACGGCAAAATGGATCACCTTCCCGAGGCAGCTGCCACCACACTATGACAGATCAGCCACATGAAAGGACACTCAGTTATTATTCCCTATCACTCTGTAAACGGAATATATTCAAAGCCAGCAGATCAGTAAGATATTCCAGACAAAGCATCCGTAGCAAAGAGTTAAGATCTAAATGCAACAATTCCAAAGCCAGGAGAGAGACCAAGAAGCACACAATAGCTTTATTACTCTAAATTGCCCATTTTAGTACAGATTCTAAAATTGAAATAGAGCAAATTCTGCCTCTGTCTGTATTGAAATGGTTCTCGCTGCCCTCCAGCCCTCCAGATCTACAGATTGGAGATTCAAATGAGCTAATGGGTTGTTCCGTGCATGTGCTCAGGTGAGCCTTTGTGTGTCTTCCCTTCAGGAAAATGCCCTCTGCCCACAGACTACAGCCAAAGGATTTTGTGGACTGAGACTTCTCAGCAGGAAGTTCAGTATTAATCCAGGCTTGCTAGGTCAGCGATTCTTTCTACTGTTATAGTCAAAGATGTCAATGACAAGCGAGGGGTCATCTTATGGCTCTCAGTGACTGCTGTCTTTCTTCTTTATTTCTTTTAAATGGTAGGATGAACATAGTCAATCTCAGTGGTAGGTTAATTTCTAGTGCCTGTTAAAAACTATCAAAATATTTTATAGTTAAATATTTTATATTTTATTTAAATTTTTATATTTATTCTAAATTTATTTATTTTTTTCTTTATTTTATATTAAATATTTTATAGCTCTGTTGCCAAGAACCTGGAAACACCTGATACAGCATCCTTGGTCCAAACTTGCTTCTTAAAATCCCCAATTTGGGTATGAAAGTCAGCCTCCTCAGATGACAATCTTTCTCAGATAAATTTCCGTTGTTACCAGTGTTCTAAGGAATTTCAATTCCTGGAGAGTTTAAGGACATTACTTGTCCTGTAACTGTACCTTCCAGCACTGTGAGGCCAAAGGGATATTCTCCTTTACTAGTGATTTCTCAGTCTGAAGGCACCATTTCTGGTCACTTTCAGTCTTTGACAAAATGCCTGGGGGAGCCATGTGGTTTTCAGGTACGGGGTGGAGTGTTTTGATTCTTCATTGTTTCTCTTCTTTCTGAATCTAGCATACTGGATTTAGTTAGAAAGTTGAAGACTGTGCTCCAACTCATGGGCCCAGGAGAGAGTAGGAAAAGGAAGACAGAGAAAACACACGAGAGAGAGAGAGAGAGAGAGAGAGAGAGAGAGAGAGAGAGAGAGGATACTGCTTGATAAGAAAAGGCAGTGGTTGTATTAAGGAAGTATTTACATAATACTAATGCTCTGACTTGGATGTACTTTGTCCTCTGAAGGTTGTAGACTGTATAGTGCTGAGACCTTTAAGATGGAGTATGTGAGAGATGGTTAGGTCATTGGGAACACTGTCCTTAGAAGGCATTAGGCAGTTACCATGGAGCCCTGATTAGGCCTAATGATGTTGTTATGAAAATCCAAGATTAGCCCCTCCTCACTCTCCTGATTCCTGACTGTCTCTGTGATTTCTTTCTCACACCTGTCCCATGGTGAAGCCACCCTCCATGACTTGACAATTAGTGGGGTCCTTGCCAATGCCTTCCTTCACCATACTGTTTGGGCTTTCAACCTTCCGAACTATGAGTTACATAAAACTATTCTTTATAAAGTATCCAACCTCAAGCATTTTGTCAGAGCTATGGAAAGGGAACAAATGTGGCTACCTATGGTTGGGATAGAGCTGACCTTTGCTTTAGAGAATTCTGTATGAAACTCATTGGTATGCCTTGGCTTTCTCTAATACTGGTGACCTAGTCTGATGTTTTAGACTTTGTGTGCTAGACTATATCTTTTCCCAGCATAGTAGTTAGCTTTATGCCAATCTGTCGGCAGAGAGCACTCTTAGATCAACAAGTCACATATCTCTGTAGCCTCACCAGGAGCTCACACTGCTACTGTTTCTCACAAATCACTTGCTTGATGGCCTATGGGTATCCTCAAAGCTCCTTGCTCCCTCTGGGATCCACACTTCCTCATGCAAATCCATGGAAATAAAAAGATATACCTTCATCCTCTGAAAAGATCGGTTGGGACAGAGGTTCATCTTACTCCAGAGCCACTGCCACTGTTCAGGACTTGTTTGTTCAGAGGGCTGCACTGGACCCTGCTTCTACAGAATGCTCTAGACCAGAGAGTAGCAATAGCTTCCATATGCTCGAGTACCCTAAGTCTAGAGAATTCAAGTCAGTTTTTCTAGACAGTTCTCTCCCCACAGTTTGGTCTGGCACTTCTAACAAAGACATCATACACACACTCCCTTCTCTCTGTACACAGCTTTCTCAGTGAAAAGGGGAGGAATTAAGTTTAAAATTATATGTATAATTATATTATATGTATGAATAAAAACATAACAAGAAAAGCCATCATTTTGTACAACTGAACAAATTAATGATCATGCAGTTAAGAAAAGCAGAACTTCCTAAGTCCTTCTGCAACACATTTGACCCCAGATCAGGAAATCTTAAGGAAATGAACTTGAATATTGTTTCATTTTCCTGGAACACATTTCATGTTTCAAAATTCTTAGAATATGGACCCAAATAAGGATGGTTATTTCTTTCTTAATGAAGCTTTCAGAAAGATAATTTCCCAGAAAGTTTACAGGAAGGTGAAAAAGAACCACTGTTCCTTCCCATGTTCCCCACCAGACTTGCCTTGGTAGTCTTGTGAGTTCTGTGATCATCTCCTACTGTCTGGAAGCCACAGTATCTCAGCTTTAAAAAAGGAAACTCCATACACACCCTGTGTTACAATGCAGGAAGCCAGCACTCCTCCACCAAAGAGAAGCTTCGTCTGCCTTGACTTGTCAGCACTTTGCATGCTAGGATTGATGGAGAATTGCTCAGGCCATGCTAATGAATATACATGCATAATGGAGGCACTTCATTAATGGCTTATGTAGGGGTGAAGTTTTTACTAATTTAGTTAGCTCAATGATACAGGTCCAGTAAGGAAGTGAAACCACAGGACTTCTCCACCCCCAAGAGATGACCTAACAAAGTCAGTCAATGTTGCATAATTTGATTGTATCAACTATCACATATAAGCACACCATGCCCAGAATGGTGGTATATGCTTGTAATCCCAGATGAGACAGGTGGAGCAGCCTGTGCAACAAACACAGTGAAGCTGTCTTAAAACATCAAAATAAAATACACTGGATAAATAAAGACCTTATTAACCATACGCTCCTTTCTTTGTATCTACCGAGAAACAAGTCAATAACATTGCTGATATTGTCCATCCATATTCATGTTCTTACAGTTGTAGACTTCTTATTCTTGAATATAAAAGGCATTGAAGGGCCAGGGATATGGCTTACTTGGGGGAAAAAAACTATCCCACAAGCGTGACAAGTAAGAATATAACAACTGAAAATTCCAAACTCATAGAACCACTTCAACCCATAGATTCAGAAATAGTAACAAATTTCAAATAAAATAAGCAGAACATCAGCCATTTCAAGACACATTGTGTTTAAAATGTTGAAAACCAAACAGCAGTGTGAAAATTAAGTGTTGACTTCTCATAAGACACAATGTAAGCCAGAAATCAATGGAAGGATGTGTTGAACATGCTACTGGGCAAAGACAAAAGGAAGTTGACCTGGAATTCTATAATTAGCAGAAATATCTGTCAATGATAAATGTTACAATAGCGAAGACAGGGAACCCTCAGCAGACTGATAGATAAACGAGACATGGTGGAATATACAACTGGGTTTTCTCTAGTTGTAAAGAACAATAGAATGCTTTCGGGGGAGGATGGATAGAAGTGGTGATCATCATGTTAAGTGCAATAAGCCATATATATCATGTTTTCTCATACATGTAGAATCCATACTTGAGCATATGCATATTGTTGATGATCAAACTTCTTTATAGGTCATTTGACAGCTGGAAGCACAAATTAAACCACCCATTTTGAGTTGCTGTCTATGCCAAGGTAAGGCGTTTAACAACAGTGGCACAAAGACAGTCTGCTCAGGGGATGGCCCCAGCTGAGGGTTTGCTGTGGGAAGAGGGTAACAGGCTGAGGTAAATTGTGGACATGGTGGCAATCAACAGAGCAACCACTAGAAATGAAAATGTAGGCATAATTTTAAGATCCAATTAAGAGAGAATATGGAATATGAAAGCCACCAAAATTTAATCCAAATAAATAATTGAAAGAATGAGAAACAAAAATTAGATGGGACAAATGGAAGTGAAACAGAAAATAATTCCCTGGGCCAAGCACCATGGTTCCTAGCGGGACTGGCTTCCTGCAGTAAGACTCCTAACAAATACTGTTACATCCTCTAAATCACAGCAGCACAGCAGCACGCAGACACACAATAATGCATACAGATTAAATTAGACTGAATGAGTTATTAATAATTTCCATTTAACAACTTGTACTCAAAAGAAAATTTTAGAACTTTTTTTTTTTTTTTTTTACTCAGCAGTTTCAACAAAAGGCTTAGAAGTTCTGCCTTGCCACAGATAAAACACCGTAAGCCTAGGATCTCCTTCCCTAATCATAGAGGTGATTCCCATTCTGCGGGTGAAGTTTTACTTCATCTGCTTGAGATGGGAAACTCCAGGTTTGTCACTTAATCAGATGTTCTTGTTCACGGCTTTTGAGCATGAATGTCCTTGTTTCCTGATTGGCGGTGGAAGGGATTAGACACTGGGATCAGATGGAGCTGTACAGCATTTACATGAACATTTAGATCATCTGAAAATCACAACTAAAAGTTCCACAATGAGTGTGAGAAAGTGACCTGAAGGGTGACAGATGGAGGGACTGGGAAACTGGTCATGGATACTGCAGACATAAATAACCTCATCCTCAAAGGTTTTATCTGTGAGCAAGTGAAATCCAGGGGACAGCATAGGGAAGGTTACACAGAAGGGAGCAGCGAAAACATCCTGGGTACCTTGATGCCAAGTGTCTTAGGGTTTTACTGCTGTGAACAGACACCATGACCAAGGCAAGTCTTATAAAAACAACATTTAATTGGGGCTGGCTTACAGGTTCAGAGGTTCAGTTCATTATCATCAAGGTGGGAGTATGGCAGTATCCAGGCAGGCATGATGCAGGTAGAGCTGAGAGTTCTACGTCTTCATCCAAAGACTGCTAGTGGAAGACTGACTTCCAGGCAACTAGGGTGAGGATCTTATGCCTACACCCACAATGACACACCTACTCCAACCAGGTCACACCTATTCCAACAAGGCCACACCTCCCAAGGGTGCCACTCCCTGGTCCAAGAATATACAAACCATCACACCAAGTTACAGACTAGAGGAGGGGGATTGGTCCTGACCCTTTGGAATTTGCTTCTGCACTTACTCACATTCTTTAGGAATTATCCATTTTCTTGGACTGTGCTAAGTGGATCGCAGTAAGTTATTATGTTGTTGGCAACAGAACAAGACACTGGTTACCAGTTGCTCCAGAGAAAATGGCATCATCTCACGGGGCAGATTGGAACACACATGTGGACATGGTTTCCAGTTCTGAGACATCATTGCCACTTCTAGAGCTCTTACCTGCAGGACAGGGCTGGTGAGCTCAGAGTCTACTTGTAAGGTGGAAATGGAGACTTTGTTCAGAAATACCATCTTAGGTGCGTTTCTGTTGCTGCCGTTGTAACATGAACATGGGCAACTTAGCCTCCATGTGGTTGTTTTTCTCCATCTATAAACTGTGGAACGTGATATTTACAATATGTCCAGCTGATGGGGAAATCTCACAAAGTAATTACACAGACTTTTATGTTATGTGTAAAATAAAATTGACTCCATTTTTCCCACCTTTAAAACAACGCACAGTGAAATCAGTGTGCCATTTTACAATGAGGAGTGAAACCCAATTTAAATATCAACTTTAGTCACTTGTAAAATTGAAAAGAAAAACAATCACCAAGGAGTTACTCTCTTTGACTTGACTGAAAAGAAGCACACCCTGTTTTCATGTCTTCTGAAGACCTCTTGATAGTCACAAGGCTGAGATAACCTACATCATCAAAAATGTAAGTACATTATGGTTTCTAGAGATGCCCTTTAAATCTATCATGTTGGTAATATTTCTGAAGAGACATTAAATTCAAGGAATAGACTCTCATCCTTCTGCAATACTAGTTTTCTTGTTTCCAGTGGAATTCTGACCATAACCATCAGATGACAGAAAAAAAAATCATCTCAATTCTGATTTTACCCCTCTGAGGTATGTGACAGTTTTGTGACTGGCTGAAGGCATTGCCCAAGTGGCAGTGACTCTCGACGTCTACCATGCCCACACTTCCTGTTCCTCAGACCAGAAGCCAATCAAGCAGGCAATGATGAAGTCAGGTAAATGACTTCTTCCTAAGCCTAGCATTTGAGAGTGATATCTTACTTTTAAGTGTGGCCAGCTCCCAGTGCCTCTGGGCATCATCAGACAAACATGCCCACTGCTGCAGACCAGCAGCAATCCCCGAGCCAGCCCACAACACAGAGCAATCAGACTGTAGCTGTTTATGTGGCAGAGGCCCCCAAAGAAAGAGCTGCACAAAGCATCTGAGGTCAAGAAACCCAAGGCTATGGGACAAGCTGTGTAATAATTTGCTCTCAGGGTTTCCGCCATGGTTCTGATTCTTTAAGATAGGGGATTCCCCATTTCCTATAGCTCATTAATCACCGTAGCTTTTGATTATGAACAGTGCAGTCCCAAAGACAGTACTCCAGGACTTGGCAGGGAGATTCCGTGTCTGTCCTTTGAATGTGCGAGAACCCTCTGAACCCTGCCAGCTCTGACTGCACTTAGCATTAATTGAGGATGCTGAGGAATATATATGCCTTTCTGAGTTGAGCCACCTGGAGCAGATTAAAACCATGATCCTGCTGGTGAAGTGGTCCAGAGATTGTGAATGCAGGGTTGTTTTAATCTTTTCCAAGTCAGGCTGTTTAGAAATATCCATACATCAAATGTTCATGGGTCTCATGCACTTTCTTTCTCAGGGGAGAATTCAATCACCAGTAACACGAAGTGGGATTACCTTGTTGTGGTGAGCCATCTGGAGAGAGATGGACCCACTACCCCTGTAAATATGCTCAAATTTGCCACTACACTTGTGTAGTTTCCAAGGGCACTCCAAGCTGAGTGTCTGAAAGACATATCCGTTAACCTGGTGAGAATGAGATGCAACTAGAGGGGACTGTAGGCCTCCCAGTGCACTGAAGTTCTCCTGGGTCGCAGGATGGTCTCACACATCACCTGGAAAGTTCTTCTAAAGACAACCACTCAAGGAGACCTTGAGCTCCACTGTAAACTTTAACATAAAGGTTGGTGAGACTGCAAATAGGCAGAGGCTGACACGGACACTACTGAGTTGGAAATTCTGCTTGTAGATCTATTCTGGAGCCCTGGATTCCTTGGTGAATAAAGAAAAAAATTAGAGCAGAGGCAAAGGCAGGCCTGCCCAAGGCCTGCCTGAGCTATAAAGCTACATCCTACCCTTAGAGGGGGCAAAAGGGTAATTTAAATTAATTTCAGAAAGTGGAGGGTTCAGAAAGGTAAGAGTTTAATGAATGGCTTCACAGTTCAATGAGAGGAAACCAGAGTTTAGGGGATAGAGATGATGTGACCCAGACAGGAGCCCAGGAGAACAACTGTTAAAGCCAGTCAAACCCTGGAGGAAGTTCATATCCTCTAAAGATGTAGCCAGCCTTCAGAGCAATCAAGATGGCAGTCTTCTGAAGGCAAAGCTGACCTGTATCGAAAAGCAAGTACTATCCGTGGCAATTTAGTTGGGAACACAGCGTGATGGAGGGGAAGGGCTTGCTGGGAAGGTGAAGGGCATCAGGTTAGAAACTTGTGGTTTGTTTAAAATTAGTTTTAAGTCTTTAATGTCTTTACAATTAAAATAACCAATAACCTGTGCAAAAAGTATCTTTCTTATTTTGCAAATACATTACAATATGTTCAAACAAAACTTAGATCATTAAATTATGAGACATAGCCACATCAATTTTTGAGCAATTTGAATAAGGCTTCTAGGCACTTTTGATGAAGCTGACACAAAGTTGGTGTGAAAACCAGGAATAGAATTATGAGAAAGAAAGATTTCCAACTCAGCTCAGTTTTGAGCATAAATGCAAACTAAAGATATTGATATGTAAAACCCGTCCACACATAATGGCCCAAAAGTGTTGATCTCAAGATTAAATGTTACTTTAACGCTAACAGAAATATCTAGATTTGGCACAAGCTAGTATTGTCTGAAAGGAGGAAACCTCAATTGAGAAAATGCATCCATAAGTTCCAGGTGTAGGGCAATTTCAGAATTAGTGATCGATGGGGGAGGTAGTGCCCATTGTGGTCGGTGCCAGCCCTGGGCTGGTGGTACTGAGTTCTAAAGGAAGCAGGCTAAGCAAGCCATAATGAGCAGGTTAGTAAGCAGCACCCTTCTGTGTCCTCTGCATCAGCTCCTGCCTCTAGGTTCCTGCCCTCACTGCCTTTGATGATGAACTGTTATGTGGAACCGTGAGTGAAGTAAAAATCATTCTTTCCCAAGATGCTTTTGGTAATGGTACTTTACCACAGCAATAGTAACCCTAAGAAAAACAATACAGATTCATGACAAACCCCCCAAATTCTACTCTATAGTGTGTACAGTCAACCTGATATAACCTAGTTACCTGGGAAGAGGGAACCTCAGCTGAAAAATTGCCTGGATCAGATTGATTCATAGGCATATCTGTGGGGAATTAGCTGGATGATTGATGGGAATGGTTCCTCAAGCAGGTGGTCCTGGGTTAGCTAGGAATGAGAGGAAGCAAGCCAGTCAGTAGAATCCCTCTGTGGCCTCTTTGTGTGCAAGACCCTGTTTTCTCTTGATGGTAGATGTAACCTACAAGTCTAATAGACCCCTTCCTCCCTAAGGTGCTTGTGGTCATGGCGTTCATTACAACAGCTGAAAGCAAACTAGGACATCTATCATCAAAACCTTAGAGCAGGGCCCGGAGGATGGCTCAGTCGGTGAAGTGCTTGTCATAAAGCATGAGCATCTGACCCCAGAACCTGCTGGAGTAGGGAGGTCGATGTAGAAGGAGCCCAGGGTGGTCAGCCTGGTGTAATTTGTAAGCTCTAGGCCAGTGAAAGGTACTATCTCAGAAAACAAGGTGGATGATATCTGAGGAGTTACGTCGCTTGAAGCTGATCCCTGGCCATGCCGGCACATGCTTCTAATGTTGCCATTTGGGATAGGAAGGTCTCACATTTGAGGCCTGCTTACTGTCTGTAGCAAGATCCTATAGTGGTTCATGCCTTCAATCTCAGCACTTGGGACGTGGAGACAGGCAGATCTCTTGAGTTTGAGGCCAGCCTGTTATGGAGTGAGTTCCAGGACAGCCAGAGCTACACTGAGAAACCCTGTCTTGAAAAACCAAACTAAAAAAACAAAACAAATGACATTAAAGGTGACAGTTATAGCTCAGTCCTTGCCTAATGTGGGCTTTATCTCTGGTACTGTGACAAGAAAAAGAAAAATAAAATTAAAACTACAACAAATACACAAGCTGGGGGTTGTTGAGAGTATTCGTCTCCTGTCAGGCTAGAAGGCAAGGGCAGCCTGCTGTCACTATTTCTAGTCAACTTTTATCACATGTTCAAGCCAGTACAGGAAGAAATTAAATGAATGGACAGGAAAGGAAATAAGATGGTGTGATAATAAGATTGTTTTCAGAGGAAACTGAAGAAATGCTTTAAGACAAACTGTTGAATATAATAAGAGAGTTTGGTGCAACAACTGGAAAAATACCAATGTGCTAAGTTGCATATAAACATCAGGTGGTAATCACACACAACAGCAGTATAACATACAAAATTTTTACCAATAAACCTAACAAAGGATTCTGGATTCTTCCTGGGTAACAGCTGAAATATAGATGACACACAAATGATTGGGCAAGACAGTATTTTATTCTGTGTTCGTTTGTTATTTTGATGACAAAAATATTCAAAACAGCAGTCATCAATCCTTTAATAACAAAACTCAATGCAATTTCCAGTCAATATCTCAATAGTTATCTTACACTAGTAAAGTTTACAAAAAATGGCTCTGTACTTAATTTGGTGAATCAAGAACTAATAGATTTTTGAAAAGTGAGAATCATGTTTATCAAACACTAAGGCTTAAAGTAAAATTATAGGACGGAGACAGTGTCATCAAGGCAGGCAGTGATAGACATTAGGTAATAAAGCTGAGCAGGCATGTTAATGAATGGTAAATAAATGAATGTGTAGTAAACGGTTCTAAAAACACGGCCTCCAGGAAAGGGCAAAATGATTTCCTTTCTCGCACTACACCTGGCAATCAATGTTATGTAGGCTAAAAGTTTTAACTTCGGAATACAACATAAGAGAAAACTATTAGTATATTTAAATATTAAATGAGTCTCTCTCTCTCTCTCTCTCTCTCTCTCTCTCTATATATATATATATATATATATATATATATATACATATATATATATGTATATATATATAAAATATAAAGTCATTATATATTATATATAGTCATTATATATTAAATGAGTCTTCTCATTTAAGTAGATTTGAAAATCCATTATGATAAAAATTTTAAATAAACTGTAGAGTTAGAAATGTAAGTTTGAGCTGGAGAGATAGCTTGGTGGGTAAAATGCTCACTGCATAAGTGTGAGGACCAGAATTTGAACTCTAGCATCTGTGTTAAAATCCAGGCACTGTGGCTCAAACTCCTAATCCCAGCACTAAGGAGGTCTAGACAGGGAGACTCCTGAAGGCTTGCTGCCCAGCCACCCTAGCCTAATGTTCGAGAGCCAGGTCCCAATGAGAAACCTTGTCTCATAACACAAAGAGGACAAGCTGACCAAAGAAGACAGCATCTGAGGCTGGCCCCTGGCCTCACACACCAGCACCTGCATGCACACCCCACCCTCCACACAAAGAAACCCTAGTTAAAACTAGACATGTCATCAAGTACTTATTATCCTATCACCTGGGAGGCAGAGAAATAAGGATGCTACAAGTTTGAGAGCTCCCTGGTCTCCACAGTGAGTTTCAGGCATGTCAGAGATACAGAGTAAGATGCTGTTTTAACAAATCAAAAAAAAAAAAAAAAAAAAAAAAAAAAAAAAAAAAAAAAAAAAAAAAAAAAAAAAAAAAAAAAAAAAAAAAAAAAAAAAAAAAAAAAAAAAAAAAAAAAAAAAAAAAAAAAAAAAGGTTAAGCAGGGCACGGGGAAGGAATATGATACTCAGTATACACATTGGTAAATATGATAAAATGGCATACAAATTCTAAAGATAACCATGGATAAAGCCAACTGCTTCCAAATTCAAGCATCTACACAGAAGATATAATAAGCCTTCTTAGATATGTTAATAATTAGAGAAATGAATGTTGGAAATGAATGAGATTTGCATATTGGCAAAAGGTATTGAGCCTCATAACATCAAATATTGCTGAAAAATTGGGAAAAATGGACTTATGTAGATTGGTGGTTCAACTAATTGGGAGAGGAAAGGGGTGGGGGGCTCATGGAAAAGTCAAAGATGAGAACTGTTCCTTGAGCCAGGAGTCTGACAGCCATCAATGGCTCCAATTCTCTCTCTCTCCATATATTCTGTTTTCTGAGATATTGGTGCCATCATTGCAGACATCTGGAGTAAATGTTAGCATTTGTTCTAGGCTCCACCCAACAGTTACCTAGCAACAGCCAGGTTGGGAGCCTGGCTGCTATAAAAGGACCCTTTGGACTCTCCCTCTCCCCTTCCCCTCCTCCTGCCTCTTCTCTCCCTATCCCCCTCCCTCTCTCCCTCCCCTCGGGCTCCCCTCCCTCTCCCTCTTCTCTCTCTCTCTCCCCTCTCCTCTCCCTTTCCTCTCCCCCCTCTCCTCTCTCTTTCCCCTCCCCTCCCTCTTCTCTCCCTCTCCCCTCCCCTTCCTCTTCTCTCCCTCTCCCCTCCCCCTCCCTCCTCTCCTTTCCCTCTCCCCTCTCCTCTCCCTATCTATCCCCTCCACCTCCCTCCCTCTCTGATCTCCCTATGTATTCCCAGTGGCTTCTTCTTTTCTTTTCTCTCCTTGTTCTGTCGTTCTCTGTCCCCTTTCTTTCCCATACCCTTTTCTTACCTCCTTTCTCATGCCTCTAAATACACTTCATTTTATACTAGACCCGTTGTATGGCTGGTACTTCAGGGTGGGGATGCCTCAGCACAGGCATCCTGCCGAATCAGGCCACCACATTACAAAACATACCACCAAAGCCTTGGAAAGCCAAAATCCACACTAGGTACAAGATAACCACAACTTAGTCCCCTGTCCTTCCGTCTGTGCACGCACTAATGTCCACAGTGCTGAAAAGGAGAGGCCCAGCTAGTGGCCCATCTCCTCCATACCACAGGGCTAGAATGGGGCAAAGGGGGTTGTTTAATGAATCATGAAAGCATTCCCTGAAGGGGTGAGAAAATGGCAATGGCGCATACCTCAGACAAGGCTGACTCAGTAGAGGACTGAGCTCGGATCCCTAAAGCCATGTTGTAAAGGTCTTGAGTGATGCTTGAGCAGCTCATTTCAATTCCAGGCATGGAAGGTGGAGTCAGGGATCCTGGAGCACACTGCCTAGTGAGCCTACTGTGTAGGTGGACCTCTGAGTTTGATTGAGAGAGCCTGCCTCAAAAGAGCAAAGCAGTAAACACCCGAGAAAGATTCTCTACACACACACACACACACACACACACCACATGAAAAGAAAAATAGATAAAATAGTACATGTTAACAGTCTTTTTTTCTTTTTTGGGGGCGGGGGCGGTTTGAGACAGGGTTTCTCTGAATAGCCCTGACTGTCCTGGAACTCACTTTGTAGACCAGGCTGGCCTCGAACTCAGAAATCCGCCTGCCTCTGCCTCCCGAGTGTGCGCCACCTGCCCGGCGACAGTCATTTTTTCAAGAATATTTAATGCATGCTTCTGTTTCATAATTTATCTACAACAAATCTGAAGCCTGAGAAATCACCTAATAACTTTGTCCTCTCTCATCAGACAGTACTAGCATCTTGCATGTGCTTATGCCCGAACAGGTAACTCTCATTACGCATGTTTTCTATGATGTCATGGAACTATTTTCTGTCCTGTTTGCTTCCTTTTGACATCATTTCCCACAAGTCGTCTTCACTTTTGGCATTTTAGGAGCTATATACTTTTTCACTAAATTATTATGTCAAGGTTTGCTTAGTCATTAACTGTCTGTTGATGAGTTTTAAAAATCTATTGGTCGTTATGAAAAGCGTAACTGTAAATCTTTCTGCAAAAATGATGTTCCCCTTCATATCACGGCTTCCCCGAGGATCTGTGCCCTTAAACTAACGTTCCAAAATGAGGAATATAATGAGTTCTATAGTCTACATATGTTTCTTTTCAGAAAGAAATGTGCCACTTTTTTTTCAGGAAAATGTATGAATACAACTCAGACCCCACGCTTTGCTAGCAATGGGTTCTTTAAAAAAAAAAAATCTATCATTATTTGATACATGTGAAGAAATACATGGAGATATTTTAATTAAAACTTCTGTAATGATCATGGAAGTTAAACATTTTTCCAAGGATTTGTTCACTATTTGTATTTTCTCTGGTGCAAACCATCTGCTCACATCTTTGAAGCCATCTGTCCAGTCTGGCTTTACTGTGGCCCACACAGATATTATCTTGTCTTATATGCATAATACTAAATGTTTATCTGTCATGTGTACTGCAGGGCTCTCTCTTATTAGCCTATTGATTTTTCCAAATTGGAATGAATACTTCTTTGTGCTTTAATGGATAATATGTGTGGCTGATGTATGTACATGTAGAAAACCTTAACATGACTTTGACTGTCCGTATTTCAGGTCTTTGTTCACCGGAAGAGCATATTTTTCCTGTTTGTTACCAAAGGCTGTATAATAATAGACATAAAAGAACTTAAATAGTGTTTGACTTCTATTTCCTCTCTTCACTGGTATATTTTCAGTTGTCTGATCCAAGCCCAAAGGCTGACTTATGCAAATATCTGTACCATCCATGGTAAGTAGCTGAAAACAGAAGCTAGCACCTGTGCCATGCTACCCCCTTTCTACTAAGCCATTCGTTCAAACCCTTCACAGATACGAGAGTTGGCCCAGAAGGAGAGTTTCCAGGCAATCTCTAGATTTCCGAGGGGACAGTCTGATCATCAATATTGGACTGTCAACAGATGAAAGGCGATTACGTGTCCTGGAGGAAAAGACTGGCTCAGAGGTGACCTGGCTCATTCCTTCTTTCCAAATAGTTTTAAGTAGCAAAAAGTCTATTGACTTTTGACCTGGTATCCACTTTAGTGGTCGGTCCCTCTTATTCCTCTGTAGAGTCAATGATCATTTTGGTAGGTCCTCCATCTTTCTCTTTTAGGGACTTAACTAGCATTCCTTTCTCCCCGCTTGTGTGTGTAGTTTGCAGAGAACTGTGGGAAATACACAGAGAGGATGCTGTAGAGCTTAATCTTTATTGAAGTTTCTCACACCCAAAGGAGGGCCAGCTGAGCATTGCATCATCCTCACAAAAACACAATCACAGTTTAAACAACACAGGGATGCGTTTGTCTCTCTTACAATAGGGGTACAACTCAGGGCTTGACTATTACCTCCCATCCCTGACCCCCAGGCTCCGTGCATCTCCTGCTCAGTGCCAGGGTGCAAATCTTATCTTCATGATACCAGAAAACTGTCAGTGCTTCAGCCATCACAGCTTAGTCCCAAGTGGAAAGGAAAGGCAAAAACAGCTGGTGCAGAGTCTCTGGTTTTCCTAGCAGTCTTCCAGTGGGGTTTGCTTTTGTTGTTTTGCCAGAGAGATGTCATGTGACCACCAAGAGCAAGAGAGTGAGCACATTGTGACTCTCCACAAAACTGAGAGATCTCTTTGTAAATAAACCAGGAACTGAAAGATCTTTTTTAAATAGACCAGAAAAAGTGCGGTTGGTCGGGCATTTCAGAGACTAAGCCATGTAGTATATAAAATCCAGAGTAAACTGTTAAGTGGGTTTTATCAGGCTCAAGCCATATGGCCAGGAATGCTTAGATTAGCCCATTATTTATTATTTATCTCTTTCTTTCTTTCTTTCTTTCTTTCTTTCTTTCTTTCTTTCTTTCTTTCTTTCTTTCTTTCTGTTTTAAAAAAGAGTTACTTATTATTATATGTAAGTACACCACCCGGCTCAAGAATATTTCTTTGCTTTTTTGTGTTCTTTTAAAAGAACTATTTGTTTTATGTATGTGAATACATTGTAGCTGTCTTCAGACACCCCAGAAGAGGGCGTCAGATCTCATTGTGAGCCACCATGTGGTTGCTAGGATTTGAACTCAGGACCTTCGGAAGAGCATTCAGTACTCTTAACTGATGAGCCATCTCTCCAGCCCATCCCATGATCTTTCTTGATAGTAAGTTGGTGGGCATGGGGGTGGGGGCAGAAATCCCTGTGCCAGGATGAGATGAAAGTTCTCAAAGCAGTGGATAGAGAAAACAGGGAGAGGGAAGGATCCAGATAGGATTTCCTCTGTGCTTTCTGGGAGTGTGAAGATCTGAGGAGATCTTCAAATACTAGCTGACTCTACCTCCAGGGATGCAGATGTTAACAGTACTCTGTATACTCACTGACAAGTTGATTAATCGGAAAGAACAGAAAGTCCAGAAACAGATCCCTGTTATTGATTAAAACAAACAAACAAACAAACAAACCTGGGGTTTCTCCCAGTGGTTGTGTGGGACCCTGAGGCTGTGAATGCCAGCCATTTCTCTACTACAGAGCTGCATTCTCAGCCAAACACTGATTTTGACAAGAATTCAAAGGCAGGCAGTAGAGAACAAAAAATATTGCCTTATTATTAAAAAATGAATGAATAAATAAATAAAAATTAACTCAGATAGATAATAGACCTAAATATAAAACTTAAAACTATAAAATTAGCAGAAGAAAACACACAAAATATTTTGTAATATTGAACTAGCTCCATTTCTTAAATATGATACCCCTAAGCCGTCACAAACTATAAAAAACAAAAACAAACAAACTGATAAAATGAAGTTTAACAAAATGTAAAACTTCCCATCCCAAGACACAATTAGGAAATAGAAAAACACAGCCCACATTCTGGGGAAGGGAAATTTGTGAGGAAAAGATTTGATAATGGCTTTGTGCCCAGAGAATATATTGAAGAACCTTGAAAAAAAACTCCACAACAAGTAAATCTAATAATAAATGGGCAAAAACATGAATGATTTAGCAATGACTAATTGTCAGTTACTGAATAACACAATACAAGAGAAGCCTATTACTGTGAGAAATTTAAGTCTAACTTTGTAGTGATGCATCTCTATAAACTCAGTCCTGAGGCAGGAAGATCCCAAGTTTGAGGACGCTTGGACAACATAGAGAAATTAGATCTCAAAAACGAAGCAAAACAAACGAACAAACAAAAAACCCAACGAACCAATCAACCAACCAACCAAAAAACAGGCCTGAGTAATCAAGTGTAGGAAGGAGGTGATGACAGGAACTTTTATACATTGCTAGTGAAGCAGCCGTTGCCCTTGAGACCTGGCTATTCCTCTTCCAGGTGTCCACACAAGAGAGAATGCTTCCACCCACTCAAAGGCATGTACAGGAATGCTCCTGGCAGCTTTGTTTTTGATGTGCAAAAAAATTAGAAACAGCCTAAACTAATGAGTAACAGTTTCGTATAATGGAATATTATTCATAACAACAACAAAAGATTTGTGCATAATGTAACGCAAAAGACCAAGCAGCAATGTCCAGATAATTATGTTGAGTAAGGGAAGCCAGAAATAACCAATTGCAATTAGTATGACTCTGGAAAACCTAAACAAACTGAAACAGAGCAGGTTTTAGGCTAGGCATGATTCCAATCGGAGTAAGGTTACTGCGAGAGGAGGAGGCAGTGAAGGGTTGGAGTTCCGGGATATTCAACACACTCAGCGAAGATCAAGGTCAAGAGGAGCAAGAGGATAAGTTAAGTGGTGGGGGTAGGGTGGAGCACCAGCGGAAAAGGAGAGCTAGGAGGAGGGGAAGGGACCTGGGCAGAGGGGAGGGACCCGGCCGAGGGTGGGGGTTGGGTAGGCTGGGGAGGAAACCCGTTGGTGGCAGCGTCATGGCGCGACTGCTGCGAGCGCTGCGGGGTCTGCCTTTGCTGCCGGCGCCTGGGCGGCTGGCTCGGGGTTGCGCAGGATCGGGAAGCAGGGACACAGGTAGGTCCTCAGTCGCTGCCGTCTCTCGTGACTTTCGGTTTCACAGTCCTGGCTGACCTGGGGCGGCCTCCTGTGAGGTCCTGAGAGACTGGTCCCCGCGGCCCGCTGCCCGCTGCCTGAGTTGCGGAGCAGAGCAACGCGTTCGGTAAACTTGGTGTGCTCGGGGAGCACTGATGCCGGAGAGGATCGAATCTCCTCCCATGCTTGCACACAGTTCGTTTATATGTTACATTTTAGTGCACAGAATCCTGTCAGGAGCCATGGTGTTGTCAGGGACCCAGTGGCGGTCAACAGCCGTACCTCGCGCGCCCTCTCCTGGGCGGGAGTTAATCCTTGGCCCTGTAACATCCTTCGCGAAGACTGCTACTTGCCTCCTGTACTGTGTGACACTCACTGCTCCATCACGAGGGGCTGCAGCAACACTATCTTGGTTTTGTGTGAATCTAAGTTTTGAGACGTGTGGGTGAATTATTCTCGTGTTCCAACAGGTTATTGTTAGTGGCTAAGAGACAGGATGAGATGGGATGGTAAGTGCTTTTTGCCTTCATTTGTGAATCTGGACGCTTTTACATCTTCCCTGGGAGGAGTAGGAGTCTTTGAGGAGTCTCAGGTGTAATTCTCTGTAATTTCATGGCCCTGTGGTTTAGCACTGGGCAACTGCCCTCCTGACTTCCTTTCCAACCCAGCTTTATATCTTATGCTGCTGAAGGGTTCCAATTTAGGCCCTTGCTAGTTTAAAATTTTTGTGTTCAATAAACAAATGTCCCGAGAATATGAAATGTTAACTGATCCAACACGATTTCCGATTAGATCTTTTCTCATCCTTTGGTGTCTCAGCCAGACCCTGTTGCAAGCCTACTGGGCTGGAAGTGTGCTGATCCTTCTTTCCTACTGATTTTAGTGGAAACTTCATGGGACTTGTTGCTTTCAGAATCGGCCCGATGAATAGAGCTGGGAGCTGAGAGTCCTCAGCCATATTAAATTTGGCCATACACCAGGACGTAGCCAGACCTGTGTAACTTACCAGACAGCCCCCCTCCTGGGAGTTTATTCTACGGAAATAATTCAAAAGAAAGAACAAAGCTGTGTTCACAAAGTCCTTCTCAACAGCGTTGCTCTCAGGATGGGGAAACTGGCCTCAACCCAATCAGTTAAGGAGTACTTAAGTAAAGCATGAAGGTCCAGGTCAACAAACAGCATCCATTAAGGATGAGGAGCAGAGGCTGGAGAAACGGCTCAGCTGTTAGGAGCACTGGATGCTCCTCTAGAGACTCTGGTTCAATTCCCAACACCCACATGGCAGCTTATAACTCACTCTAGTTCCAGGGGATCCATGGTGCCAGTCATGCACATGGTGCACATGTATATATACGGTGCAGGTAAAATACCCATACAAGTTAACTAAATAAGTCTTATAAAGAGAACAAGAACGAGAAGCAGGTGATGGTTCTGCGGTTAAGATCTTGATTGTCAGTGGGCATGAGTTCCAATCCCAGCTCCTCCACAGTCCCTTACTGGCTTGGTTGTGTGAGCATGGGCATCCATAACAAATGCTAAGCAGGGGGCATAAACGACATGTGTTTCTCACCATTTGAGAGGCTTGTAGATCAAATATCAAAGAGATAGCTTTGGTCCCAATGGGGACCCACCATCTGGGTCCCCTGTCCTGTTTGTGTTCACGTGGGCTTTATGCAGTGCCAGTGCAGTGGACAGAAACTCACAGTTCCTCTCCCTTGTCTCTCCTGACCCCGCCTCTAGTATGAAGATAAAGCCTAGAACCTAGCGTACACAGGGCGATCATACTCGTACTGAATTCTACTCCTACAGCTTCTGCTTTTCCAATATCTTTACTAAGACGCTAATTGAGGGAGCTGACATGAATGTTCAGCAGTTAAATGCAAGTTCTGCTTTTGCAGAGGACCTGAGTTCAGGTGTAGACACTGCACATCAGGGGGCTCACATCCATTTGAAACTCCAGTTGCAGGGGAGCTACTGCCCTCTTCTGGCCTTCCCCGGCAACCACACGCATGACATACATTCCCAAAGACATGTGCACAGTAACATAAATAATACATGAATAAAAATAAATACATCTAAAATAAACTAACATAATAAGAACCTTGCTCTCATGACCTAATCTACTTTGAAGATAAGGACACATATAATGTAAAGTAACTGGGAGGAGAATGATAAGCCATGTTGGTGTTAAAAAAATAATAATAAAAAAAGAGGACAGACAAACAGCACATGCTGATGTCTGCCTGTAATCCCTGGGTCTCAAGGCCAACTTGGGCTCTATAGTGAGTTCCAGGCCCACTGTGAATGTATAGGGAGGCTTCCAAAAACAAAACACAAAGGCAGAATCAGCTATGTTAATTTAAGATAAAGCAGACATCAAAGTAGAGTTGTCAGTGATAAAAAGAGAACCGTAGTACTTCACAGTGATAAAGAGACCCCGTTCTCCGAGAAGACATGACAGTCTTTAATGTGTATGCACTTAACAGCATAGTGTCAAATTGTGACCTGAGAGCAAATGCAGGGAGATTTAACATCCTCTGTTAGAAGTGGAGATATCAGCAGGCAGACAGACAGCGATGGCAAGAGCTAAATTCAACAGCATCGCCAACCCATCAGGTATAAATGGCAGCTTTGAATGGTTCCATGGGGTGGGGGTAGAATGGAAAAGAAAAGGCAGAAGGCGATTGCCAATGTCAGGGCAGAACAAACAGGGACATGTTTTTGGGGAACTCCAAGGTTGTGGCTCAGAGTCACTAGAACATCACAGAATGTACTAGTTTAAAGTGGCACCTGTGACCAAGGCATAGATGGTTTCAGAGGTCATGTTTGGGAACAATTCTGAGGGTATCATGTCACGCTGAACAGTTTGGACCCGTGACAGAGTCAAATCAGAGGTGGTCCAATAAGAGAAAGGCACGTGGGGAAGCTGCAGTCCTCTGTGCTTGAGGCAGCCGGAAAATGATAGCAGCTTGGTCTCAGGCAGTAATGAGATTTGCAGGCTGCAGAGGATGCCGGACCACAGAACTTGGTTCAGGGGAAAAAAAGGGAAGGGTTCGGTTTGTGTGGCTGCTGAGCACACAAGTCCAGATGTGGGTTGGGACGAGGGAGGAATGTGTGTAGTTCAGATGGACATGAGTACAGATTTCCAGACTGTGATTATAAATGGAGGTGGACAGCCCAGCTATCTACAATGGAGGAAAACCAAGGTTTGAGGGTCTGCATTAGGGGCTGGGATTTGGAGATATTAAGGAGATCAAATATCCAAGGCTGCAGAATGAAGACAAAAGGAAGCCTAGGACAGACAGACCTTCCCCTCCCTGAGACCTGTTTAGTAAACATTTGAGTCTGTCTTTGTTTATTGGTCGGTTGAAGAGCTGACCGATGATAAACTCCTTTCACTGTTGAACAATAAAACATTTATTATCTGAATTAGGCTTTTGTTCTGGCTGGGTTTTACTTGTTTGTTTTGCTAATAATGTTGTTAACTAGACACAGGCTGGAGTTATTTGAGAAGAGGAACCTTAATTGAAAAACTGCCACTAGCCAGTAGGCAAATCCAGAAGAGCATTTTTTGATTGACAATTGCTGTGGGACACACTGTAGGCTGTGGCTTCTCTGGCAGGTGGTCCTGGCTGAAAGAAAGCACAGTGAGGGAGCAAGTCGTGAGGAGCAAGCCTGTAAGCAGCCGTTCTCTATCATGTCTGCTACAGTACTGCCTCTAGATTCTGTACCTCCAGAGTTCCTGTCCTGACTTCCCTCAGTGATGGGTGTGAGCTCAGTTAGAGCTATGAGATGGAATTAACCTCTTCACTCCCAAGCTGTTGGCCATGCTGTTTTATTACTGCAATAGAACCCTAAGTACGACAGCTTTCTGTCCACCTTAACTAAATAGAACCTTCCCCTAGATGTTTCGGGCACATGTGTCTATATAAAAATAAGACAGGCCCGATGGGAGAAGCACATGCCTTTAATCCCAACACTCTGGAGGCAGAGGCAGGAGGATTTCTGTGAGTTCAAGACCAGCCTGGTCTACAGAGCAAGTTCCAAAACAGCCAGGGCTATGTAAAGAAAGCCTGTCTCAAAAAAGAAAAAAGAAAAATACAGAAGTCGTGAGGAACAGAAGGAAGGGTAGCAAAATGTGTTTTTGTTTGTTTGTTTGTTTGTTTGTTTGTTTGTTTGTTTCAAGAAATGGTGAAGAACAGTAATATTTCAGCCAGGACTGTCAGGAGGTCAAGCTGACCAGGCTGCATTAGTGATGAGGTAGGCTGAAATTTTCAAGACCTTATCTCAAACCAAACAGACAAGCAAACAAATAATAGACTAGGTTAGACCACAGATTCACTTTGGGGTTATATACAATACAATCTCTCTGTAAGAGAATTTTTAGTAGAGAGAGTTTAATAGCTCCATCCTCAAAGGCCATCTCTGTCCAATCCTCTCCTCGCTCCCAGCTGGCCCTGATGGAAACTACTTTCCAGAACTAGCATGTAGCCCATCTGCAGCACTCCTGGTTACATACCTAAGGGATTCTAAGTTCTATCTCAGGGATACCTGCACATTCAAGTTTATTGCTGCACTACTCCCAGCAGCTAAAAGTGGGACCAGGGGAGATATACTGTCAGTGAAGGGATAAGGAAGGAGACCATAGTACTGTTGTGGAGTTCAAGACCACTGGAAAAAGACTCAATTCAGGTAATAATTAACCGACTTTATTAAAACAGATAGTAGGGCCACAGTCTCTAACCCACATCAGAGACATACAGTAGGGGAAGGAAACCTTTGGCTTTTAAAGGCCAAAAACCACAAGAATTCCTTGAATATCTGCAAAAGCAAGGTCGAGAAGCCTATGAGCGGCTCTGCCCTGCTAAGATTAGACTGTCAGGGTGACCTCTAAATAATTCTTGAACACCTGCACAAGCAAGTAACAAAAGCCAAAGCCACGAGTCAGTCATGCCATAACAAGCAGACAGTCACTGTGCACGTTTTTGAGGGGTAGGGGGTCAAGGAATTGGGGTTGTCAGGACTTTATCTTTTTAGGAACTTGAATCAGAGATAAATGGCTGTTAGGTACCAAGATGAATACCTGTCACAAAATGGAGTTTGTTAGCCATCACAGTTCATACACACACAGAGGATAGATTTTATTCAACACTAAGAAAATGAGATCATGGTATTTGCAGGAAATCAACATGACGTGGAGTCATTTTTATGACCAGAAAGACAAATACCTCATATTTTCTCTCGTGTGCAGAGCCTCTATTTTAAATTATATTTTTAATATATTGGTGTGGGGGATCATGATACAGTCCATAAACATAGAAGAAAGACATGGAGCTGAGGGGAGGTCTTAGAGGAAAGGTGTGTGTGTGTGTGTGTGTGTGTGTGTGTGTGTGTGTGTGGTGGGGGATAACAGAATATGTGCACCAGCAAAAGGAGGGGAGTGGCAGGAGGGGCAGAGGAATGGGAGAGGAAAAAGAGAAAAGAGCTGTAATAGAAATACGGGTATGGAAATGCCATAATAGAACCAGTTACTCTGCATGCTGTTTCTTAAGGTAACTTTTTAAATTGCAAAAAAGAAACTGAAGGCCAAAAAGTTTTTCTGAAGTTATGTAACTGATCAGCAGATCCCAGAAGGGATCAAAGCTATGGCTGATGTGCCCTGCTGGGAAGGGCTAGTACACGCTCTATGACAACAGTTAAACCAGTAAGAACTTTGCAGTTTTTAAAGCAGAAATTTGGAGGTTGGGGAGATCTATTTTCAGCAGGGCAGTGGTGGTACACACCTTTAATCCCAGGACTAAGGAGGCCCAGGCAGGAGAATATGTGAGTTTGAGGCCAGCCTGGTTTACAGGGGGAGTTGAGAAACTGTCTCCAAAACAACAACAACAATCCATTTTCACTGTGCAGTGAAAGTTCGTTTGGTAGGATTTCCTATTGGAGCCACTTCTCACCTTTGTCCCGCAGGAGGACCAGAGAGCACACTGGCTCTCTGCTTGTTACTGATTTCTTGCTAATGAAGTGGGTGCGGTGCATTACCACCTAGCTGAGCCTCTGCTCCCTGTGAAGAGTGAAGTCGTGGGAGAGAGAAGGGTCTGGGATTACTTCTCCAGGTGATAGGGCAAAGCAAAATTTGGGGACTCTTTTTTTTTTTTTTAAATAAAAAACATTTCCTACTTAACAACACAGGGTCTCTCACAAAGTCCAAGCCCTCTCTAAGCGAAGCAGACTGGCAGAAGAAACTGACCCCTGAACAGTTCTATGTCACCAGAGAGAAAGGAACTGAAGCGGTAAGCAAACCAACTCAGTGTTCTCCAAAGATCCTCGTGGGAAGGGGAGGTCGGAGTACAGTTGCCTACAATGCTCACATGCTCACACGTGCACTGTGAGAGTCTGGTGGGCCACCAGCAGTCTCTGTCCTGGGCCATTGGTTTCCATCCACCTGTAGAAACCAGAGTCCTTCTCCATCCTTCAGAGATCCACACATGCTCTCCAAGCTCCACTATCTATCCGGTCCACTATCCACTCCCATCCCTGCTGACAAGGCCAAGACTTTCAATCCACCGCTATCCACTCCTCTCGTCTCCCCACTTTCTCTCTCCCTTCCCAAAAGGAGTCTTAGGAGAACACAGTGGACCAGGCTACTTCCCAGATCAGAATCACTCAGTAGTTTACCGTTGCTCTTCAAATGCATCGCATTTAAACATTGATCCGGTCGTCCCTGCCTCGGTCCCTACCTGCACTCCATCCTCAGATGCAGCCATGTCTCTTCCGGCTTCCTGCACTGTCCTCTCATCGGCAATGGCTCTGTTTTCTTCCCTTTAGACCCCTGCATCTTGGGTTCCTTTCCCTCATCCATTTGCTCTAATAATTAATTCAGACCATTCTTTTAACTTTTAAGATTTACTATTATGGGGCTGGAGAGATGGTTTAGCAGTTAAAAGCACTGACTGCCCTTCCAGAGGTCCTGAGTTCAATTCCCAGCAACCACATGGTTGCTCACAACCATCTGTAATGGGATCTGATGCCCTCTTCTGGTGTGTCTGAAGACAGCTACAGTGTACTCACATACATGAAATAAATAAATAAATCTTCAAAAAAAGATTTACTATTGTGTATGTATGTATAATGTATATATAACGTGTATATACATATGTGTATACATGTATATACATGTGTGTGTGTGTGAGTATGTGTCACATGTATGTGTACCCTCAGAGTCCTGGAAATGCATGGAATCCCTTGGACTTGGAGTTACAGACTATTGTAAACTACCACCAATGTGGGTTCTGGGAACCAAACTTGAGCCCTCTGGAAGAGCAAGCAAATGCTCTTAACAGCTATGGTGTGTTTCCAGCCCCACTCCCACCCCCACCATACTTCTAACTCAACCTAAATCACTTTCCCCAGGAACCCTTCTCTCAACCCTAGCTTAGGTTGCACCTTCCTGTGTTTTCCCCCACAGCAATGCTCACCCCCTATAACTTGAGTTCTGTTTGCTGGGACTTCCTGTAGTGCCTGACTATGGTAGACGTTCAGCGTAGAAGTGTGGCTGGATGTTTGCATGCCAGAAGTGGAAACACTGCACTGGACAGTCTGAACTTTTGCTTGTTCCCTCCGGTGACGGCACCGCTGCATTCCAGGCATAAACACAGCCACTGCAGTGTTACTACTGGGCTGTTCCTGTGAGGTGCTTTCTCCTTTGAACTAGATCCCGTGGACAGGCCCCAGCATAACGGTCCTTCCATCTTGTGTGACCAATGTATTTGCCTGTTGGTACCCATGCAAAGGGCACCACGGTCACAGGCTTAGTTTCTATGATGCCACACCACAAGACAGACTGGCAGGTCCCTGCAGATTCTTGTGAAAGGTTTTTTGAAGTTATGGTTTTCTCCAACTTCCTGTGGACAGGGGAATGAGACTTTCTCATTGTTGTCAACAGCACACAGGGACCACAGAGAAAGCTCTGAGCAGTTGGATGTGTTTAATGTCAGAGTGTTCTAAGACGAGCCTAATTCTCAAGTAACCAGCCTGGCCGGTTTGGTGTGTACAGGGAGCTGGGAGACGGTATGCCAGATGTTTAGGAGAATAAATCTGAGGGGCTTCTGAAGCAGGTGGTTGTGCCGCATCCTTTGCGCTTGGCCCTTTTACAAGATGAGCACCATCCATTATTTTAGCTGATGCTGTAAATCCCTTCTATTTGCTCCATTTCCATGTTTAACTTTTTAGGACTGTGCAGAACAGCAAGCATCAGTTGGCTTCATTAGTCTAAGGGAAAGACACTTCCAAAGCCTCCTGATTGGTGACTCCTAATTAAAATTCAGTTACATTTGGTTTTTCTGTTGTTCTAAATCAGGAAGTAGTGGTATGTTGGCTGTACATGCAGCCCGTGAAAGAATTTTCACCCTGACTGAGTAATAGCCAAGAGTCAGGTGTCAACAGAAGGGGACTCTCCCAGCTCCCTCTCCGAATCTGGTCTCCCTGCTTTGAGTTCCAGGAGGAAGGCCAGATTTCTTGCCCTGTGGCCTCTCGTTGAGGCTACAGAAGACACCAAGAGCCCAGAAAGCAGGATAGAGAAATCAGTCAGGACCCAGCATCCTCTGTGTGCCTTCCTGGCAGCCACAGCCTCACCGCATTCTGGTGATCTTCTCCTCCCCGTTCCCACAGGCCTCACTCAGCCCAGTGGCTCATCACCTCCCTTTGTTGAGTTCCATCTGCCCTGACCCTTCCTCTAGAAATGGTCTTGTGTGAGATTATCTGCTGCCATCCTCTTCCAAGCATGTCCTCTGCCTCCAGCATGTGTGTGAGAACCAACAGGATCAAAGAAGAGGGTACTGCTGCAGGTCCAGACAGACCTGAAATCTCAGGGTGACCTTGAAGTTCATTCTGCCTCTGACCCTGCTTCCCTCTCTCCTGTGCAGGCAGTCATTTCAATTATGCCCCCTGAGTCATCTTCCAATCCTGTCAATCTCTTCCTTCCTTCTTCTCTTCTTCCTTCCTCCCTTCCTTCCTCCCTTCCTCCTCCCATGTCCCTCTCTCCTTCCTTCCACCTCCCTCTCTCCTCCCTCCCACCTCCCTTTTTTCTTTTTTACTTTCCAGTGGTAGCAGCATCTAGGCCTGAATTAATGATTGACTTCCCCATGACCTCCCCTTCTCTTTTGCCAATGATATCTCTTTGCCCTTCCAGTCATTTTTTAATTTTATTGTGTATGGTTTTGTTTCCCCTTCCNATCCCCCGCCAAGCCCCACACTCCACCCCCTCCTAGTGCTGGGAGTAAGCACAACCACTGTGATCGATCATGAGCACGGTCACTGCAGAGCAGGAGCTGGCCTTTCCTGCCTTCCCATTGTCATTATTATTGGAATGTCCTCCCTGTCTGAAACACTTTGTTTCTCCCCTTCCTCCGTTCAGTTCTTACCCATTCCTCCAAACTCAGCTCAGTAGTGATTGGCATTTTCCTACAATCATCATTTATCAGCTCTGCACATTAATAATGAAAGGTTCGAAGAATAAGGACACCTCCCTCCTCCCGCACTGACTGCTCACAACATGGCCGCTGCTTCCAAGGGAGGGTCCTATGTTCATCTTTCATGTCTGTCATCATGACTATGACTGTCTTCTCAGTTTCTTGTCACCAGGGCAAAACAACAACTTTGGCTTTAATTTGAGGAAGGTAACTAACTTTTGAGTCAATGTTTTCCTTCTGCAATATTAGTACCCAGCCCAGTGCTGATTATATACTAGATTATCAGTAAACACCAGAACAGACTGGTGAAAAATAGAAGCTGAGTCTGTTCCTAATGAAAGGCCTTTGCTACATCAGAGAGTGGATGAGGAGACATTAGATGTCAGGCTGGCGGCAGCAGGTAATTGTCATGGCAGGGCAAAAGTTAGGTAATAGTCCTGTTCATTTGGATTATGTATTTTCTTTCCTGTTATAGCAACTCCCCGACTCTTAGGATAATGAAGTTGTATTTAGCATTTTGTAGGCTGTCTGGTTTCTGTGGACAGGGCTTTCTAATCTCTCTTCAGGACAGGGACATCCACAGTGTTCATATCATGAGTCGCTGTGAAAGAGTGGCTCACTAGACACAGGCAGACATTTGTGGATAAATGTGCTATCAATTTATTTATTTATTTGTTTATTTGCTTGCTTTTTAGACAGAGTCTGGATATGTAGTTCAAGCTGGTTTTGAACTCATGATCTTCCTGCCTCAGCCGTACCCAGTGCTATGATTGCAACCATGTGCTACCAGGTCAGACTTTTAAGTTTTGAAGAGAGAAGGCATCCAAGTGGGATGCCTTCAAGTCTCCATCTGGGAGATGTAGCAAGTGGATTTAAACATCGTCCCCAGGAAGCTTTTAAATAAAGTTATCACTGTGAAGAGTTTTGAGTGGTTAAATTGGAGAGACGGGAAAGCCTACTATGGCAGCTCGGCCAACAGTCTGTGCTTTGAGTCTTGTTGCCTGTGTGGTTGGGTAATGCTTACCTCTATAACATACTTTAGAGTTAGCTTGTGCAAACTCTATTTTTAATTTTTTTTTTGGACTGAGGAGATAAAAGAATTTGACAAAAGTTTTAAAAGATTTTGTGTGTGTGTGTGTGTGTGTGTGTGTGTGTGTGTGTGTGTGTGCATGAACTTATGTGCACCATGTGTGCAGGTGCCCTAGGAGACCAGAAGGGAGCATCAGAGATGGCCTGTACTCACTCACTGCTTCACTCCTACTCCTCTTAGCAGTTGAAAACCCACAGTCTTTAAGCACCTGTGTGTGTAGTGCTGTCATCTATGTGATGACCTAGCACTGGGGCCCTGACTCATTATTCCAAGCTGACTGACTCTGCACAGTGTTGACATGGCATGATGTGGCATGACATGCATGCTGTGGCATGATGTGGCATGACATGTATGATGTGGCATGATGTGGCATGATGTGGCATGATGTGTTAAAGGCAACCCCAAAGTCATTGAACGATGCTTTGATGTGTTTGTGCTTTCTCTCCCCTTCCCTTTCTCTCCCTTACCCTCTCCTCTACCCCCATCCCATGAGGGATCAATCTCAGGGTCTATGCATGCAAGAGAAGTACTCTACCCATGAGCTGCACTCCAGCCCTTTACCTCCCATCTTTAATTAGAGAGTTCAAAGTGTCTTTGACAAGTGTTTAGACTCCTGTTGTTTTAGCTCTTTGAAATGAGAGCGTGAAGTCTTCCCGGACAGCAGAGGATGGACTGGTGCTCATGCATTCTTGTGGACTTTGATGTTTTTTGGATGAAAGGTGGTCCATAAACACAACGCATTATTAATGCCACAATTTGAATATTTGGCATGATAAAGGCCAGGCTATAAAGAAGCTTGCAGGCTGCTTCCTTAGCTGACTGCAGTTTTTTCCTGTTGATACTTACACTTGGTCAAATTAATATAATTCCTCGATTGGGGCTTCATTGTTTGTTTTTGGTTGGTTATTTATTTATTTGTCATGGTGGGGATTGAACCTACAGCCTTAAGCATGCTGAGATGCTAGGCAAACACTAGCACTGAGCCAGCCCCACCCTCAGCCTCACAGTTGGGGGTTAGACTTGCTCTACCAACCCCCTCACCCCTTGTGTGATGATGTTTCTTCTTTGTTTACTTCCAGCCTTTCAGTGGAATGTATTTGAACAACAAGGAGAAAGGGATGTACCATTGTGTGTGCTGTGATAGCCCACTCTTCAGGTAAGATGAAGAATACAAAGAGATCTTAGATAAATAACTACTATTGAAGTTTCTTATTCTCGGTGCTGAAGATTGAACCGGAGGACCTCCTGTCTGCTACCACCAAGTTCCCCCAGCCCTCAGGGGACCATTAATTGCCTTTGTCCTCTGTTATTACTGCTGGAGGGAGAGCTGTTCATGTAGGATATTTATCTATCTTGCTTTTTCTTTGACATTGAATGCAGCTGACAAGATTTCTCAGCTTATGTTTTTGCTTTATGTATCTCTAAGAGAGAGCAAACGATTTCTGATGGGGACTTCATGATAAAGCCATTAGAATTTTTTAGAGGAAAAAGTATTTAAAGAAATCAAAACCCTAATAGTATTTACTTGGCCATATGATTAAAACTATCCCTCTCCCAGGGAAAATGGGTTTATAATTTAATTTAGCAAAGCAGACTTTTATGAGGCTTGATGCCCACAGTGCTTGACAGAAGCGAATACCGTGCCCTCATCTATGTAGCTAAAAGTAAATTTAATTGTCCCTTGATTTCAAAGCCTCTTTTAAGTCAATCAGCATCTAAAATCTTTCAACAAAGGCTTTTTTTTTGTTGTTTAGATATGCAGGAAATAGTCTTTAAAAAGTAGATTCGAGAAAGAAGAAAGGAAAACATCTTTTGAAGTCTTGTTTTTCAGAACTTCAAAGATGTTTTCCTTTCTTTTGCATCAACCTTAAATTGGTTTAGAATAAAATATAAATCAAGCCAGCTCTGCGAATCTTCCATTAGGCAGAGCCTCCGCTGTCCTTTGGGCTTTCAGCAGCCCGGCTTTTTGGCCATCCGGCTGCTAATGTGGGCTGCGTTAGGAAGCCAGACCTTCCTTCGAGGACAGGTGTGAGTAAGATCAATTTCCCTTCATGCTCAGGAGGCCAGGCTGTGGCCCAGGCACATCCAAGATGGTAAGAAACTAGCTGAAAGAGCCCACTGCCAGCCACCAACCCAGGAGTGCCAAGAAAAACCAGAATGAAGTCAGTGAATGAAGCCATCAGTTCTTATACAGTAGTGTTAGAAGAACACATGATTTCCCCTGCCACATCCCAGTGGTCGATGCAGACTTCTGTAATCTCAAGAGCGTGTGTGTATGTGTTTATACATGCATATGTGTACATTTGTGAGTCTGTGTGTGTACAGGAGCCCAAAGAAACCAGAGATGCCCCTGCAGCTGAAGTTATAGGCTATTGTGAGTTGTCTGACATGGTTGCTGCCAACCAAACTTGTGCCCTCTACAAGGGCATCATGGGCTCTTAACCACTGAGCCATCTCTGTATCTGTGAAATCAAGAGCTGTGAAGCCTTTGTCCACCAGCAAGAAGTCAGTTCTCCAGCAGATGCAGGCTGGGGCATCCTCCATTTTCGTTCAATACTGACCTTGTCTACTTGGTGACAGAGGCAGATCCCACAGGTGGACAGCTCAGTCCCCATGTCCTATACTCTACTTCTGACGCTAAGCATACTCTCCTGGCTGTGACCTGTGCTTCTGACCAGTTAGCTCTTAAACTGGGCTTCCTACACTCTCCTGTGTTCCCTCTAATACACAGAGCTCAGGGAAGCACATTTGCTGGTTTTCTGGAAGTTATCACTATTATTGAAAGATACAGTTGAAGAGAAAAATAGAACAGGTTCAAGGGAAGATATAGGGTTCCATGCCATCTCTGGGAAAATTCTAGAAATTCCAGCAGTTCAGTTACTCAGAAACTCACTAGCCCTGCCCTTCTGGGTCTTATGGAGGCTTCATTCCAAAATCATGAGCTTTCAACTTCCTTCCCTGAATGTTGGGGCTGGGGCTGGGGCTGGGGCTGGGGCTGAAAGTCCCAACATTCTAATTACATTTTGGTTACAAGGTCCCTTCCTGCATCTAACCAGAGGGCTGCCATCCATCAGTTAAGATATTATACTACAAAGAAGATACTGTCCTTTCTAAGATTATAAGAATTTTAGGAGTTGTATGTGACAGAAAATGGCAGAAAGAACCAAACATGAAGTTCACAGAATCACGGCAGTAAAATGTGAGACTTGGGTTTTAGAACAATTAGCTATTTCTTCACCATCATTTCTGTCACGATGTTAGAATGACAAGCTTGCTTTTGACTGAAGGATGTTGTAATAGTGTAAGACTGCATTCTTACTATTTGACCCCTGGGCAGGTGTCTTGTTCCTCAACATGGAAGGTGAGAAGTTGTCCTTGTAAGAATGCACTGCACTCCTAATGTCTAATCTCCAAGGTTCTGTTGACTCAGGATCAGTGTCCTGCTTTCTGTGCATTTCCAGAAGAGGCCTTCCTACTGCCCGGTGGCTCCTCTCCCCTCACCTTACAGGCTTACTCATAGCATCAAAACTTAGGGGGGCAGAGAGAGCAGAGTGAAGGGGTCTGGATAGCATGGGTCTTGCTGTGGTGAAGGACACACTTCCTCTACAGATCTCCACAGAAGCTCCAGGTTACAGGCATCCAGAGTACAGTCAGTGTGGCTGAGAAGCTGGACCTGTTATGATTTCAGTTTTGGCAAATTTAAGGTTAAGGGGCCACATGTAGCCAGTGGCTTCTGCATTACCACAATGTTAGTTCAAATTAGGAAAGTTATGTGACCAAATCTGAGTCATAGGGAAAGAGCCCAGATCCACAGGCAATCCGAACAACATTCTGAAAGCGGGTAGTTCACCACACTGGTACTTAGTTCAGGAGCCTCCATTATTGCTTCTCTGCTCTTTTAGTTTTCAATGTAAAGTTTCTCTTCTCTTCTCTTCTCTTCTCTTCTCTTCTCTTCTCTTCTCTTCTCTTCTCTTCTCTTCTCTTCTCTCTCCCTCTCTCTTTCTTTTTTCTTTCTTTTTCAGAACTTTGAGTTTTTGCTCCATTTTCTTGCTGATGAAGAAAATAAAAATGTATCTATCTACCTTCTTGTTACTATAATATGAATATGTCTATTTAGCTTCCTGTTACTATAATAAGCACAGGAACTAGTTCATTTATAAATAAATTATTTGACTTACAGCTTTGAAGGCCTCATTTTTTATGGTGGTCAATCAAAGCTCCAAATGCACGGCGAGGAGCAAAGGAGAGGAAGGGGGAAGAGGCAGACTGCACAGTCTCCGTCAGGCCCAATGACTCAAGACTGTGCACTAGGCGCCATCTTTTAATAGTTCCTCTCTTGCCAGTAGCACCAAGCCTTTAACACACAGGCTTTAGGGGGCATTTAACACCAAGTCAAACAAATCACAATAATCATTTCCATTCTAGAACATACTCTTCTTAAAGAACATTCATTTATAAGAGTGTAGTAAAGGCTGTCTAGGTGTCTGTATGTGTTCCATTGTTGGGTAACTTTGGGTAAGTTTCTTAACACCCCTCTGGCTTGATTTCCTCATTTACCTGTAAAATGAGAATACGATGCACCCAGTTTATAGGGCTGATGGGAGGATTAATTGATTCATGACTTAATAAATATTAATACAACAGAATGAAGTGTAAAACCTACTAAATACTTAGGACATACTAACAGTGGTATATTCTTAGAGGTAACCCCTTACCATTTAAGAGGATAGTGTTAGGAGTATATTCTTGTTTTCTCACTCATATTACCTCTTCATTTATAGACTTGAGCTTCTTTTGTAGGAAGCAGGGATGCACAAATACCATCCCTGCAAACATTTGCATAGAGTCAGGATGAAGTGTAAAGTGTGCCAACAAAAACCAAACCTTAGAGAAAGCCACCTGTGGACTGCTGGTCATATGGCTCATGCTCTGGGAGGTGCTCACCCCTACTGTGTGCTGACTTAAGTTCCTTAGAGCCTGGATTTCTCCATGAAGCCTCCTTGAGAACACTTGGACCGAATTTGGCTTTGTTTTCTCTTCTAAGTTACTGTGTCAGCACATAGGTTAGCATGTAGGTGCTTCCTATTGGCCCAAACATTTTATTCAGTGAAGGAGATAAAGCTGATAGGCTGTTTGAGTCCCTTAGCCAGTTTTATCTACATACTTCCTGGGATGAACCTGGTTAGTTTTTTTACTGTTGATTTGACATAACCGAGAGCCACCTGGGAAGGATTTTTAAACACCTGGATCAGATTGGCCTGTGGGTATAGTTATGGAAACTGTTTTGGCTGATGATTGATGTGGGAGAGCCCAGGCCTCTGTTGTCTGAGGGCAGTAGCAGCCTTGGGCAGGTGGTCCTGGGTCAGGTAAGAATAGAGTGTGAGCACAGACAGAACAAGCCATGATTGTTATCCTTACTCCATAGCTCTGGTTCCGACTTTTTCAGTGATGGATTGTGACGTGGGAGTTGTAGGATGAAATGAACCGTTTTACTCCCTCTGGTGCTTTTGGTCAGAGATTTTTATCACAGCAACAGAAAAGCCAGGTAGAACGCTATCTCTGAAGAGGACATGTTGAGGCCTTCACATGCGGAAACTGTGTCCTGAGGTGAAGGTAGGGCAACTGCAGAAAGAATTTGTTACAGTTGGGTCACAAGGAAGTTGGATGTTCCTTTAATCCAATACAAATGGTGTTCTAATAAGAGGAAGGCAAAGAGGAGACCCCCATATGGAACAGACACAGAGGCTGGAGCAACACCGAGGTTTGCCAGCCATCTCCAGAAGCTAGGCAGAGGAACAGAACACTTCCTAGGGCCTTCTAGGAGACATGGCGTTGCTGAGATCTTGATTTTGGACTTTCAGCCTTCAGAACCATAAAAGCATCCCACCACTTTGTTTTAATGTGTTAGCACCACCCTAGAAAGCTAATAAGACATGCTCAAAACATTAATCCAGAACATATTCCCTGCCCTGAGCAGCTCTAGACGTTAAGTGAATATCCATGCAGACATCCATGCAGCCCCGTGGATATGTATAGAATTTAGGATTTTTCGAACTCATCTTTTCTAGAAAATATTTTCTAATTTTATATTTTAAAATTACTTATATATGTATTTGTGTGAGCACCTGAGTACAGAGACCAGAAGGGTGTGTCAAACACCCTGGAGTTACAGCAGGTTATGAGCATCTCAGTGAAGGTGCTCTGAGAGACAAGTATGTGTATTAAAATTTGTCCTATGCACCGGGTTCAGTCCAGCAGAAGCTGTCACCTGCGATGAGGAGCTGAATGTGTACATGTAGGAGATGTGGAAACTGACGTTTAGAGTCTATAAGAAAGTTGCTCAACATCCTTATGTCAATTTTCTTCGTGTTGCTGAGACAGAACATCAGATATTTTTGGCCAGGCCTCAGGAGGCTGAGAAGTCTGAGGAGATGATGCCACAACCTCTTGTGTTGGAGTGAGGGCTTGGTGCTATTTCCAAAGGGTGGGCAAGCACAGTGGAAACAAAACACAAGACCAAAGAGCTTATTTAACAACCAACTCACTTGTTAGGTAGTCCAGCCCTGTGAGAAAGAACTTGAGTATTTCTGCTTAGGACCCGGTCACCTCTCAGCACTGCCGTGTGGCAGTGAACTTTCAACCTGAACTGAAACTGTGTTCAGACCCCAGGAGTCTCACCCTTCTAGAAAGTGCTAGCGCTGAGCGCCAGTGCCACAGAAACCGGAAATGCATCCACACTAAGGCGCTGCCTGCCAGACCAGACAAGGTTTGCTGTGAGTCCCTCACTTCCTCAGGCCTCTCAGACTCTCCGTAGTGATATCATTTCCTGGGAGGTTTAAGTAGCTGCTTCCAGGGAGGCTCTGGGCCGGCCTTTTGCCATTCGCCATCCACTATTGGTCACGTTACGTTCCTGAGTAAACGGTCCTAAGGAGAAACCTGGTTGTCCTGTGTCTTATTCCCGCTCGACAGGGTAGGCGCGCAACAGTGACTACCCACTGCTTCTACTGTGGTTTGTGGGGTTGTGGATATCCAGAAGTGAGGGAGAAATAAACATGGGAGAACAACACCCCCCCCCACACACACACACAAAGAACAAAGCTCAGAGTATATGAGGCAGAGTGTCTTCAGTTTGGAAGGAGTGAGCTGTGTAACCTGCTAATCAACTAAATATGTATCTAGTTTGCTTTCATATGTACACTGTCGGTCTTAGATGATGTATCTTAGGCTTTCTATTACTCGGTAAAATCTCCAAGTTTCTGCCAATCCCATCAGTACAGGTTTATTGTTTCCCATAAAGCCCCTAATGACTTTTTATTAGCTTTAGATTCATTCATTGGTTTGAAAAAAAAAGCTTTATTGTGATCATAATTATCTATCAAAATTCCTTTAATGGTTAGGAGTGCATATAATGCTGGGGCTGGGTGGGAAGAAGATAAGAGGTGCTTAGAATACTGAAGTAGTCAGGTGAATTGGCCTCCCACTCCACCCCCAATGCTAGGGATCTCTGCCTTGTGCACACCAGACAGGCATCCCAGTGATAAACTGCAACAGTAATCTCAGGTGAAACCAATCCAAACCTTCAGATGCCTCAAGTTGGACTCAGGGTTGTTGAAATTCCACACACCTCTTTTATTGGCACTGTTAACCAAAGATAAAAAGACTGACAGCATCTACCATGATCAGGCACTATTCTAAACATTTGGAGTACCAAAACACCTCACGGATTCTGCCTAGCACGCTTGTGAGGCCATCATGCCTCTGTTGCCGCCCCATTTGCCATGAGCTGCTGGCATCTGAGGATCAAATAACACCATAAGGATACAGGTGTAATGGGGGTGTAGCTTCCACCAAGACCTTTGGAAGCCAAGCTATCACTGCAGAGATTTCTCAAAAGGAAGCCCCGACGCTTCCTGGAATATTTCTAGGAGAGCAAGGAAGTGCTAAAGCTTGAAGCCCAGATCTTCTGCTTGCTAAGTAGATAGAGCCTCTACCTCCCTACTCCAACCCCTCTTCATTCTACAGTCTAGGTAGAACAGTCTCGAGGCAGAGTGAGTGGAGACATAGATCAGGGTTTGCTTCAGTGTTTTTGAAACAGACAATTAAAATATTTGGGCTTTGCAACCCCATAGGAAGAACAACAATATCAACCAACCAGAAGCCCCAGAGCTCCCAGGGACTAAACCACCAATCAAAGGGACCCATGGCTCCAGCTGCATATGTAGCAGAGAATGGCCTAGTCGGACATCAGTGGGAGGAGAGGCCCTTGGTCCTGTGAAGTCTTGATGCCCCAGCATAGGGGAATGCTAGGGCAGTGAGGTAGGAGTGTGTAGGTGGGGGAGCATCCTCACAGAAGGGGGGGGAATGGGATAAGGGTTTGTAGAGGGGAAACCAGGAAGGGGGGTAACATTTGAAATGTAAACAAATAAAATAACCAATAAAAAGTTTTAAAAAAGAAAATTATAAAATAATACAATTGTGTGTGTGTGTGTGTGTGTGTGTGTGTGTGTGTGTGTGTGTGTGTGTTGAGACAGGGTTTCTCTATATAGCCCTGGCTGTCCTGGAACTCACTTTGTAGACCAGGCTGGCCTCAAACTCAGAAATCCTCCTGCCTCTGCCTCCCAAGTGCTGGGATTAAAGGAGTGTGCCTCCACACCTGGCAAAATAATGCAATTCTTATAAAACCTGGTTCAATTAAGAAAATATAACAGTCATAAAATGTCTGTTAACATAAAAAGAATTTATTACTTTTGTTTGTTTGTTTGTTTGTTTGTTTGTTTTGGAGACAAGGTTTCTCTGTGTAGCCTTGGCTATCCTGGAAATTACTTTGTAGACCAGGGTAGCCTGGAACTCATAGAGATCCTCCTCTTTCTGCCTCCTGAGTGTTGGGATTAATGGTGTGTACAACCACTACTCACCAAGAATTTATTACTTTTTAAAACCCATAAAAGTCAAGCGTGGTGATATGAGTTTATAATCAGTCCCAGTGCTTGAGCAAGCCAGACAGCAAGATTATGAGCTCAAGGCCATCTTGGGTTACACAATGAAACTGACTCAAAAAAAAAAGTACTATACTACTTACATATTCTAAAGTTCCAAGTCATGTTTCTAATCTTGCTAAAGATTAGTATTTAAAACCCATACTAAAGCGTTTGGGGACCCTTAATAGTTTGGGGGTACAGAAGAGTCCTGTGTGTTCAGCTGAGTTTACCACTCATGTCTTGTCTGCTTAGTTTAAGGCAGAATTTAATTTCAAATCATTTCTTTCTTAGGTAGAGAGAATCGTCTCTATGCTGTTTGAAATTTTCTTTATTTTTCCGGTGTTGTTTACAGACACTTTCCTGTGTGAGTTCTAAGATTATTAAGTGTTTCTGTTGGGATGAGATGATGCTGGAAATCAAACCCAGGACCTTGCATGTTCCAGGCTCTGCCACTAAGCTGCAACCTGCTCCTGATGGTGAAGCACTCTGGGAGCAGATCTCCAGTAGTCCTCTCTTCTGGGAGCAGGTCTCCAGCAGTCCTCTTGCCTCCTCTCCTCAGCCCCTTGGCCCACTCCAGCCCTTAGCATCCTCCATCCCGGGGAGACCATGCTAAGCATCAGGCTTTATCCACTGATTAATCAGAGTGCTAAGCTAATTGACTAATGACAATAATCATAATATTAGAGTGCTCCTGAGCACCTACCTCACCTCAAGCTCAGCTTCCCACCTGGCTTCATGGAGGAGTCTTCTTGCAAGGCAGGTGCTGTGTTCCCAGTGAGGAAAGCCACATCCCCAGGACACAGAGCGGTTTCTCTACCTTCACAGCTCTAAGTGGCTTGTGGGGTTCTCATTCTCCAGGACAGCCCGTGTTCCCATAATAGAAATCTCCATTGCTACCAACTGCTGCTTCATCAGATCTTATGCTGATGCGCCTCTGCCATGTAGACCACACTGCAAATGCTGTTGCTTTTCCTTTTCGATCTCTTCCTTTTCACACACCTGCCTTGCAGAGAGTCAAGAAGACTCTGGAATCTGGCAGAAGGAGTGGGAGCTGAGTCTTGCTCAGAACAAAGGGATGGGACCTAAGAAACTGCTGTTATGCCAACACCCATGTGTAATGGCTGTGAGTCTGGACTGTCTTCCAATTCTAACACTGGGTCTGTGCTGACTCCTGCAGTTCTGAGAAGAAGTTCTGTTCTGGCACTGGCTGGCCTTCCTTTTCTGAGGCACACGGCTCAAAAGGCTCAGATGAAAGTCACACAGGGATCCTGAGACGACTGGACACTTCCTTAGGGTGTCCTCGCATGGAGGTGGTCTGCAAGCAGGTGATATGTTTTGCTTTCCTTCATTTTCTCTGAAAGGAAAGGAGCTGTTCTTTCCTTGGTGTCTCTCCTGTTCTTCCATGACATACCTTGCCATTAAAATTCACTGGACTTGAACCCACCCTTGTGGTAATCCCTCTCTCCCATCCCACCTGACAATGAAGATGAAGGTGGCATTTCTCCATCCCATTCCTGCTTGGCAGCATGACACCAAAAGGCAGAGACATTAGCATCTTACTCCTTCTGGGAACCTAGGGAGGGCATCTTAGATCCAGACAAAACTTGGTTTTGTATTTTATTGTTGTTGTGGTAGTTATTGTTGTCATTATTATTACTATTACTATTATTATTATCATTATTATTATACACGAGTGTGCACATATGCACAAGCACCACTGTACACATGAGGAGGTTTTTCTCTTCTACCATGGCTTCTGGGGATTAACTCAGATTGTCAGCACTGTGGGGGTTAACTCAGATTGTCAGCATTGTGGGGGTTAACTCAGATTGTCAGCACTGTGGGGGTTANCATGCAGGGCTGTTTTCCTGGAGACTGACAAAGATGTTGTCTCTCCCTTGCAGTGTGAAGCTCACCTTGGCCATGTGTTTCCTGATGGACCCAAGCCCACTGGCCAAAGGTTTTGCATCAACAGTGTGGCCCTGAAGTTCAAACCCAGCAAGCCTTGACTGTTTGCAGGAGGCCTGTGCTTTCCCTTCCTTGTGCAGCCTTGGGTCTGTAACTCAGATGGATGCCTTGCTTTCTATACTGAAAGTTTAGGTAAAGGTTGTTACTGGCCACAGGGGAGTCATAGCTTCTTAGTCACCTGAAAGCAACCTGACTTATGCTTGGGCCATGGGATTTCAACTGGCTGCCAAGGATTTGGGTGAGACCACAGGGTGGGACCCAGGCAGTATTTCCACAGGTTCATGGGCTGACGAGGGTCCCTAAAGCCCCTGAAGGGAACCTGTATTGGTCATCTCCATTCATTTCTTCATGGATGTACACAGATGAAGGCTCGGGGGGAAGAGAAAGGAAAAGATGGGCTGGAACAGGTGAGAGAATGAGAGATCCCAGCATTGAAGAGGAGGACAGAGTGGCTGAGCATGGGACACACATACCCATGATGATATAATGGATGAAACTTGAGCTTCTTATCCAAAACTCCACTGACTCAGCCTTATAACTCACAGCTGGGATCCATGTGAATTGAGTTAGCGACTACCAACAATGCTCTCCTTCTTTTCTTTATTACAGCATTAAACTTCAAATATTAAAATAAAATATTGAGATCAATGTTTACTTTTTTGTCTCAGTCTGTTAATTTGCTCTTTAGGAACATGACTGTAAATCAAAATGATAAAAAAAATATCCAACAGTTGGACACACTGGATCAGATGTTTTACAAATTGGGAATCTTGAATTATTTGTTAGTAAAAAGTATTTAAATAGTTCTTTTTGTGTTGTTGGAAACTTAGTTACCCCATTTTCTTCTTGCAGATCTGTTATACATTATTTGACATTTCATGTATTATCTAACCCAATGCAAATTATGGCTTCTTTTGGCTTCTAAAAAGATGCTAATTTAGGCTGGAGAGATGGCTCAGCGGTTAAGAGTACTGCATGTGCTTCCAGAGCTCCTGAGTTCAATTCCCAGCAACCACATGGTGACTCACCATCATCTGTAATGGGATCTGATGCCCTCTTCTGGTGTGTCTGAAGACAGCTACAGTGTATTCATATACATTTAAAAAGAATGATAACTTAGATCACGGATTCTAAAAGAATACTTAACTCAGAACACCACTGCCATCATTTTGTGTTACCATTGCCTTAATTATATATACATGTTATGAAAGACTAACCTCAGAGCCAAATAACTACCATCTTGGAGCATTCAGTTGTGCCCACTTGGATCATCCCCGGAGAAGTGGGGCAGGTCAGGAGCATCCCTCCTTCCTGCTGCTGTATTCAAACTGCACATGGCTTAGAGTTTGTAGGCCACAGAAGGGGAGGCAGTGTTCCATCCACAGTGCTAGGTGAGCCTTGATTCCTGCTGCGTAATACCTTCCTGGTGAAACTTTTGTGGGGGCAATACACACACCCCTGTTTGGAACCTCTCACTTGTACTCTGTAAGGAAGCCCAATAAGCTCACTGATTCCCCAGAACAAATTTCAGTGGAATTATGCCTCAGTGTATCATAGATGTTGTTTCTGTATCCCTCTGGAAAGGAGTTTTAGTAACGATAAATTTTTTAAAATGACAGTTATTTAGTATTTGGTAAGGGTGAGGACACTCACATGCATTGGTGCAGGTCGAGGTCAGAAGACAACTTGATGTCGTCGGCTCTTTCCTTCTGTCGTGTGGTTCTGGGGATCAAAATTGGGCCATCAGGCTTGGCAGCACGTGGCTTTACCCACCGAGCCATCTTGCTGGCCGTAACTCATCATGTGTCTTAGTCAATGTTCTATTGCTGTGAAGAGACGCCATCACCAAGGCAGTCCTTCTAAAATAAAGCATTTAATTGGGGCTGGCTTACAGTTTCAGAGCTTTAGTCTTATTTTCCTCATGATGGGGAGCATGGTGGCACACAGGCAGACATGGTACTGGAGAGGGAGCTGAAAGTTCTCCTTCCCGATCTGAAGGCAGCAGGAAGAGAGAACCATTGGGCATAGCTTGAACATTTGAAGCTCCAAAGCCCACTCCTCCTTTAGTTTTCTGCTTTGTATCTGCAGTTGTGTCTTTTGTCCGACATTAGAACTAGTATTGTTTCTTCACACGTTTCTCCTCAGCTCCCACTCTTTCTGGTATTTTAGACCCAGCACACGCCGGAGCCACCACTGCCTAGCCGCTTGCCACTCCCCACTTCCCCTGCCCAGCTCTTCTCAGCCTTTTCCAACAGCTTTGTTCTTCACCTTGGGGAGCTTGCACTAATCTGCCCTCAGCTATCTTATTCTTCCTTCCACTGCAGCTATTTAATATTAGAAATTATCTAATAAAAGTTGAAAAAAAAAAGAAAATGCACTTAAAAGACCTAACTGAATAGCTCAGTGTGGTGGTGCATGCCTTTAATCATAGCACTGGGAGGCAGAGGCAGGTAGAGATCAAGACCAACCTGGTCTACATTAGTTCCAAAGTAGCCAGGGCTATACAGGAAAACCCTCTCTTGGAAAAATAAAACTAAAATTAATTAATTAGTTACCTAACTGAAGAAACATCACAGCTTATTCAGGTATTGGCAGATTATGGAAGACACTATGAATTAGAAAAACATAGTATAATAATAACAACAAGGATTGTGATCTCAGGAAAAAACAATAAATCCACATTATGGTTTTAATAAAAAAGATTTATACAATTTAGAATAAGAATAAATTGTGTTTGGGTTTTGTCTTTTTTTTTCCAAATTTTATTAGATATTTTTTTCATTTACATTTCAAGTGTTATCCAGAAAGTTCCCTATACCCTTCCCCCTCCAGGCCCTGCTCCCCTACCCACCCGCTCCCACATCTTGGCCCTGGCGTTCCCCTGTATTGGGGCATATAAAGTCTGCATGACCAAGGGGCCTCTCTTCCCAATGATGGCCAACTAGGCTATCCTCTTCTATATATGCAGCTAAAGACACAAGCCCAGGGGTACTAGTTAGTTCATGTTATTCTTCCACCTATAAGGTTGAAGACCCCTTCAGCTCCTTGGGTACTTTCTCTAGCTCCTTCCTTGGGAACCCTGTGTTCCATCTAATAGCTTACTGTGAGCTTCCACCTCCATGTTTACCAGGCATTGGTATAGTTTCCCCCGAGACAGCTATATCTGGGCCCTTTCAGCACTATCTTGTTGGCATATGCTATATTGTCTATGTTTGGTGGCTGATTGTGGGATGGATTCCTGGCAGCCGCAGTCATTGGGTCCATCCTTTGGATTCAGCTTCACACATGATCTCTGTAACTCTTTCAATGTGTGCTTTGTTCTTATTTCTAGGAAGGGGTGACGTGTCCACATTTTGATCTTCCTTTTTCTTGAGTTTCATGTGTTTAGTAAATTGTATCTTGGGTAGTCTAGGTTTCTGGGCTAATATCCACATATCAGTGAGTACATGTTATATGAGTTCTTTTGTGATTGGGTTACTTCACTCAGGATGATGGCCTCCAGATCCATCGAATTGCCTAGGAATTTCATATATTTATTGTTTTTAATAGCTGAGTAGTACTCCATTGTGCAAATATACCAAATTTTTTGTATCCATTCCTCTGCTGAGGGACATCTGGGTTCTTTCCAGTTTCTGGCTATTATGAATAAGGCTGCTATGAACATAGTGGAACATGTGTCCTTATTACCAGATGGAATATCTTCTGGATATATGCCCAGTAGAGGTATTGCAGGATCTTCCGGTAGTACTATGTCCAATTTTCTGAGGAACTGCCAGATTGATTTCCAGAGTGGTTGAACCAGCTTGCATTCCCACCAACAATGGAGGAGTGTTCCCCTTTCTCCACATCCACGCCAGCATCTGTTGTCACCTGAATTTTTGATCTTAGCCATTCTTACTGGTGTGAGGTGGAATCTCAGGGTTGTTTTGATCTGCATTTCCCTGATGATTAAGGATGTTGAACATTTTTT
>LR753390.1:815120-933249 GCA_902729485.2 Mus minutoides
GTTTCTATCTCCAGGGTTATCTCCTTTTGGTTTTTCTTAATTGTTTCTACTTCCATTTTTAGGTCCTGGATGGCTTTGTTCAATTCCATCACCTGTTTGGTATTGTTTTCCTGTAACTCTCTAAGTTTTTCCTCTTTAAATGCTTCTAGTTGTTTATCTGTGTTTTCCTGTAACTCTCTAAGTTTTTCCTCTTTAAATGATTCTAGTTGTTTATCTGTGTTTTCCTGTATTTCCTTCTTATAGTCCTCCATCATCATCATGACGAGTGACTTTATATCCATGTCCTGCTTTTCTGGTGTGCTGTTGTATCTAGGACTTGATGTGGTGGGTGAGTTTGGATCTGGTGATGCCAAGTACCCTTGGATTCTGTTGCTTCTGTTCTTATGCTTGCCTCCTGCCATCTCTGCCCAAGGAGACCTGGTGTTGGTGCAGACCAGAAAAGATCCGCTGTTCTGCCCTGGGCCTTTATCAATCTCCTGGCTAATGTCTCAAGTTCCACGAGATTGGGCCAGAACAGAGGCTGTGTTCCCCTGCTCACCTCAGGTCCCAAGATAGCTTGGGGAGTCCTGAAAGAGCCTAGGAGAGTGCACAGCACCTGTGGCCCGAGACCAGAGCTGGTGCTGGGCGGGCTAGAACAGACTGGAAGGGAGGGGCTGTTCTGCCCTGGGCCACTATCAATCTCCAGGCTGGTGTCTCAGGTACCATGAGATTGGGCTAGAACAGAGGCTCTGTTCCCCTGCTCACTTGAGGTCCCGAGATAGCATGGAGGGTCCTAAGAGCCTAAGAGAGTGCACAGCGCCTGAGGCCCTTGCCCTGAGCTCCTGATGTGATCTTAAAGTCCTGGGAGTTGCTGGGCTCAGAGGAAAGATGGGCGCGGTGGGGGGTGCTCAGCCTCCGGTGGGGTGGAGTTCTCGGATCCTGCCCCTGCGGGCAACTGCTGACCCACTGCTCCCAAAACCACCGCTGCACTCCACTCACGCGTAACCCCAATGCGATCTTAAAGTCCTGGGGTGTGGGAAGCACAGGACAGGCCCTAGCTGCGTCCGCTGGGCTCAGAGGAAAGATGGCGGGGTCAGGTTTTGTCTTATGACAAAATATCTGACATAAATGAATTAAGAGCAGGAAGGAAACATTTTGGCTCATGGTTTCAGAGGATTCAATCCATGGTGACTGCAGAAATGTGTGGTAGGGGCCATTGGCCTCTTGACACACAGGATGTAGATGGAGCAATAAAGGAAGAAGCCACAGCCAATACAGACTCAGGCACACATTCTCAGTGTGTCCCCAAGTCACCGGTGTCACACCTCAGTGTGGCACTCCCTCCAACTACATTCCATCTCTTGACATTTCTGCTACCTCCAAAGTAGATGTCACCAGTTAGAGACCTAGGCTTCAGAACATGATTCTGTGGGAAGCACTTTGTATTTGAAGCATGACATAATAGGAAATTTAAATTAGCATGTGCCCCATAGAGCTCATTGGACATGGTTGGAATATATCATTTTTGCAGAAAGTATTAAAGTTCCTGTAAAAAGTGTTGAACTATAACTGAGTGCTAGAGAAGATGCTTGAAGCCCTTGATTCAACCCCAGTAACACTAAACTAACAGCTGAATAGACTAGAGGCCCTCGAGTCGCCTCCACCAACTGACTCCATGCTGGGGAAGTTTAGAAATAGGTTATTTCAAGTTTTTATAAACTCTGGGTGTTCTCTCTGTTTCTGTCTGTCTCTCTGTGGTTTTCTCTGTGTATGTATGTATGTATGTATGTATGTATGTATGTGTATGTATGTATGTATGTATGTATGTAAATGAATGTGTGTATGTGTGTTTGTGAGTGTGTGTATATGTGAATGTGTAAGAGTGTGTGTGTCTGTGTGTGTGTCTGTGTGTATGTATGTTTGTGTGTGTCTGTGTGAATGTGTATTTGGGTAAGTGTGTAAGTGTGAGTTTGTGTGTGTGTGTGTGTGTGTGTGTGTGTGTGTGTGATGTTGGCTGAAGTGGAGAGTGAAAGAGGAAGAAACCAGGGTATCTTTCCTTTTGTTTCGTTTTCTTTTTTTTGTTTGAGACAGGATCTCACTATGTAGCATAGGCTGGCCTTAAATCTTTGATCCTCTTGTTTCAGCCTTCTGGCCCAAGAGTGGGTGTATACTATACAAAAGTGAAGGGATCACCTCCAAATTCCTCTACTAGAAGAGCTTCTGAAGGGATCTATGGGCCACAGACATACCCAGAGGCTTATCTGGTCTAGATAATACTCAGGTCCAAGATTTCCTCTCAGTTGACTCCAGGTTATATCAAGACAGTTAAAGCTAACAAGGGCATATGTTATTCCTCACTGAGAAGGTGTCACTCAGATTCTCTGGGCGATAGAGATAAGGACTCTTGTGATAGGAAAGGTTAACTGGGACTGGGAATTTCTAAAGCTGTGCCTTAGCGCCCCCCCCCCCCCAAATGAATGAGAAACAGTGTTGGAACCATTTCAAGGAGAATGGCAGAGATGAGTTAAATCTGGTGATTTTTTATACCTTAAGAATGTGGAACAGTGAGGCTTAGGATATACCCAAGCTTGAACAGTGAGTGCTCCCGTGATAAGGATGATGGAGCCTCAGTCTGCAGACTGGACAGACTCCCCAGGGGCTTCCTCCTTTAGGTCCTGGGCATGTTGGAAGCTACCATTCACTCGATCAAGATTTCTTAAATCTTAAGATCATCTTTAAGATGATCTCAATGGCTTTGCAGATGGCTGTGGCCTGACTCAGCTCTGTCGTAGGCCTCAGACAGTGTTAACACCCCCCACTATGACCAGTAACCTTAAGATCCTTAGTCTGTTCCAAGGTGACATCCCAAAGTGTCCCACCGTGAGACACCACAGGGGCATCAGGGCTCTAGGGATTTTTAGTAGCCTGTGTTATTTGTTTTAGGTAACAGGTTGCATGTTGATGGTTTAACACATGGTATATATGAGGTATATACTCACACACAGAAACACACACACACACTCACAAGGTATATACCATAGCTTGGTCATGTGTCCCTTCTTTTACCCTCTCATCTCTTTTCTCTTCCAGTCCCCTCCTGAGTCCCTATTAACCCTCTTAGTGACCGTGTACTAAGAGTCCAGATGGGGGCTGGTGAGATGGCTCAGCGGGTAAGAGCACCCGACTGCTCTTCCGAAGGTGATAAGTTCAAATCCCAGCAACCACATGGTGGCTCACAACCATCCATAACGAGATCAGGCTCCCTCTTCTGGAGTGTCTGAAGACAGCTACAGTGTACTCACATATAATAAATAAAATAAAATCTTTAAAAAAAAAAAAAGTCCAGCTGTAAGGAAATCTACAAAGGATGAGTGGTAATAAGCTCCCTTTTGTGCCTTTCTCTTCCCTCACTTCAGACTGCTCACATCAAAGTTCACCCTGAGTTCTCCAGCCCTGTGCTAAGGAGCAGGAAGAGTGTGGCCTGGCAGAGGTGTTGTGGCATCTTGGCAGCCTCCTTGCTTCCTGGCCCTTGTTCTCCTCACCTTCTGAAGCATCCCACCTCTTCCTGGGGCTGTGCAGTGATGGGTCTATGTCTGTGAAGTCATCCTAGACATGGTCCTGGTGTCTCAGAGTCCTGGATGCCCTTCCTCTTCCATCTGAGTCATGAACAAAAGAATAATTCATGTTGCATTTCAATGCTGATTATGGGGTGTAGGAGCTGGTAAGAGAGGAGAGGAGAGGAGAGGAGAGGAGAGGAGAGGAGAGGAGAGGAGAGGAGAGGAGAGGAGGTATTTCCAGTAATGGGAGTATTTGGTTAATGGTAACTGTTTACAGACGTATCTTTCTATGGTATACCCCTTGAAATCATTTTCTTTGTAAATGTTAAAAGCCACAAGAAAAAACCAACAACCCTGATCACTCTTCTTTGTACTTCAATCAGTAGCGTGTCAGTGACTGAATGGTCTGTAATTCCTTCACTGTGCCTGTCAAGGAGAACATTTAGGCCACATTTTAAAAGATATCTTGGTAGGGGTCTCGAGGACAATTAGTAATTAAAATAATCTATTTTCTACATTTTGCAATATAGACAGGGCTGCGTGACTGATTTCACAGTCACCGTGCTGCTCTGCGCAGAGCATCCTGCTCGCCTGTCAGCTCTCAGACATGTTGTAAGTTTGGTGAGGCAGCTCTCAGATGCTCGTTAGTGTATCCTTAGCTTTGGATACAACTTGATGCCTTCTCCAGTGAATGTGCTTCTACACACAGCCAGTGCACTCTCCAGAGCCCCATTCACTGCTCAGGACTGGTGTCTCAGTAAGACGTGGCTGGAGACCATGACAGCTGAAGAGCTGTGACAGATACCTGAAACTAGCAATTTAAAAAGAGGAAAGATTTGCTTAGGTCCTTCAGAGGTCACTGTCCATGGTAGGCAGTTTCTGAACCTATGCTGAGGCAGGTGATAGAATAAAGGGAGAGTGGACAGAGATGCTGCCATCATAACTGGTAGAAAACAGACTAACAGGAAGTGGATAGCTGGAATAGTCTTCAAAAGCACAGCGCCAGTGTCCTCCTTCCTCCCAGCGGGCCTTCCCTCCCTCTCTCCCTACAGCATGGTTGGTTCAGCTCCTCAGTAGGGTATCCCACTGATGATGCTCGTACCTGTGCTATCTATCTCACTGCAGGCACATTTCATGCATCCATCAGAACACTGGATTCTCTCAGGCCCCCAGTGACAGCACATGATGTGTTTTGCCTAATGGTGCTATCACTTTTGGGCTATAGGAACAAACCCCGAAACCATAGTGTGACACAGACAGCAGAGAAGGAAAAGACAGCATGCTCAAATTCTGAACTTCAAAGATAAGGAGACTGAATGCTGAAGAGCTCAGTTAAACGGCTACGGCCACACCCCCAGGGCAGCAGAATCCTCACCCGAGCCTCTGCTCGCACTGTTTTATGGTTAGAAATTGGGTTAGGCAGTTTCTGTCTGGGGGAAAGCAGGAGGTTGTATTTGCATTTCATAAGTGGGTCTGATTTTACAGAAGAGTGGGCTTGACAGGAAGAGTGGTCTTCTGGAGGCCACAGTCAGATCCAAGATGCTCCAAGAGCTTCAGAAAATGTGATGATGCTCTGTAGGCTACTCTCCTGCCTCACTTGCTTCAACGTCTGCCTCTTTGAAGGTCATAAGCCTGGGTAACAGGGCTGGAGCCTTGTACCAGGGTCAGGATTTAGATGAGGCAGAAAGGCATCTTCCCCTAACAAGATCCTCCCAGTTGATATCCTAGACAACTCACTGTCTCCTTCCTTTCTCTGCGGGCATCCAACACACATAAGGGCAGGGAAATTAAAGTATGAGGCTGAGGTGGTGTTGGCCTGAGAGCATTACCAAGACAAAGTGAGAAGAAGAAGAAGAAACCGTCCCTGGCAGGAACTCAGCCACATAGACCTAAGGCATTTGCCAGTCCTGGATCTCATGTTAAACTGTCATCCTGGACACGGTAAAGGGCAGCATCTCTCCCTGGTTTCTCTGTCTTTGAAGTAAAGGGCCCTCAAGAAACCCTAGCAATTGAAAACAACCCAAAGGTCTCTTGTTGCTAAGATAAGTTGAGGTTATAAAAAATGGGCTGGAAAGATCCAGAATGAAACTACACTCAGCATCACAGAACAACTGAGATCACATGACATGACTTTACCGTGGGTCACATAACTTTGCCATGGGTCATGAGCTTCCAGGATTCTCCACAAGTAGTTTGTACTTAACATGTGGTTCTGGGCTGAAGAGACGGGTAAAGCTTTTGTTACACCAATGTAAAGATTGAGTTTGGATCAGCAGTACCCACATAAAGCTAAGTGTGGTAGCCCACATCAGCAGTCTCGGAGCCTCCTTATGTTAGTCGGGAGGCAGAGACAGGAAAGTCCCCAGAAGCAAACAACAGACCCTACTCAGGTAAGACAAGGACTCACACCCAGGGTTGTCATCTGACTGTCAAGCATGTGCTCCCCAGAATGGAGTTAAAAACACCAAACCAACCAACCAACCAACCAAACAAACAAACAACAGAAGAAAAAGTAGTTTTGATTTACTTTACTTAAGAGTAAACCAGTAGGGGGCTGGTGAGAAGGCTCAGCAGGTAAGAGCACCCGACTGCTCTTCCAAAGGTGATGAGTTCAAATCCCAGCAACCACATGGTGGCTTATAACCACCCGTAACAAGATCTGACGCCCTCCTCTGGTGCATCTGAAGTCAGCTACAGCGTACTTATGAAGAATAATAATAAACGAAACCTTGGACCGGAGAGACCAACCGGAGCGAGCGGGGCTGACGTGAGCGAGGGGCGCTGTCTGGAGCGTGCAGGGCTGGCCGGAGCGAGCGGGGCTGTACGGGGCAGCCGGAGCGAGTGGGGTTGAACGGAGCTAGCAGCTAGCGGGGTTGACCAGAACAAGGAAAAAAAAAAAAAGTAAACCAGTAGATGGCTCATGACACAAGATAACCAAATGTTGATAAGACTGTAAAATTTAGTTTCCAGAAACGTGTATGCCTGTGTCTTTGAGCAACACTTCTAACCCACCATGGGTTGTTTTTTTTTAATATGGGGGGGAAATGTTAATAGTTATATGTTATAGGACTGTTTTCTAGACTTGTATTTCCTAGAATATTTCTAGGCATATCTTTCCAAAATTAGTTTTTTTTCCATTTATAGTTCATGAATAAATTTTTGATAGAAAATTCCTCAAAATAAATCTTTCAAGAGATTGGAGAGACATCTTGGCTGGGTAAAAATTTTTTGCCACATAAAATGCAAACCCTGGTTCCAATTTTCAGCATCCACAGCCTGTTTAGTACAAAGGAGAGCTGGCAAAAGCAAACAAACAAACAAACAAACCCCCCTGTCATCTAAAGTAGACCATTCTAAAGGGGAAAAAGTCCAGCTGACGAGGATGAGAGTTGCCTGAGTCAAGAGGCAAAAGGCCTCCTAACTGACCGTCGAAGCTTCCTACACAGTCAGGCAGCTGACCAGTTCGCATTCAGTCAGTAAGCTGATGCCTACTGACCCCTCACTCTAGGCCAGGAGTTTGCACATCTAGGAAAGCAACGCTGACCACAGAGAGTGACCTGTTGGTGACCATCACTGAGCTATGACCTCTGCTCTGAGGATCAGCACTGGATTCACAGAGCCTTAGATGTTAATTTTTTCTCCTCTATCCTATGTGATTTTCAGAAAGAAAAATCATAACCTGTTCATGCCAAATATATTTATTTCACTTTGAGCCTCTAACACAGCACTGAAGATTTTCTGATGCTTAAAAAAAAAAAAAGAAAAGAAAAAGAAAAGCAGTCTCCATTTACATTTTGCTCCTGGAGCAGGGAAGGACATGGCAGCCAGGAGCACAGCTGGTGAGTTCCTCCCTGAGTCAATGACAGAGGAAAGTCCTTTAACTGGGAACTAGCAGAAATCTTCTGCTGGGTACCTCTGGCTGGGTCCTCTAGGCTGGCAGCTGCAGTCAGTCAATGACCACATAGTACAGTTTTATGAGTGTGTAGTTTTGATATCTCCGACTCCCTCTTGCTGTTTCTGGGTCAGGCTTGGAAATCCTGTAAGGTGGGGATGGGGATATGGGGGGATCAGGCTGAGGGCAGCAGCCTGATGAGGCCCAGCTTGTGAGAGAGATCAGCAGGACAGAGGCACACCCAGAGCTGATGCAAACAAGCCTGAGTCAGGCATGAAGGTAGAGGCTGGCAACATCAGCACTCAACACGCTGAAGCATGACTCGTGACATGCATACATCCACACATGCAACACACACAAATCATATATATGCATACATGGAGCATGCACGCACACATGTAACATATGCATATGTATCATATGTGGACACATGGACACACAAAAGCAATAAGGGCACATAGGTAATGGCTTAAATAAGTTTGACACGGAGGTGTGTAGCCGAAACTAGCCTGTACCAGTTACCAATAGAATTAATAAAGGAGGTCCGACTACACAATACCTGTGCGTGTGTAAATTAAATACTGTCCCTTTATTCCTCTCTGATGCTCTGCTCCCCTTCCCCTTTCCCCACAAGCAACCAGCACAGAATTGTGTGTGCCTTTTTATTATTTACATGAACGGCAATCACTGTGCATATTGGTGTTGAAATTCTCTCACCCACTCTGCACTTTGCAGATCTCCATATGCTACTGACATATGTGGTGCTGAGCTGGAGAGATAGATGTTCAGCCATTAAGAGCACTGGCTGTTCTTCCAGAGGACCTGAGTTCAATCTCCAGCACCCACATGGTGTCTCTCAACAATCTATAACTCTACTTCACCGCTCTTCTGGCCTCTGGGGGCACAGCACACATGTGATGCACAGGCATGCATACAGCAAAATGCAATAAGCCAATGTTTTGAAGGTGTGTGTGGCATTGACAGATTTGTCTGACTGGCTGTGTGTTGTCTTTTCAGTCAGTGCGTCACATTTTATTTATTCCTCCATTGTCAAAATTTAGGTTGTCTCTGTTGTTTTATCGTTACAGGAACTGTGGCACAGAGACTCCTTTTTTGAGTTTCTGTGTGTTTGTGTCTTTCTGATCCTGGGGACTAAACACAGGGCCCCCTGCACACTAAGAGAATGCTCTACCAACGAGGCATCGTTTCTTCATCAGGGATGCTTAAGATGTGTATTTACAAGTTATTTATTGGACTGAATATGGGCACACACATTTCATTTGCTCTGTACACTCCCTCCAACAGCAGATACAGCCCAACCTAGCACGCTGCTATCAATGTTGGTATTATCAGAATGCACTCTTGTTGATCATCCTTAAAGGCTGTCAAAATAGCGAGGTAAGACTGTGGACATGTTCACTGTTTGAAAAGTCTTTCCATATTCACTGAGTCTTGGACGCCTTCCACACGATCATTGTACCTCCGTCCTCCAGGCACACCAAACACTCTGGACTACTGTGCCGTCTGTGTCTCTCCATGTCTCTCTGGACTGCTGTACCATCCGTGTCTGGATAACCAGTGTTTCTCTGTTGGACACGCCCACTCTGCTTCCAAGGGTCTGCCATTATGAACTGCATGTGAGGCTATCCCAGTACAGGCTAAGAAGATAGATTTTAGAGGCAAGCCCTGGCTTTCTCTTAGTAGAGTCCTGCTTCCCTCCCTGCTGTGCAACGTCAGACAAGTCTCTCAGAGAAAAACATGACTCTCATTACCACGCCAGGGTCTCAGAGCTCTGTAGTGTGACTGAAAATCAAACCACCATGAAATAGCTGTGTGGTCTCAGGAAGTTTGTAAAAATACCCCTGTGCCCCGGCTTCCTTGTGTGTAAAATCAGGGAGGATTAGAAATCCAAGACATACTTGAGAACGTTGTTGACTGTACAATAGAACAGACTATTCTCACACAGTGCCTAATATAGAAGAATAAATAGGATTAGTTATATGCAAGTGGCATGCTACAAGTGTACTTGAAATAAAATTGAATTTGGGCACCAAACAGGAACTTTATAATTAATTCCGACTGGCCCAGATGGAGAAGCAAAACCCAGAGGAGCTGGGGTTGGGCCTGTGGTTCCCACAGCTGCTTTCTGTCAGCTTAAGGAGTGGAAATGAACCAAGGACAGCTGGGTCAGAATGACCAGTATGTGAGCCAGAAGGACCAAATAAATAGGCAAGAATGCATACCCGGAAGTTCCATCCATCCGGCGGGCCTCCCTTCACACTCCCACTGTGTTCCTGGTGGTGTCTGACAGCATCCTTCAGCCCACAGATACTAAGCCAGATTTGCTTAGAATAGAAGGTAGAGGCTACTCCCAGGTGCTCAGACCCTGCAGACAAGCCTGGGTGGCCGCACTGAGGTGCACCGTGTTATACTTTTACTCCAGGTAGAAAACTGGATCTTGCTCCCCGGACAGTCTGTATTCACTTTCTTCTGGAGGAGTGACCTGTGGCTGTTGCCGCTAATAAATCAACAACTCTAATTGTTTGTCAGCGACTTCTTGGGGGAGAGTAGAGGGCTGACACTACTCAGACTTGCACGCTACTCAAAAGCAGGCAACCTTTCCTGACCCAGACATGCCTATACCTGCTCCTGGATATGCCCTCTCATCTAGAGCAAGTCCAGGCATACCTATCCTCTAAGCCTTGGCCAGGCAGCAGTCAGAGGGCTCTCCCTCTCTTTCTCTCCCTCTGTCTCCATCTGCCTCCCTTTGTCTTCATCCCCCCCACCCCCACCCCTCTCTCAGGGCCCATCATGAACACAGGGAACTTTCTCCTATTCTGAATAGACTCACTAATCTATTTTGGATTAAATCCACAAGGTCTTTTCCAAAACATGATGAAGCAGTTTTGAGGGACAAATCACTTTTGTTTCAAAAAAAAAAATCCATGATTAATGTGTTGTATGCCAACTTCAAGCTAGAGTCCTCTGAAAGGAGAGAACCTCAGTTGAAAAAATGCCTCTAAAGATCAGATGGCACACAAACCTATAGAGCACTTTCTTAATTAGTGGTTGATGGGGGAGGGCCCAGCCCACTGTGGGTGGTGCCATCCCTAGGCTACTGGTCTTGGGTTGTATAAGAAAGCAGACTGAGCAAGCCATGGTGAACAAGCCAGTAAGAAGCACCCCTCCATGGCCTCAGCATCAGCTCCTGCCTTCGTGTTTCTGCTCTGTTTGAGTTTCTGTCCTGACTTCCTTCAGTGATGAACAATGATATGGAAGTGTAAGCCAAATAAACCCTTTCCTTCCCAACTTGCTTTTGGCCCTAGTGTTTCATCACAGCACTAGGAACCCTAACTAAGACATTGAAGAATAATGGTCAGTGATTGAGATCAAAAGAGTGTCTCCCAACTCTACACAGCTACACTAGGAGAGAGCTCTTAAAAGCTATTGTCACCAGACACATAAACCTGCTAGCACCATCCTTTAAAACACAATAATATTAAGTATTAGAGCCATAATTTCATACACTAAAAATCCCTCAGGCTGCAGATAGTTCAGCAGATAAAGTACCTGAAATGACTCAGAGGTACAAGGTAGAAAGACAGAACCGACTCCCTTGTGATACCCAAACTCGCTCTCTTTCTCTCTCTCTCTTTCTCTCTCTCTTTCCCATCTCTGTGTGTATCTCCCTATCTCTCAATCTTTATCTTACTTACAATCATACATACTCCTATCTCATATAACAACAACAACAGCAACAATAATTTTAAGTCTCCCTTCTGACATTTTTGGTTATATATATATATATATATATATATATATATATATATATATATTTAATTTTCACCTTCCTTTTGAAATCTATTTCCCAATTCAAAGTTAATCACTAAAAAATATATTAAAAGAGCAAAATGTTTAATGTGTTTAATTTCTTAGTAATTTCTAAACAGCATTAATGTAAATAAGACTTGTATCTGTGCTGCTGGAATGATTGCACAGTGGTATTCACTACTCTTCCAGAGAGTTGGAGTTTGGTTCTCAGCATCTACTTCCTGAAGCTCACAACTTCCTATGACTCCAGGTCTAGGAGAGATAATGCCTTCTCCAGTCCCCCATGGGACATGCATGGTATGTGTACACACACACACACACACACACACACACACACCTCTTTGAATGAGCTGTATTTGAGAAAGGAGTAGAGATGGTGACTGAGGGAAGATGGGGCGTATCTCTGGCTCTGTATATATGAGGCCAAGAATGAGGAGGGAACTAACCTAGGGCAGGGGGCAGAGGGCAGGGGATGGGAGGATGGGGGAGGTGATTCCCCTGAATGGGGAGAGAGGAGGAGGAGGGTGAAGAACAGGGAGGAGGCTGAGCTGGGTGGCTTGTCACAGTATTTTACTCTGGAGAGACCAGGACAGATTTGTGAGGAACAGGGAACTGTGAGGGACAGGGAATTGGGTTTTCAGCTGCCTGGTAAGCAGTTCAGAAAAGGGAAAGGGAGCTAGTTTGAGCATGCTTTGCCCATCAGTACTCCAATCTGGAGCAATAGCCTTACCACACAGTCTCATAGTCTGGGACTTGGAGGTGGCTACATAAGACTTGGTGGACAAGTGACCACAATTCCATTCAGAATTGGAGGTCTCAGTTCCCCTGGAATCTCTGATTCTTAGAATCTAAGACAGCTCAAGGGACCTATGTAACTAGCATAAGATGGCAGAAGCCAGACTCTATGGCTTATGATGCTGCTGTCAGTCTGTTCTCTAGGGAAGGCAGGCTAGCATGTCAGACACTAACTACTCTGAGATGGCCATGCTGGACTGGTCACACAAGGGCAATATGCACAGTCCCAGCTGAGTCCAGCCTTACACTATCTTGCTGAGGCACCAGACATGTGAGTGATGCTCTCTGGAGTCCTCCTCACCACACACCAGTTAAACACTTAAGTGTCTGTACTCTCTTCCTATCTGGGATTGTTCCCAGTCTCCACAAGGTAAAAGAAAGGGGTGAAGGCCAACCCAGAGAGGGACCAAGATCCTATCACAAAACAAACAAACAAAATGCCAATATGACTACCAAAGATGTAGTCATGGGGAAATGGCTGAATAAATGGCTCAATTAAGAGCACTGCCTCACTCAGGATAATATTTTCCAGTTCCATCGACTTGCCTGTGAATTTCATGGCAGATGGGAGGCAGCCTAGCTCCTCAGCCATGCACACTTAAAACTATAATAGTCCTGCACCATGCAGGCACTGTGTTAAATGAAAGAAAAGCGAGAAAACAGGCAAAAGGAAGAAGAAGAAGAAGAAGAAGAAGAAGAAGAAGAAGAAGAAGAAGAAGAAGAAGAAGAAGAAGAAGAAGAAGAAGAAGAAGAAGAAGGAGACACAGAGCAAAAGGGGGTGTGCTGGTTAATTTTTGTCAACTTGATACAAGCTAGGCAGAGGAACTGTGATTGAGAAAATGCCTCCATCGGATTGGCCTGCTGGCAAATCAGTTAGGCATTTGCTTGGTTAAGTGATCATCCTACCTTGAGTGGTGCCAGCCCTGGGCTTGGTGATATTGGGCTGTGTAAGAAAGCAGACTGAGCAATCCACGAAGAATAAGCCAGCAAGCAGCACTCCTCCATGGCCTCTGCTTCAGTTTCTGCCTCCAGGTTCCTGCCTTGGCTTCCCTCAGTGATGGACTGAGGTCTATAAGATGGAGCAATCCTCCCCACTCCAAGCTCTTCCTCCTCGTTGTGGTGGTTTAAATGAAGACCCACATGTCTGAATCCTTGTTCCCCAGCTAGTGTAACTGATTGGGAAGGGTTGGGAGGTGTGGCCGCGTTGGTTGGAGATGTGGTGCTGGGTGTGCACAGACACTGAGGTTTCAGAAGCTTGTACCAGGCCCAGGCTGACTCTTTGATCGCAGCCTGCCTGAATCAGAGGTGAACCCTCAGTTGCTCTCCCAGCACCATGCCTGCAGGTTGAAACACTCCCCACCCTGATGTTCGTGGACTCACCCTGTACGCATGGAACCCTGTCGAATGCTTTCTTCTGTAAGTTGTCATACTCTCTCCACAGCAATAGAACAATGACTAAGACACACATGGCATTTATTTATCACAGCAATAGAAAGCTAAATAGGACAGGAGGGACCCTGGGCAACAGATGAGAGAAACAAGTAGCTCTCGTGACCCCTGGTAAGTCCTGGCTCTAGGTTGGCACACTGCTTCTGTTCAAGTCACACAGCTTGCCTTTATCTGGCTGCCTGCCTTCTCTACTGCATGGGAAAGAACTCCGTGTTGACAAGTCTTCACCATCCAGTCGAAGGTGCATGATTCCTAAGGATTTAATCAAAACGGTGATTTTTTTAATGCAATATGAGCAAAGGTTTCCTTTAACATAGGTAAGGAACATAGAAACGAGGTCTGTGGAGCATGGACCCGATTTTTTCATAAGTCTTTATTTTCATTTCAACACTTTTTAAAAGAACAGGGTATTGAATTAAGCCAAAGAAAAAACCCCTCACATAGGTGAGTTTCTGAGGCCACTCTTGAGGTGGCGGAGCACATGTGCATCTCTCAACTGCCTGCAGTCAGGTTGGAATGGGCCTCATGCAGGGGATGTATTGAGAGCATGCGAGAAACCATCTGAAAAGCTGGGTACAGTGGTACAGGCCCTTACACCGTCGCTGTGTAATCCCAGTTCTCAGGAGGAGGTCATCAGCCTGGTCTAAGAAAAAAGGGGTGGAGGGTGGAGAAGAAGAGAAGAGAGAAAGAGAAGAGAGGAAAGGAGGGAGCAGCTTCAATGTATTCTTTGTGAAGCGCCCCACCCCCCAACCAGAAACAGAGGCCTGAGGCAGCAAGATGCATCCCCAGACTAATGTCACTTCTCCTGCGATGTGTGACTGCCATCACAACGAGGAATGAGCTCAGGGAACCATATAGTTTCATCTTATCAATGGTGCAGAATTATAAAGAGCGAGGCGGGCGGGTGTGGAAGCACAGTGGCTAGGAAAGAGCTGACACAGGTGAAGGGAAAGAATCCCGCGTAGGAAATCCTGCGGTGCCGGCTCGGACCTCCAGGCGGCGGGCTCCTTGGATCCACATGCGAAGGGAGAAGGGGCTAAAATGTTCGTCATCCTAACTGCTGCTTTAACAAACTGTTGTAAGTGTGTAGCTAATATCTTGTCGAGGGTGGAAGAGTTTCCAACAGTAAAAGGTGGAAAAACATTCTCTGCGTAGGCATGCATTCTGGTTGGGGCTGCTAAACAAAGGGAAGGCTTACCGGAGGGACAGTATCTAAACCGATAGAGGGCGTATTTCACCGTCACAATTCTTCAGTGTGGGATTAGGGTTAGTGAGAGTTTTACTATCTGCGGGTTTTTACTGAATACTAACGCATGGGGTGGTAGGGTAGAAAGAGCTAGTTTTCAAAGCTAACAGGGTTATTGCCAACATGTCACACCCTTTTTTAGCAGAGAGCTTAGTCATTTTGTCACTTAAATTCGGTCTAACGAGTTTAGCTAAAGTCCTTAGCCAAGTCCTCCATCGTTGTCATACAGCCGAGGGTTCGGGGTAATTTAAGAGTACTTCTCTATTTACCAAACAAGGTGAGTTCCTTGTCACTCAGTTCGGATTAATGCCAGGCAAGTAATTCTGCACTATTCCACTAGAGGGAGCCAAAAGACTGCTTTAGAATGTCTCACTGGCTTTTCCTTCCTAAGACTATTAATGATATCCTGCTATGCTTGCAGACAGGAGCCTAGTATAACTGTCTCCTGAGAGGCTTCATCCAGCAGCTGATGGAAAGAGATCCAGAGCTCCACAGCCAAACACTAGACCGAGCTCGGGGAGTCTTGTGGAAGAGTTGGGGATGGGACTGAGGAAGCCAGAGAGGACACCACAAGAAGACCTACAGAATCAACTAACTTGAGCCCGTTGGGGCTCACAGAAACGGAACCTCCAACCAAAGAGCATGAAGGAGCTGGACCTAGGTCCCATACACTTTTGTAACAGATATGCAGCTTGGTCTTCATGTGGGTCCCCTAACAGTTAGAGCTGGCTGTCTGCCACTCTGTTGTCTGCCTTTTGGATTCCTTTCCCCTAGCTAGATAGACGGCTTTGTTGGATTTCAGTGGAAGAGGTTTCTGCTTAGTCCAGTTTTGACTTGATGTGTCGGGATGGGTTGGTACCCATGGGGGGGACATCCCCTTCTCCTCAGAGAAGGGGGAAATGGGGGAGGGGCTTGTGAGCATAGGACTGGGAGGAGAGGAGGGAGGGTTTGAAATCGAGATGGAGAGACAGACAGACAGACAGACAGACAGACAGACAGACAGACAGACAGAGAAAGAAGGGAGGGATGAAGAGAGGGAAGGAGGGATGGGAAGGGAAAGGAAGGGAAAGGAAGTGAGAGAGAAAAAAGAAACCATCCATCGAGCTGCCCTTCTTACCCCACCAGCTGCTCCCACCTCAGACATCTGAAAACTCAGAAAGCAGCACGGGCAATGTGAATTCTGTATGTTCTTACTTTGACCACAGACATTAGCAAACAGTACTGCAGTGGTTAAGTATTTAAGCATGGGTACTGTCTCCTTGGTGGGAAATGATTAAAGAGCTCTCACCTTAGGAAAGAAGTGAAATTGTACAGAAGTCACGAGGACCAAATCCAGTGAAGACATCACCTGAGGGTGACTCCTCAAGGTTTTCCACGAACAGCATCCTAAATGCCGATTTAACTTAGGGGCCACTTGACAGTGAGTTTCTCTTCGTGGCCAGGACCTGCTCTGCATGCAAAGCTGCCCCAGTACACCTTCCCCGTTCCCAACTTACTTCAAGTATACAAGTCTGGCTGGCTGGTTGTCCTATGTGGCTGGCTCTTGCTGGGACTGGGCATTCTACATCCCGGATCTGCTGGGAAAGTGGCATGTGAATGCAGCTAAGTTCCTCAAATATCCCCCTTGCTTTTGATTCCCACCCTTGTCTTTCCATCCACTGGCTGGGGCAGCAGACCCTTCTTGAAGATCCCACTCACTAAGTTACTGCAGTTCCAGCCTCACTACATGACTTCTCTTAACTCTTCCTTCCTTCTAAGGATTCTCCATGTCTGGGGAAAGAATTTTGCCTTTAAAAAAGTTCACTCAAAGACTAAGTGATCCATTTAGTGAGACAGATGGGCCAGCTTCACAGAGGAGCGCAATACGTACAGAAAGAATGTTCATTGGTTTGAATCATCAGAGAAATCTCAATAAAGACCACACTGAGACTCTATCACACCCTAGGCAGACCGGCTCTCCCTGGACAAACAAACAACAAAGTCTGGTGAGAATGTAGGGAAATGAGACCAGACTGTGGGGATCAAGCTGGTGTGGTCATCCCCAAAATTGGTAAGAACTGCCATGAGCCCCAGCTAGACCATGTGCCCCAGCTAGACCATGAGCCCCAGCTAGACCATGTGCCCCAGCTAGACCATGAGCCCCAGCTAGACCATGTGCCCCAGCTAGACCATGTGCCCCAGCTAGACCATGAGCCCCAACTAGACCATGAGTCCCAGCTAGACCATGCTGGCAGGCCCTAAGTCATCAACACTCCATGTCTTCTTATTTTATTTTATTTTATTTTATTTTATTTTATTTTATTTTATTTTATTTTGTTTTGTTTTGTTTTGTGTTTTGTTTTGCTTTGCTTTGTTTTATTTTATTCTATTTTATTTTTTACATTCCAGTCATTGCTCCCTTCCCTGTCCCTCCTCCCACAGTTCCTTATCCCATTCCTCCTCCCCCTTGACTCCTAGAGGGTGTTCCCGACCACCAGGCCTTCCCTGGGCCTCATGTCTCTTGAGGACTAAGCGTATCTTCTCCCATTGAGGCCAGACCAGACAGCCCTCTGCTATATTTGTGCCAGGGGCCTTGGACCTGCCCGTGTATGCTCCTGGTTGGTGGCTCCGTCTCTGGAGTCGGGGTTAGTTGAGACTGCTGGTCTTCCTCTGGAGTCTCCTTCCCCTTCAGCTTTTTCAATCCTTTCCTAATTCAACCATATGGGTTCTGAACCTCAGTCCAATAGCTGTGTGTAAGCATTTGCGTCTGTCTCAGTCAGCTGCCAGTAGTGTCTCTCAGGGGACAGCCATGCCAGGCTCCTGTCTGTAAGCACATCATAGCATCAGTAATAGTGTCAGGCCTCGGTGCCCTCCCCATGAGATGGATCCCAAGTTGGGCCAATCATTGGACTGCCTTTCCTTCCATCTCTTCTCCATTTTTGTTCCTATAGTTCTTTTAGGCAGGAACACTTCTAGGTCAGAAATGTTGACTGTGGGCTAGTAACTCTCTCCCTCCACTTGATGCCCTATCTTTTACTGAAGGTGGACTCTTTGAGTTCCCTCTCTCCAATGTTGGGCATTTTGTCTAAGGTCACTCCCATTGAGTTCTTAGAGTGTCTCACCTCCTGGGTCTCTGGTACTTTCTAGGGGGTCTCCACACCTTCCACCACCCCCAATGCTGCTTATTTCCATTTATTCTCCTGGCCTTCTGGGCTTCTCTCCTGCCCATCCCCCCATACCTGACCCTGTTCCCCTTTCCCCTCCTTCTCCCCTCTCCCACCCAGGTCCCTCCCTCCCTCTGCCTCTGGTGATTATTTTGTTCCTCCTTCTAAGTGGGATTGAAGCATCCTCACTTGGGCCTTCCTGCTTGTTATACTTCTTATGGTCTGTAGGTTGTATCCTGGGTATTCTGTACTTTATGGCTAATATCCACTTATTCGTGAGTATATACCATGCATGTCCTTTGGGTCTGAGTTACCTCACTCAGGATGATATTTTTTTTCCCTTGTTCCAGTCAACCCTGCTCCCTCCGCTCGACCCCACTCGCTCTGGCCGGCCCCGCTCGCTCCAGTCGGCCCCGCTTGCTCCGGCAAGCCCAGCCCGCTCCGGTTGGTCTCTCCGGTCCAAGGATTCCTTTATTATTATTCTTCATAAGTATGCTGTAGCTGACTTCAGACGCACCAGGGGAGGGTGTCAGATCTCGTTACGGGTGGTTGTAAGCCACAATGTGGTTGCTGGGATTTGAACTCATCACCTTCGGAAGAACAGTCAGGTGCTCTAACCCACTGAGCCATCTCACCAGCCCAGGATGATATTTTCTAGTTCTATCCATTTGCCTGTAAAATTCATGATGTGCTCATTTTAAATAGCTGAATAGTATTTCGTTGTGTAAATGAACCACATTTTCTGTGTCCATTCTTCAGTTGAGTGACATCTGGGTTGTTTCCAGCTTCTGGCTACCACAAATAAGGCTGCTACAAACATGGTAGAGCATGTGTCCTTTGGTATGATGGGGAATCTTTTGGGTATATGCCCAAGAGTGGTATAGCTGAGTCTTCAGGTAGAACTATTTCCAATTTTCTGAGGAAGCACTGGATTGATTTCCAGAGTGGTTGTACCAGCTTGCAATCCCACCAGCAATGAAGGAGTGTTCCTTTTTCCACATCCTCACCAGCTTTTGGCACTCCATGTTGTCAAGGTTAAATGTTTACTTACATTTACTTGTTTGCTTACCTGCTTGCCTCTCTCTCTCTCTCTCTCTCTCTCTCTCTCTCTCTCTCTCTGCGCATGTGTGTGTGTGTGTGTGTGTGTGTGTGTGTGTGTGTGTGTGTGCATTTACCATGGCACTGCACAGATGCCAGAAGGTCAACTTTTGAGACTTAGTTCTTTCCTTCCACCATGCCTGCCACAGGGATGGAGCTAAGTCCTCAGACTGGCAGCCTTCACCCCCTGAGCCATTTTGCCATCTGTGTCCTACAGCATCTTCCACTATAGCCAAAAAATAGATGAATCAATAAAGAAAATGCAATGCATAGGCACATATTGGAGTCTTATTCATCCATAAAGGGGAATGAAATTATATCAACTGCAAGATAGTAGATAGAACTAGAAATCATCATGTTAAACCAAATACACAAGATTCAAAAGGACAAGTATTCTCATATGCAGAATCTAGATTTTTTTAAGTTATAAAGTGGAAATGCTATAAGAGAAAATGGCAGGGGCCATCGAGAGTGGAGGGGGACAAGAAAGGGTAACAAAGGATGAAATACATTCAAAGGGCACACATGAGCTGGGCATGGTGGCGTACGCCTTTAATCCCAGCACTCGGGAGGCAGAGGCAGGCGGATTTCTGAGTTCGAGGCCAGCCTGGTCTACAAAGTGAGTGCCAGGACAGCCAGGGCTATACAGAGAAACCCTGTCTCAAAAAAACAAAAAACAAAAAACAAAAACCCAAAAAAATCAAAGGGCACACATGGGAAGGTCACAAGGAAGCTCACATTCTTCATATTAACATTCAGTCATACAGATGAGAACCGGATAATGCCTGTGGTGGATTAAATAAAGCTTACATTCCAGAGAGAAGTAAAAGAGCTTTGTCATAGTTTCCTCTGTAGCTCCAGAACAAACCAGAGTGATGGGTCAGTTAGTTCTTTGAACTAAGTAAAAAACACTAAGAATGAAGAGAGGTGAGAGCAAGCAGGCGCTTCTTGTGTGCCAGTCTCATTTGGCCCTTTGAAAACCTCTTTACGCTTCCTAGTGAGGGTTCCTGGCATCTCCAGTTAACATCTATGGAAACTGAGGTGTTGGGTACAGGGGCTAGTGACTTGTTGGCACAGGCCTGTGAACTGAGAGCAGGCTTGATCTTCAAAGGCAGATGGCAGAGTCTGTATATTCTGTCTGATTAGCTCATGATGCTAAAACCTGGAGGACAGCAACATGCTTCTTTGGTGGAAATAAGGGTAACGGCAAAGGTCCTGGCACAAGAGACTTCTAGAAACAGTGTTTTGTGTTGCATGTTACAGCCACAGTGTTGCCCAGGAAGCAGCACGAGGTGACTGCCCCAGGTCACTGGCAGTTTTCCTTCATGCTATTATCCAGTTTGGGGCCGAACAGGTAGGACATTGGGGATTCCCGGTAGGAAACACACGGACTCTGACCTAGTGTGACGCAAGTCCGACGGAGATCTTCCTTCCGTGGTGTAAGTGACACGAGTCGTGGGTGGACGTGTAAGTGACACGATTCGTGGGTAGAGGACCCTCTTGAACCAGTGGATTGGTCTAAATTGACGTTCCTTTACAAGACTTTCTGGGCAGACCTGAACATAGTCACAAATTCATCTTAACACCTGGCAAGGGAGAACAAGCAGAAAGGGTTAGTGATGGAGCTCACCGGGAGGGAGCTGACGCTGGTGTACAAAAGACCCAGGGTTCCATCATCAGCAAAGAAAAAAAATCATAAAGTACAGTAAAGCAAGTGAGGACTTGTGATGGGAGTCAGCCATCTCTACCCTCTACTGGGCTAGGCTACCATGCTAGGCAGGGCTCTATGCAGTGTTTTGGTGGGACATGCGCCATTTGCCCATCAACTCAGAGAAAGATACACTGGAGAGTAGACGTGGAAATCGCTCAGATTATCAATGACACTTTTATTTCCTAACTGGTGACTCCAGGCAATGATTTATCATATCAGACACCAAACATAAGCAACAAGAGAAAACTCAGGCAAAACTCAGTCCCATTTAAACTGAGATCTCAAGGGTATCATCAGAAAGGCCAGAAAGGGGGCTGGAGAGATGGCTCAGTGGTTAAGAGCACCGACTGCTCTTCCAAAGGTCCTGAGTTCAAATCCAGGCAACCACATGGTGGCTCACGACCTGGAGCCCTCTTTTGGAGTGTCTGAAGACAGCAACAGTGTACTTACATATAATAAATAAATAAATCTGAAAGAAAGAAAGAAAGAAAGAAAAAAAGAAAGAAAGAAAGAAAGACAAGCCAGAAAGCAGTCTGCATAAGGAGAGGAATTGTTACATGTAAAAGAAGTGGCTCACTAATAAATACTTTAATTTTCAAGTGGGTAGACAGTCTGCAGCAGCTGCTGTGTCCCTGCTGCTGTGACAGAATACCTGACAAGTTTAGGGGTTGGGGGTGGGGGGATGGAAGGAGCTACTCAGCACATGGTTCAAGAGGCTCCACTGCCTCATGGCAGAGAAAACGGTTGTGGAGAGGGAGTACTCTGCTGGCACCCACTTCTCCTTGAGTCAGAAGACAGAGAAGAGGAACACCTGTGAGGACCCATCTTTCTCCTTCTTCCTTTTTTATTCTTTCAGAGAATCCACCTTTTGTGGTGGTGCCGCCTACACCCAAGGCAGGTTTTATCCACTTGGTTCAGCTGGAAAAGCCCTTAATGGCGTACTCAAATAGGTGTGTCACCAGCCTAGGTGTTTCTTGATCCAATCAGGACAGCTATCTAAATCAACCCCTACACTGCCTGAATAGATCTGTCACATTCATATACAAGTGAACAATCAACACAGAAGAAACAATGGCACCATCAGCCATGTGGAAATGCAGATGAGTCATTATGAGTCAGCTCTTCACACCATTAGGGGTGGGGCCTATTGAGAAAAGACTTAAGGATACTGGGCTGGAGAAACTAAAGGGAAAAGCACTTGTGCAAAAGCATTGTGCTAGACATCAGTAACCTCCGCACCAGTAGAGGCAGGACTCTATGAGCCAGCTAGTCTAAAAGTCAGAGAAGTCCTCCCAGTATCCCTCAGTCCCTACCTGGCACACCCTGCCCCCAACCCTGAACTTTCCAACCCAGGGGCTGGCTGTCTTTTCCCCAAAGTTTCTTCCCTAAATAATACAGACTCTTTGGTCTCTTCTTTCTCTCTCCTCCCTCCCCCCTCCCCTCCCTCTCTCTCCACAAGCTCTTTCTCTTTAGGTGGCTATAGTATGCAATGAATGTACTAAATACACCAAATGCCCTTGGCTTGCACATTTTAGATGTGGCACTTGTCTGGTCTGCCTCAGTCATGTGACCTGGATGCCTGGTGTCAGGTCTGGCTGATTTAAGATTTATTTATTTCATGTATGTGAGTACACTGTCACTATCTTCAGACACACCAGAAGAGAGCATCAGATCTCATTACGGATGGTTGTGAGCCACTGTGTGGTTGCCGGGAACTGAACACAGGACCTTTGGAAAAGCAGTCAGTGCTCTTAACCGCTGAGCCATCTCTCCAGCCCATGGCTGATCCTTATTCTTGGGAGACCCCATAGCAGTCACTGAAGCCAAGTAGAGAGCTGTTGGCTGAGGAGGGAATCCGCATTAGCAGTCGCATGGCAGAGATGCATTGGCAGTCACATGGCAGAGATGCGAGCACAGTAGCACAAGAGGGAGCTAGGCGGAGGCAGCCAGGCTGAAACAAGACAAGCAGAGCAAGGAAGAAATGGCTTTGAGAAGCCACCCAGCCAGCCACTGTGCGTCTGTGTCAGCCAGACCTGAGACACCTATGAACCCCTCTTTCCTTTTCCTTGTTGCTTTTTGCCTTTCCCAAAATAACCCCAGGGCATCCTGGGAAATCAGAGCCTGGTGAGGGACTCCCTGACTGTGCCCTTTCTTCTCCACAGAAAGACAACAGAATTGGTTTAAGCAAACATTTCATTATTCTTTGTTTCACAACAAGTAACTTAAACAAACAAACAAACAAAAACAGTTCTTCTTCAGAAAGACGTGAAGGATAGACTCACAAAATTGCTGAAGAATTGCCTGATGTGAAGTTTTGTTTTAATGACAAAACTCTGGGAAGAAGTAGGCTGACAGCAAAGTAACTGCGCTTTGGCAGGCATTTATGAACACCGCTCTGCAGTGTTCTGACCTTTCGGCATTTCCTACCAGAAGCCCCAATACATTGGAAGCCAGTTTAAATGACCTCATTTCTTATATAACTCAGCTCAATAGCAGCAACAGTAAAGCAACAACTTTGCATCTTCTTGCAGGTCTCAGTGGGACAGCATCTGAGGCAAGGGAGCTGGGTATCCATATTCTGGAACCTAGTTAGGAGGCAACATAAAAAAATAACCTAAACGTGGAAGGCAAGTGTTCCTGTTAATGTGGAAGGTACTTGGACCTCCATCTTACCTTCACTGCATAAGACTCCCAGAAGAGAACTGCAGTTGGAAATGCAAAAGTGATCATCCAGAGACCCTTCTCAAGAATGCTGCCCAGCCTGCTCCATAAGGAGGGTACAGAGCACACCCCCTCCAAGCAAGGCTGGTACGGTGCCAACAAGGCCAGGGGCAGAAGCATCCAGGACACTGGCCTCATTACAGGACAGACATCCCCCACAACAGATGCAGCCCCACCCAAACAAGAGAGTTTGTGGACAAAGGAGGGCTAAATCCTTTAGCCACTCCCAGCCCCCATCCTTCCCCAGCATGGCTGGGGCCTCAAAGGGACCAGGTGGCATCGAGGACAGTGATGCCATCGGCCCCTGGGAACAGGCATCTTCAATCTGCTCAATCAGGACTGTAACGATTTCTTGTTGCCTTTTGGCAGGGAGAAGGTGCAGACAGTGAATACACTCTGTGCAGCTGAACACAGCTGAAATTGAAATGGCAACCTGCTTTAGAATGATGATCCTGGACTGAGAGATCTCTAAGGTGCCAGCTCCTCTTCCTGGTTCCCTTGGGTCACAACAGCAGGTCTATCCATGTATCCTCTTCCTTCCACTCTAAATGGGCTTAATAATAAAAAGTGTTGACTTTGGCAGAGTGAGCCAATATATGTCCAGTGCTAATTCTTAGTATCTGACAATAAAAAAGGAGTTCAAAGTGTTCAAAATGACAATAATCTTGATGAGATTAGTATTTTAACACCTCTACCTGGAATTTTTACTCTTGTACTCCTCAAAGCAACATTTAGGTATTTCTTATTACTGTTTGAACCTTAGATATCCAACTAAGGCCTGTGTGATAAAGGCTTGGCCCCAAAGGGGGGTGCTATTGGAAATGGTGGATCCACTAAGAGAAGGGGTTTAGTGTCAGTGCGGAGCACCAGAACACAGCTCCTCTCAACACAGACAGGTGGTTATCTATCTATCTATCTATCTATCTATCTATCTATCTATCTATCTATCTATCTATCATACATCCCCATATAGTACACAAGCCACCACCTGCCCAGTGCAATGAGGTCAAGCAACTGTTAATGGAGGCTCCTGAAATCATGAACCTATATGAACCTTCCTTCTTTTTAAGTTGTTCACAGTGACATTAAGCTGATTAATGAATCCTGCCAGGGATGTAAAGTGAGAAAGGCTCATCAGATACTGTGTGAAAAACCACTCCAAACATCATTGTCTTGGCAACGATTCAAGGTGTCGCCTCTCAAAGTCCAAAGACTTTTGTTAATAAAGGGGTTTGACTTTTGGGGCCAAAGTGTATACTCACATCACTTACACTCTGCCAGGAGATGCAGGAGGCAGAAGGGAGCAATTTGTATCACCAGGAACCTCAGTCTCCTGTTCCCACTAGCAACCAAGAGTCTTCTCCACTTCTACAGCCCACAGCTGAGCAGTCACCTATTTGCAGCAAGAGGTATGGTGAGAATAATCCCCCCATATGTGCATACCCTAATCAACCCTTATGTTACTGGACTAGGCTGCAGGAGGAATTAGGGTCCATATAGAATATAGGTTGCTAATCAGCTCAACTTAATATGGAGACATTTCTGGATGTTCCTGGTAGCACTGTGCAGGCTTCTTGGGACAGTACAGGGACACAGAAGGAGATGTAGCTGGGAAAAGGTAGTCAGAGGGATATGCTGCCAGTAGCTTTGGTGACAGGAAAGGTGGGGGCAACATTACATTCCTATCGTGAAGGTCTGGAGGTGGGAAATTGATCGAGGCACCAGCAGACTGCGTATGGCTCGCTGGGTTTCTGACATGATGTTTTCCTCTTGGTTCTTCACAAAGTATAAGAGCAAGTTCAAATGTTGCCTTTACGGTGCAAAGGGTGATCAAGTTTCCATCCATCTCTGTTTTTAAAAGGACTTACTTCACTTAAAATCATGTCTCAGAATAATTCCACTCCTACACTGTCTTCCTAGGGTGGCTTTGTGGTGATACCAACATCCAGGTCAGATCATATGTGAGCAGCAAACAAAAGGATGCTGTCATCCTCCAGCCGCTGGAAAGAGCAAGAAAACCATGTCTCCCCCAAAGCCTCCAGGAGAAGCGCATCTCTGCCAATCCTGTGATACACTTATAGCCATCTAGTCTCAAGGAGTGAAAGATTGTCCACTTGTGTTGTTTTAAGTAACCGACTTGTGGTAATTAGGTATGGCATCCACAAAGAACTAACACCAGCCTTTTCTTTCATCATTGGATGATAGACATCTATTTCTGTCTCTAGAGAGGTGGCATATGCCATCTTCTTTATCTAAGATTTCCCACCTTCAGAATTTGTGGGAAACATTTTTTTTTTACTTATGAATTACTCGGTTTGAAGCATTATGTTGCAGCAGCAAGAAAAGATTAATCTAGCCCGTCTTCTCCTGTCACCACAGCTAGTGGTAGCACACTCCTCTGACCACTTTTTTTCTCAATCACATCTCCTTCTGCCTCCCTATTCTGTTCTAAGAACCCTGCACAGTACTACCAGGAACACCTTTTTCCTTTTTCTATTCTGTATCTGACTATTCCAAGGCTAGTTGGCCCCTTTACCATCCATGGAGGTGAAATCTTACAGAGGAACTATCACCAGGAGCCTGTCCTAGGAGTCAGAGCATGGCTTAGAGTGGGTGTGCAGGCAGGTGGTGGTAGGCATGATCATAGGTTGCTATGGGCAGTCACTGCCTGCCTCACTAGAGTTTCCATTTTTCCATAATCCTGGGCCTTCCACAATTGCCACAAGACCACCCGAGACTAAGGCTGAAGAGAGCATCAATTATGACAAAGTAGCTAGGACTCTCATCATAAGTACATAGAACTCAAGATAATTTAAATATTAATCAATCCAGGAAACTTTAGGAAAAATCCAGTTCTAACATCAAAAAATAGTTTATTTACCTAAGATTTTAGTGTTTACCCTACAAGCTGCGTGTTCCTGGCTTAAAATGCTTAGAACTCTGAGCATCTCAGAGTTCAGCTTTTAAAAATTCTGGATATGCATTGAGATATTTTGGGATGATACCCATTTCTAAACACGAATTTTATGTGTTTAATCCCAGTATACAGGAAGTTTAGGCAGGGGGATCATCGTGAGTTCTTTCTGGACTATGTGGTGACACACTTTATTCAAAGGAGTCACTGTTTTACATTGTGTGCACCAAGCATGCAGATGACTGTATCGTGGTGGTCTGGGTGTGGCATTGTGCCAGTGTTAAGATGTTTGTATTTGGAGGGTAGGGTAGTTCAGATTTTCAGGTCAGACATGTTCAAACTGTTCTCCACATAGCTCCTTTACCACCGTGTGGCTACCTAAGGGTCAGGACTGAGAAATACTGAAAGCTGCTTGTGTGACCCACTGTCATTACATCTAGACTCTCAGTGTCTGTGAGTTCTGTGAACGTTGGGTGTTTTCATCCTATTGGGAGAGTCACTTCCATTTCAGCTTAGGTTCTTACCTAGGAAGTGATGGCAAGGTTCTCTGTGAGCTTTAGGAATCCCAGACTTCAGCACAGAGGTCTCCCTTGGTCTGTTTCAGTGACTAAACACAATTAGTCCTAGATGTTCTCTTAGGGACCATGTGCTTCTACTCCAAAGACACCGGATGGTCGCTGCTCAGGGGAGAGTTAAATGGTGGGGACTGCTGTGGAAACACATTGGCATCATAATTGCTGCTGTTACGATTGATTATGCACATGTTGTGACCCAGAATTCACTCTTCTAGGTCCACATTGAGAAAAATCTCTGCACATGTGCATGCATCTGCCTAGGAGACAATGCTCACACTCACCACATCCCTAGCAGTCTGAACTAGAAACATCTCCACGACAATGCTAAATGAATGGGGCTATATTCACACAGTGAGAGGCTAGACTGCACCCTGTGCAACAAGATGGTCATATCTCACACTTATAGTGCCGAATGAAAGAAAGCAGAATGCAGGGGGATGCTTTATGCTACCATTTACATAAAGGTTGAAAAGGAGATGAAACCTTAGAATTTAAGGATTCAGACTTGGGTGGTGTTCTGAAGAAAGGGCAGGAGATACTTACCATGAATGTTTGATAGTCATTATGTCTAGGGTGACAAACCGAAGGGCTATGAGGGCTCCCTTGTACAGGTAGTATTCTGTTTCTTGGCCTTGGTGGCACTTATTTTAAGACTTTTGAGTTAGATATTTTTATAACTTTGGTCTTTTGTTGTATTTCAAAATGTTAAAGAGAAAGTCTCATACTTGCAGTAAAACCTATGTCCTTTAAGCCAAATTCCTTATATTTTAACTTCATTTTATGAACTTCCATTTTATAGAATACTCATGAGCACAAGAGACCATTTGAAGCAATGAGAGAAATTACCTTCAAGCCTTTCTTTTAGAGACAAGTGTTACTAATATTTTGGTAAATGTTTTGGTAAACGTTTGGTAAATTCTTGGCTAGTTTTTTATATTTTTAGTCCTTACTTTATATATGCACATTTATTTAAAAATCTGTATTTGTTTTTCACTTTTTAAAAAAGATTTATTTATTGTTATATCTAAGTCACTGTATCTGTCCTCAGACACACCAGAAGAGGGCATCAGGTCTCATTTTGGGATGGTTGTGAGCCACCATGTGGTTGCTGGGATTTGAACTCAGGACCTTTGGAAGAGCATTCAGTGCTCTTAACCGCTGAGCCATCTCTCCAGCCCCTGTTTTTCACTTTTAAGCACTTTTCAGAGTTACTGAAAGCCCTCAGCACAATTATTCTAACTATTATGCATGTTCTTTATGCCTCATTGATGTGTCATTAGAAGGTGTACCAGCTCAGATTAGCATCTCTCTCTCTCTCTCTCTCTCTCTCTCTTAATAAGCACATCATGGTAGAACCTTCCACAGTTCAGTCTTCCCTTGAAGAATACAGCACCTTTCTGAGGTTCTTTAAAGCAAGGATGCCCTTTGTCCAGAATCACTGCCTGGTGCTTAATAGGCTTGTGTTTCAAGAGAACCTTTATACAAGTGAACTAAGCTATTACACAGAATCTCTTAGAGCAGCACAGCATTAAGCTTGTGCACTGGGTCTGCCGACTCACACGTGAAACCCCAACACACGGGAGGCTGAGGAATAAGTTCCAGGAACATGAGGCCAGCCTGAGCTCCAAAGTGACTTCCAGAAGCCTGGGATACAAACACACAGCTTTCCAAGCTTTCCCACCTGTCTCTTCTTCTGAGGCAGCAGCATCTCATTCTGGGCAATGAAGTCCCTGAATAGCACCAGAGAGTAGCCTGGTGAACAATTCTTAGATTTTGCTCTTTACCTACACTTCCAACAGTGTTGTTTAAATCAGATAATCAAAGAAATCTAAAAAAAATCAAGCATCATTAAGATACAGCAAGACTGTCCTTTAGAAGTTTTCCCAACACTGATCACACACAAGGGGGAGGGGCTGTGGGAGGGAAGACAGAGAAAGTAGAGTAAGCAGGAACCCTGGGCAGGAAAAACTGAGAAGGCAAAATGCCTTTGCTTTATTTAGCCAGACTTCAATGATCCTGAAGGACTCCGCTCCAGTTGACCCTACCTTCAGCACCAAGGCCAGCGCACCTGGTCCAGGAACCTTCCCTTTCTTTACCCAGCACTCAGGCTCAGCACAATCTACGGAGCCAAGGTTTTTTTGCCAACAAAACGCGCTTTTCTAACCTATGAATCAGGCTTATTAATCTTCCCAAAGTGGCCATGGGTATCAGCAGGATATTTCTTCTACGAAAGACGAAAATGATCAATTTGTTGGAGAGCTCCCTTGCATGTGTGCACAGAAACACACCATCGGGCTGGGTTGGCTGAGTTCTGCTGGAGTTGGTCCTTTGGGCCAGCCCCTCTTTGCACAATGAGGTTAAGAGTAGCTCTTCTCTCTAGTCCTGCTTGGTGGTTTCGGTATAAGGGTGAGAAGAGGAGGAACCCAGGTGTTCTGGGCTCTGATGTTCTGGGATTTCTTTTTCTAAGGGCTTATTCTTCAGGTTAATGTATAATTCCTGATTCTAACAAACGGCAACTCTCTGGGAATATCAGATTGATATAACGGAAGTCCCGTGAGGGGCCACGTTGAACATTAGTTTTCTCTTCCTGAATTAAGAAACTGGACCCAAGAGATTACTAATTACCCCTATAACACGGTGAATCACTGACCACCATAAACTTAACGCCCAGATTTCCAGGGAATATCCACCCATGTCCCAAATTGGTCCCTTTTCAGCGGGACCTTTTCTATATACATAGATATACCACTGTCTCTGGGGGTCACAGTTTTCACCCCTTGTTTCAGTCCAAGTTGTCTGAAAATAGAGTTAGAAACTTGAAAATGAGACAGATGTTGGGGAGGAGAGGGTGCTGGTTGCTGTGGCGTCTTGGCTTCCATGTTTAGAAGCCAAACTGATTCCAAGATTGCTGGGTGATACGCCCTAGCCAGCCGCACAGCTCCTGGCCTCTGCTGGGGTCTGTGCAACCTCGGGTGCTAGCAACTGTCCCCTCTCAAGGACGGCAGCCACAGAGTTCATGACCAAACTTGGAAGAACAAGGGTGGTCCGGTGGTGGCACCTGTGCCAGAGACGCCCTGAGCGCACTGCACAGAAAGAGGACACTTCACTGTGGCCGGCTGCTGCTGCCAGACCCAGGAAGTGTGGGGAGTCAGCGAAGTCTGGGCCCCGGCTCCAGGTCCAGAGGATGGACAGTACCAGGGAGAAGGACGGGGTTTCCCAACCCTCTCCCAAAGTGTGTCCAGGCGTGCGTCCATCTGATGGAAATGTTCCTTCCCTCTCGTTAGAATGACGGTAGCTTTCAAGTCACTCACTATGAGAAAACAACATTTTAGTCTTCAAAGAAAAAAAAGAGAATCGCACTGCAATTGTGAGTTGTAACAAATGCAGACTTCTGGTGCCTTCCTCTGCCGCGTGTAAGACAGTAAAAAATGTGTCTGGTCTAAGCGGACCCCCTCTCCAAGCCCATTGTGAAGCCAGTCGCTAACAAAGGGAACGTGTGAATATTCAACACCGAGTCTTTCAGTTGTATTTTCCCGGAGTTCTTGACTTGGCTTTTTTTTTTTTTTAATTTAATGGGCGAATACCTGTTTTAAGTTTTTAAAGAACATGGAAATCGCCCGCGAGCGACCATATAATTTGATTTGCCAGGCAATCTGCAGAGCGATCGCACATCATTTATAATGTTCATTGAGCATTTTGCCTAATTGTGTCTGTCTCTGAAAGGGCAGCGCACCCCCTCCCGACCACGAGCGGCACAAGTGGCGACATTCCCATGGAGCGGCCGCGCCGCAGCTTGCCGATTTCAGTACGGGCTGCCCGGACGTGTGCTTCTGGCCCCGGCGACCGGGCGCCTGACACTAATAGCTCGCGGCTCAGGTACGTGCGGGCGCCGCATTCAATTCACAACCGGCCACGCTTGCAGGTGTCGCCTTTTGAAACAGCCTTTCAGGCGGCCGTTGTTCACTTTCTGACCGCGCCACGGGTTTTGTGGCAGCGCAAGAATGGAGCTGATTATTCCCTTGCCCACATGCACCCCCGCCCCCATGTCCCCCCTCCCCGGCCGACTTCGGCCTTCGCCGAGCCAAAAAGCCATTTAATTAGTTCTGGGACAGCAGAGAGTCCGTGTGGGCGACAAAGCCCGGCTCCCCAGGTAACCCTGGTTCCCCGCGGCCCCAGGAGGGGGCGCACGGTCCTAAAGCACTGTCCTGGGCCGTTCACTACGTTCCTGGTCGCCATGGTGCCTTTGCCCTCTGAACAACTTGCCCCAGTCTTTGGTAACTTTAGCCTACGCTTGCCAAAAGGTCCCCAAAGCGTCCAGATCTCAGATGCAGTGTCGCTTTCCCACCTGCCTTTTAAACCAGGACAACCTAAAAGAGATGGGCGCTTGGTCTGTCCTTCTACACTTTTGACTCTACTGCCTTTACGTATCAGCCAACGCTTCGTGCACTAAGCCCAGGGCAGATGGGTTGCCAAAAGGCCGAATCGCAGCCGTCACTCTTCATGCTCACTTGGCAAATGTGGCTCGAGAGCAATAGCTGCTCGAAACACAATAGACAGGACTAGGCGACCTGCGTGCGCCACGGGTACCTTGGGTACTTGTGCACAGGATCCTGGCTGCCCAGAGCAGGGAATAGCGACCCACCCAGCCGCCCGGTCTTTGGCTATGCTTGGGTCCAGCACACCCAGGAACGAGGGGGACAGCGAAGATGCGGCACTGTCCAGTCAGATGTCCCTAATGTACCTTTGAGGAGGAGTGGGCGTTGGCCATCGAGCCAGGGTGAGGGTCTCGCCCCGCCCCGCCTGATTTCCGCGAGCGTCTGAACACCCCATTCGTTCCACTCACAGTACTCTGTGAACCGACGGCGGGAGGCCAGGAGGCCCAGCTCAGGGAGGGCCGGGTGGTCCCCACTCCCCACCCCCGCCCTGTCGGCCTCGCCCCAGCACATGTGTTATGATTCCCACGGACTGGCGTGCTCTGCGGCTGGAGGCCCGGGTGCCCGGGGCCCCGGAGACGTGCAGGACATAGAAGGGTTTGTACACACGGTGACCTCCGCGCTCTGACTCTGAAAGGGCCTGAAAGGAGCTCTTTATGGTACATTACCAGTCAAGGGCTCAGGTACCAGCGCCTTGTGTCGGGGAGCCCGGGCGGCCGCCTGTGCTGCAGGTGTCTGCTGTACAGTACGCCCGCCGAGGGGGAGGGAGGGCCGCCCGCCTCGCTTCCTACTTGCGATTTGGCTTCAGCATCTCTAAGGCCTCGGCTGCAAGCTGAGGCTCTCTAGGCCTAGGGAAGAAAGAACGGAGCAGTGCAGCAGCCAGAAGAAGGCAGTGGGAAAGGCTGGGTGGGGTGCGAGCAGTCAGAGACCAAAGGCTAGAATCTCAGGCAGGAAGTTAGTACTATGCTTGGGAAAAGACACCTTTGACCTGGCTTAGACCCCCTACCTGGACTAGACTTGAACTCTCACGAATCTTTCTGTGTGAGCATGGGCCTCTCTGCCCTCCGTGCAGACAGCTGTTCTTAAGTAGATAAGGAGCCCCTTCATTCTCTGCCCAAAAGAAACTAAAGGAAGTGCCTGAACCACAGCAAAGGTTGCAGTGACCCAAGGGTGGGTCGCACTTATGTCTCCCAACGACCTCAGAAGCCATGAACTCATTCCTTACATTTGACTTATTTAAAGCAAACTTCAAAATGCTTTCTTCTCTTAGCAAGGGGATTACAGATGGTATTTATTTTGTAACTTACGCCCCACCCTAATTCCATACTCAAGAAAAATAGTAGACAAAACTACTGCTATGACAATACGATAAAATGATGTGTTTAACCACGTTCAGGGCTAGTGTGGAAAAGGAAAAAGGAAGAGGTAGACATAGTCTGGATGTCTGAAGAGAAGTTCCAAAGATTCTAGAAGGTTCCATAATGTGTTTAGTTTTATCTAGCGAAGTCCTTTTCCACTGCCTTTCCTTACATGTGTCTAAAATTGTTTCTCTTTTGACTGAATAGAACCAATTTCCTTTACATGCTGCAAGTGACCCCCTAGAGAAGCTGGTTGTGTACTTAGAAAGGTTGTTTGAGGGAAGAATAAAGGAAATGGAGTAGAATCTCTGCAGGATGAAAGCAAAGGGGCACTTACCCTGCCTCAGCATTTCCAAACTATTTGTCTCAGTTCCCTAAAGCAGCCCAGCACAGACCCTGTGGTCCACACTTTCACAATGCCACTTTTGCTAATCCCTTTCACACGGATGACTTCTGTGTCCCAAAATTCAAGCACAATTCACTAGGTGTAACCTTCCTAAAAACACAGAAGCAGGTCTGCTACTCATCTCCACTCAAGGGCAGAATCCTCATTCTGTCTTGCTTCTCTCTCTCTTCTCAACTCTCCCCACAAGAATATTGCTTCAACCTGCCTGGGCACACAACTGACCTCAGAAATGGACGTTTCTCCTCTGCTTCAGTCTCTTGACTGGCCTCCATGGTAACACCATTTTGCCTCTGCTAATTCTCCACATTGCAGCCCAGCTGTTTCCCTAATGGCAAGCTTGACCACACTGCTGTCCACTCTGATGGTCTCTTTCCCTGACTATTTTCTTTTGTTCTGCCACAATGCTGAAGCTGGTACCTAGACCCTCACCCACAGTAGGTAAGCATCCTGCCACTGAGTTATACTCTAGCTTTATTCCCTGATGACGTATATGTTACATACATGTGTTCCTTAGTGCACCTGTGCTAATGAACTACAGACAGCATGAGGCATGCAAATTTTAAAAGAATGAGACAAAAGTATGGATGGTAGGTCTCATTTTTTCTTTTATTCTAACTGGGGTTTATCTGTTCTAGAAATGGCTGTCCACTATGATGTTGATTTTCATAACACAGCTCCTAAGGTTTTCCTTGCCATAGTCTGAGGTGTTCCTTCTCTTTCTTTCTTTATCTTTAATAAAGTTCTGTCTGTATTCAGTTGTCATGGTAACCATTGCTTGTCTGTTCTATGTTTACCTCTCCTTCTGATCTCTGTTCCCTCTGGTCTATAAACTCTACGGAAAAACAAAAACAAAAACAAAAACAAACAAAAAAACCTGCTCCGTTTATTGTTCTGAATGCTTATCCCAGAACAGACAACTTAAGGCCAGTCTTTCTTCTTCAAATGCCGAACATATCTGCTCAGAACCCTTGGGTTTCATAGCCTCAATCTGAACTATGGGCATGGCTTAATAAATCATGTTTTCATTCTGGGTGGCAGTGTCCTAAACTGAAATCCTGGGCTTCTATTACTGAAGGAAGGAGAGGGTGGAGGCTGGGGAGAGGTTTCTGCCTTACTTGCTACCTTTTCTTTCCCAAGGTCTCAATAAACTACACTCTGATCCTAATAGATCTGTGTGTCTCATGTCATAGTTCCCTTTGAACATTTAAGAACTTCATGATGGAATCCACTAGAAGATTTCGAACTAGCACACATATGTGCAATGCATTCTACAGTGACATAGGGTTCAGAATGACATTTGTAACTCACAGGTATGCCAGGACAAGAGATTCTGTTGTGGCCATCCCCAGATCTCAGTGGCTTAACACAATCACAGTTTCCATATAGTCCAGGGTCCCCTGTTCTGTGAAGTTTGAGGTCTCCCTCAAAACTTCATCATAGTCATTTGAGGTCCCCAAACTGACAGCTGTATTTCCACAACCATTATAGAAGAGGGACTTAAAGAAGGCCATATGTGTACTGGCTCTTGAAACATATTTCCTCACAAAGTGACATTTCATTTCATTTCATTTCATTTCATTATTTCTAAAGTTAGTCTGAGTGAGTCATATAGCTGCACTTCATCTTGGGGTGGTCAGGGGAGGACATACTCTCCAGTGGAAGGATTATGTCTGCTGCACTGTCTTCTACAACCATGTGAAAACAGAAGTGTGTTGGGTTGATGTCTAGTCAACTTTTAGTGACTTTGTAAAGCATCTACAGAGCACCTCAAACCTGTTCATTTCCAGAGAGAAAGTGCTACCTACATCCTGGAGATACCAACAGCCAGCGATGCACCCATCTCTCAAATCTTCTTGGTCTGGGGAGGGAAATCTACAGCAAACAATACATTTGGGCTCCATTTAGAACATCTCACAACACACTCATGAGTCTTTGTAGGTTTCTTGTTCCTTTGTTGAGTTTCATAGTGTGTTTGTATTCAGATATGGGAGGTGGATGCCAGACTTCTGAGAAAAACATCCCAAGGATTAAGAGTATGTGAGAATACAGACTCCTCCCTGCCATTTTGAGACAAGATCTTACAGTGTAGCCCACTCTAGCTTCAAACTCATGATCTTCCTCTCTGAGTCTCCCAAGAGTTGGGATGACTGGCATATGGCACAGAAATATCTTTTCCTGTGAGGTAATTCTAAGAAAATAGACTTAAAAGTCTAATAAAGGATAAATAAGGCTGAGATTCAGGATACACAGGAGATCACCTACCTCACAACGCCCCCCCTCCAAAAACACTTCCAGAAAAATTCAGCAAATGTAAAGATGTTATTACTTTAAAATTCTACTTTCTAGTTTCCAGCGTTACCTTGCATGCTAACACAGGGCTGGGCCAGGCCACTGGGCTGCTGTGCCGCCTGCTACCTTATGGTGCAGCTGTTTCTGTTGCTGCCTCTTGCTGAGATCAATGGCCCCGAAGTAATTGGCCTTTGAAGAGGGCAAAAAGGACAATTTTGAGCACCAGGCATTCTTTGAAGACATGGGTCTTGGTGGGTTACCCATGTGGTCATCACCAGGCCACTGTGCTCTTGGTGTGGGGGAGGTATGGAGGGTACAAAAGGCTTATAGCAAATAATTGAGCTTTGCTTGGAGTGGAGGGCCCACTATCCTGTGGATTTGCTTGGAGTGGAGGGCCCACTATCCTGTGGATTTGCTGGCATTCTCCCCTAAACTGGGTGGGGGGAGGATTCAACCACTGGGCTTGACATTAACTTTCACAGGTCTGTCCCTCTCCTCAACCGTGCTTGTTTGAGTGCATGTGGGTTGAGGACCGCACTCAGGGCCCACATATGTTACTGGACCACTCAACTAGGTCAACACACTCCCTGTGGGCAGCTTCCCATGCCCTTACTCTTGTACAGACAGGACCCCCTTTTCTCACCAATATCCTTTACTGTACTGCACTCCAATTAATTGATCATTTCCCTTAGCATCTAAGAATGCATCTTAGAGAGAGAAACTACATCTTCTCCCTGTTTCCTCCTGTTTAACAGTGTCTTGAATAGAGCTGATTCTCAAAATGTGCTTCTTCATATATAACTTAGTAATTCTTTTTTTTAAAGATTTATTTTATTTATTATATATATTAAAATGTGCTTCTTCATATATAACTTAGTAATTCTTAAAACTCTCTCTCTCTCTCTCTCTCTCTCTCTCTCTCTCTCTGTGTGTGTGTGTGTGTGTGTGTGTATGTCTCTGTGTGTGCACACGTGCACGCATGTGCCTGTACATGCCTGCACACACATAAACACATGTGCCTGTGGAAGCAAGAATAAACTTAGAGTCCCAGGAGATGCCCACCTTGGCTTTTGAGACAGTATTTTTCAATGGGGCCTACAGGTTAAGCCAGGCTTCCTGTCCAGGAGAGTCCAGAGACCTGGCTGACTCTGCCTCCCAGGACTGGGATTACAACCTGTACCACTATGCTGGGTTTTTTTTATAGGTGCTAGAGATCAAATTTGGTTACTCATCTGTGCCTCAGAAGGCACTTTCCCTCCTGAGACATTCCCCAACCCTCAAACACGTATTCTTTAACACATATGCGCAGAAAAAAATATGTTCAGTATATTTGCACATTGTATAAGTTCATATATAATGATGAAGAAAAGTCACATTCGCTTTAAAAAGTGCAGTGATTGGCTTTAAAAGGAATAAATTTCATAGTGAAGAAGATGGTCTGCTCAGGTACAGAAAAATAATAGAAAATTTGTCACTTTGTTACTTGTTTTCTTTTTTAATTGGGGAACCAGGTGTGGTGGTGCATTTTTTTTCTAAAGATTTGTTTATTTCATATATGTGAGTACACTGTCGCTGTCCTCAGACACAGCAGAAGAGGGCATTGGATCCCATTACAGATGGTTGTGAGCCATCATGTGGTTACTGGGAATTGAACTCAGGACCTCTGGAAGAGCAGTCAGTGCTCTTTCCTACTGAGACATCTCTCTAGCCCACTTGTTTTCTCAAAATTTCCTTTTGTTCACATTTAAAATAAATCCAATGAGGGGCTCAGCAGTTAAGAGGGCTGGGTCCTCAGGTTCAATTCCCAGGAACTACTTGGCAGCTTACAACCATCTGTAACTCCAGTTCTAGGGACTTCAATGCCCTCTTATGATCTTTGTGGGCACCAGACATATCTGCAGACAAAACACCCATACACACAAAATAAAGCATACAAATAAACAAATAAATAAAAGAAAGCATATCCAATGAATTAGCAGTTATGTATACACTATTTAAACACATAGATTTACAAGACTATATATGTAAAAATGGCATTGATAAGGTGTCTCAGGCCCAGCTGATTTTCTTCTCTTTTTTCTCTTCTTTCTTTCTTTCTTTCTTTCTTTCTTTCTTTCTTTCTTTCTTTCTTCCTTCCTTCCTTCCTTCCTTCCTTCCTTCCTTTCTTTCTTTCTTTCTTTCTTTCTTTCTTTCTTTCTCTATTTCTTTATTTCTTTCTAATATCCAATGTTTTAACCAGGAATATGGCAATGCAACGTATAACTAAGTCTGCTGCTCTTGCAGGTAGCCTTGCGCTAGCTCTGACACATTACTGCCACTACTTGTAGACTGAATTCCACTCTGTATGGATTACCTTTAAATCACCCTAAGCTAATATCACAGTGAAATCATTTGTAGGCAAAAGAGCACCTAAGTTTTAATCAGTCTTAACTTCAGATATTTGCTATTTTATCCAAAAATAACAAAATGGGGTAACACAAAAGTTGAGACGCAACTGACCTATATTTTAGACATAAGTTTGCTATGTAGCACAGGCTAGCTTCAGTTTCTTAGTCCTCCTGCCTCAGAGTCTCAAATGCTGAGATTACAGGCATGTATATCCATGCACAGTAGAAAACAATGAACTCTTAAGATGGTTCCCATGTATAGACATGGCTTAAGGTGAAACATATCAATGGGAAAGAACATTCTAATTCTTTGAATTCTTGTAGATTCACTTCCTACTCACCCCTCTCTTCTTTTTCCAAGTCATGAGAATGGCAGAAAGCTGTGCTGTGTTCAGCATCCACAGTGACTCAGATTCAGTGTGGTATTGTCAGGATAGACAGGCTCATATGTGTCAATCCAGGAGCTATCCTGGGTGGCCAATGGCAAGAGGAATAACTTCTGCCTGATTACTCCCCAGCGGGGACACATATCCAGCTATGCCACCATTTGCTGACCTCCGACCACTATTGAATAACAGCAACTTCTAGTAGGTGCCTGGCATAGATTCTGTGCATTTTAGCCATGAACCTAGTCTGTGAAACAACAACAACAACAACAACAACAACAACAACAATTATTACAGGTCCTCATAGCCATAGGAGTAGAGTCCCAGAAGTAAAATCCCTGAGTTATGACTAGAGACATGCCAGTGACTTATTTCTTAGAAAGCTTGAGTGTGGGGTCCAAGAGATGAGAAGGTCATCTGCTGCCAAGCCTAATGAGCAGAGTTCAGTCCCCAGAATCTACATAGCTGATGTAAGACCCTGTTTTGAAAGTTGTCCTCTGATCTCCGCTCACCGATGGCATGACATATGCACATGTCACCGCGTACTCTGACTAGAGGGAAAGTATTGTGGATATAAGTCTGGAAAAAGTGTGAGGAACATGAATCATGAGCCACAAAGCATGGCATAAGGTCAGACCATAGGCAGAAGGCAAAGGCAGGAAGCATGGTGTAACATGAGCTCCCAGACCAAGAGACTGGTGTCTTCTGTAATGAACCCCCGAATCACCACAGGTGCCTATTCATAGGACTTAGGGAAAACAAGAGGACTGCTGTCCCATGACAATGATACAGTGAAAGACAGGAGGAAAATACACCAAAAGCTCAATGGTTGTCACTCACAGGTTGCGGGAGCATGGAGTGGCAAAAATTAGGCGACTTTCATGAGCATTAATAATTTGAATATGGGCTGGTGAGATGGCTCAGCCAGTAAGAGCACCCGACTGCTCTTCCGAAGGTGATAAGTTCAAATCCCAGCATCCACATGGTGGCTCACAACTATCCGTAACGAGATCTGGCACCCTCTTCTGGAGTGTCTGAAGACAGCTACAGTGTACTTACATATAATAAATAAAATAAATCTTTAAAAATAATTTGAATATAATCTTAAGTTTGAAATATTTATTTATGTATGGACATGCATATACACATTGTGGAAGTCAGAGGATAACTTATGGGAGACAAGTCTCTCCTTCTACCATGTGAGTTCCGGAAATAAAACTCAGGTTATCAAATTTATTGATAAGTGCCTTTACCCACAGAACTAACTCACTGGCTCAATTTTCTTAAAATTCCTTTCAATTATTAAATCCCTCGAAAATTTACCGATATCAATTAATAAATAAAATAACACTGTGCCATTTCAGTTTGACACTAGAATATGAAAGACCCAGTCACTGAAGACATGCAAGGCTTTCTGAAAGACGCTTTGATGGTTCTAGCAAATACTCCTTGGTCATTTTTGAAGATGGCACAAGCTAATATCCAGATACTCTAGGCTTTAGACAATGAGATCATAAATTCTAACTTTTAAAATGTTAATTAAATTTTAAAAATTTGAAAAGCNGGATGTCCCATAACTCATTAGAAGCCTCACCAAGGAGCACAAAATGATCAAACACATATGGCTTTGAGGGGAGGAAGAAAAGGAAAACAAGCTCTTGTTTCTATGTAATTTCTTCCTTCTCTTCCAGAGGCTCAGTAGAGAGACTGAGACCGAAATGTCTGCTATTAATGACTAGTCATGTTTGCATTGCTAAAGTTCAAACGCCTTCCAAGCTGTCGAGCCTGAAGGGCAGAGCTCAGAAGCTCTGCAGTTTGTCACACAGACCTTGGCATGTCAGAAAACACTTATTTGGATAATTATATCAGCATTTAGGTGTTTCCTCCTTTCAAGATTAATGTTTAACAGTGAGAAGTACAAGGCAGGAAAGAAGGTTCTGTTTCATGGCAGCCCTGCCTCTCCTACCTCAGTTCCAAATGAAAAAGGTCTAGCTTTGATTATATTTTTTGAAATAATATTTGTATGTATAGTTGGAAGATTTCATACTTGTTATACATTGTGCCTTAATTATATCTATTCCCAACCTATCATCCATTCCTAACATATCTTCCTACCAACGTGTGTGTGTGTGTGTGTGTGTGTGTGTGCATGTGGGAGGGGGCATTGTTCATGTGTGTGTGTGTGTGTGTGTGTGTGTGTGTATGTGTGTGTGTGTGTAACATACTCAGCTTGATTAGTGTTTTGCATTTGGGCATGGGTGTGAGCTATCTACTGGAGCATAGACAACCTACCTATAGGCACATTCCAAGGAAAAGTGACTCTTCCTCTCCCAGATCAGCATTCCCTGATGGAGTAGGAAGTATCTAACAGGAGACCCCTACCACGTGCTGAGATTTCCCTACCATGATGGAAATCTGTTCATTTCTACTCCTGGATCCAAAAGGTCAGCTGTGACACTTGTATCCAATTAGTGAGGCGTTGAGAATCTTCTTATTTGGAAATGACATTCTAAAATTTAAAATGGGGGAGTATAAAGACAGCTCAGGGGGTAAAAACACTGTGTGAAAACACGAGGGCCAGGTGGGCATGGCAGGCCTACTGGTTATCCCACAGGAAGCAGAGAAGAAATCCCCAGAGCAAGGTGGTCTGCTAGACAAGGCTAACTGGGAGCTCTTGGTTCAAGTGAGAGACACTGTCTCAATATATAGAACAGAGAGTGATTAAGGTGTTGATCTATGGCTCCCACCAGCACGTGCACATATGTGTATTCACATTACACAGCCACTGTGTGCCACCACATATGAAAAGACATGTAATGTGCATGCACCCATGTATCACACATACATATACATGCAGAAAGAACAGCACTGAGCAACATTAGGAGCAAATGAGCTCATCTATGTGATAATTAGTGCAAAATGACAGAAATGAAGAAAAGGCAGAGCAATATATGGAACATTCCTGTGATGTGCAGTTAAACCAGGCTTTTTGCTGAATTCTGATTCCTCTCACTGGGCTCACGGGCGTGGATAGAATACCCACTCTCATGTGGCCATCTGTAGAATAAAAAGTTCCCTTTAGCTTGAAGAATTGTGAAGATGAGTGAATTTTTGAATCCTCTAAGGTCTTTAAGTCAAACAAGGAGCTCACAGCTGTTGGAGAGAAGAGTGAGTCAGGAGTTCTCAGAGATCAAGGCACATCATCTTGGCTTCTGAAGGCATAAGTTGCTCAGGAGATGATACCTGGAGTGAAAAGCAAAGTCAGGTAGGAGGAAGGCCTTGCGAGAAGTTAAAGATGAAGCTGGAGGCTGCATTTGCACACAGCAGGAGGCCCTAGCTTCCATCCTGTCCTGGGAGGAGGTGCTACCTTCTGCATGGAAATTCCTTTAACCTATGGCCAGAGAATTTTGCTTTTTTCCAACTTGGTCTCACTTTAAGTGGGGGATTGGAGGTGGTACCATTGAGTAATCTCTTCCTCAGATGTCATTATAGGATAAGCTGTGGTCCACACAGTGGATACAGGATAGTGGGTACTGAACATGTGAGCTGCTTTAAAGGAAGCCTGAACTGACAGCATTTTATATCAGTAAAAACACCCCTGAATCAGTGAAGCAAGGAAAGTTGGTGTTTGTTCACACTAGTCAGTGGACTGGCTCTGACATCAACCTGTATTATATTAGAGAAGTCACTGAACCTCACGGAGACCTACCCACAGGAACTTGCTCAAAGGCACCAGGGATGCTGTGGATGGAAAGGCTGGATCTGTGTTTCTGCCTAGTTTAGGTTCCAGAAGGTCACCTCTGGCCTCCTGCACAGCACCAAGAACGCTCAGGGAGGAAGTAGGAAGCCAAGAGATCCTATCCCTCCATAATATCTCTTACCAAATTCATGCTGGAGAGAGCCAGAGGCCTGATTTCTAACCCTCCTGTCAGTGCTCCGAGACACTGAGAAGTGACTAAAAATATCTGATAGGAAACAAGTGAATTCACACCCAATACTCAGGGAGGGAAAGAGAACTGAAGGGCGGTGGAAGAGAACCAGTCTCAAGTCTGGTGGCCTTTGCCAAAGATTCTGGAACTAAAACCCCAGGGGATGAGCTGAGACCCTGAGCAGTCAGGAGGTTAAGAGCCCTGCAGGAAGATGCAGAGGAATCCTGAAGCATAACCAGGGCTTGGCAGTGTTTGCTGTCCTCCAGAGGGACAGAATGCCACTTTCCAGTGAGATGGGGGTCCTTTGTAGAGTTGGGGATCATTTCCCATTAAGACAGAGTAGAAGAAAGCAAGTTTGAGTCCAAAGAAGAATAGTGTGACCAGCTTTTTCTCACTATGAACTGCCTATGTACTTTGACAGTAGGTACATGCATATTTACCCACTGCCCAGAGAATTCTGGATTCTGGAGAAAGGATTGGAATGAGGACAGCAGTGTCTCTCACCTGCTAGGACAAGGCTCAGTTTCGGCCCTCTGAAGCAGCTTGTAGCTTTGAATAGCAGAGGGCAGCCATCCACACTGTTGTGACCTCTAGTGACCCAGAGAGAATTCTCTTTATTCTCCAAAAAGAACGATCATGTTTTACTTAAAGATGGTGTGTGTGTGTGTGTGTGTGTGTGCATGTGTGTGTGTGTGTGTAAAAACATTGTCTCAGCTTCCTGAAAAGATCACTCTGCAGCCAGCCAGCAATTCCTTAAGAGTAAAAAATGAAGACAGAGTAGGAGAAGGAGAGGGGGAGGGGGAGGGGGAGAGGAGGGGGAGAGGGAGAGGGAGAATGAGAGAGCTTTCTCTTCTAACCCTACTCTCAAGCTTACTCTGTTGGTCTCTAAGACAAGAAGGCCTCCACTGGACTTTATGAGCTTACTTGGCTGGCAAAGGTGCATTTCTGGAACTTCCCACGTACTCACCAAACACTAATTAGAATGGTTTTTCCATAAGGAAGCAGATTTAATATAATCTCATTGAATACAAAGATACTCATGGACTCAATCTTAAACCCCAGAGTCAAGAAGCCAAGTACAATTTCTCAAATATCAACTGAACCCACTAGAGGGGACCTTCTGACTTATCCAAGAAGACATTTGTGTAGGGTCATATCTAATATTCTCTGTGCTGGGTAGGCATCAGTATTTTGATAAGGTTTTGAAATGTGGTTATATATTCTTCTTGCAAGTACTCAGGTCGACCCATTTTGTTTTATTCTAATTAAGTAACAGAGGAGAACGTTTATCCTGCACTCACCCTTGTTTTAGACAGGGGCAGCTCTGAGCTCACAACCCTCACTCAGCCTCTACAGTGCTGAGGTAATAGATGTACTACCATGCCAAGGCATTGGGTACTTTTCAGTTCAAGAAAGCTGGGTGCATGCCAGCAGCTAGCACCTACAGTTTTCTTCCCTGTGAGATCACAGAGACATCTGAGTTTAAAATATTCCAAGGTAGCCTTCCTCCCTTCATCGCAGGGAACCTGACCACCTCTGTATCCCTTTATGGATAACCACCTCAGCATGAAGGAGGCGCCCGCCGCTGAAAACCTAAGGAATAAAAGTACCTACTGAGAAGTGGTGGTCTTGGTTAAAATGTCTGAAGGTGTCAACAAGCCAAGGTTGATCAGTTTCTGATTTAGCCCTAATGCCTAGACCTTGGAATTTTGTTTAAATTACAGTGAAATGCCTGGCATAAAGGGTGTTTAAAGCACTTTCTTGAGACTCATGGACACGAAGGGAGACCTACTGACGATGAGCGCCTCTGTAGGACAACTGTGGGAAAAGAGAAGTGTCAGGCCCTGAAAAGTAACATGGCCAGCTCTCTGTTGAAGAACTGATGGACTGGAACTGGTGGCAGTTACTCTAGCAGAGTGGATTTGCCCCGACCTTGAACAAGTGTTTCTTTGTTACACTTTGGTCTGTGAGAAAGTGTGTCTCAGGGCTGGTTTTATGGTGTTTGAAAATAGGAAATAAGGTCAAAAGGGCAGGGGAGGGGGGAGAAACCACTCAAAGATGGTCCTGTGGCCAGTCAGAAAGGTGAAACCCGGGCTTTGAAAATCGTTTACACTGCCCTTTAACTACAATGGCACCTCCCAACCCCCACTCCTCACTGCTCTGTGGTGTACAATTCAATTGACTCCTTTTGTAGCGAGTTTATTGCTCAGAACCCCTAGGGTCTGGATTTGCTTGTGGAAGAAACACACCCCATGGTGCTGCTCCTGAGCCTCGCCCCTCTTGTCTGGTCTCCCTTTCTTGAGGTTGGAGAGGGCACGGAGAGGAAGACCAACCTCGGGTGACGCTCTTGGACATGCATCTACTCCCTGCGCTGCGTCTGGAACTTAGGTAATGGGATTAGGTCACTACCAGCTCTTCACATCCTTCACAAACTTGCAAGAATCCTTGAGTCTGATGATGGCATGGAAACCCCAAACTTAGTCCAGACTAGAGCAGCGATTGTGCGCCCCAGGTATGAATAAAAGAAATGTCTCCAATCGGTCTCTAAGTGCCGCCACCCTTGGATTGTTCGGGCTGGGCTGCAGGCTGGAGGCTGGTTGGCTGGGACTCGGTGATGTTTCAGCCCAGGGGAGGAAACGCAGCGCTACTCTACGAAGCGCAGCACTGAGGACCAGACCGGACCCTCCTGGAGGCGGGCTTGGCAGGCTGTAGGGTAGCCCTGGGAGCTGAACGCTGGACAGGTAGCAATGAATGTAGGAGCGGGAGGAGTTGCACCTCATTCTGCTGCACTGGCTGGGAACTGAGGACAGCGTCTCTGCGGCTGCCTGTCCTGCGGGTCCCCTCCCTGCCCGCGCCCCGCGCTCTGATTGGCTGGCGCGCGGGGTCCCTGGCACGCGCCTGTGGATGTAGTTATAAGAATCCTCGCGTGCCGGCCCTCAGCTCCAGCAAGCGGGTCCCAGCCCTCTCCAGTGCCAGCCAGAGCCAGCGGCCGCGCGCACTCCAGGGAGGCCCCGGTGCGGGGACCCGCGGCCACCTTGCCTTCCCCAACCCCAACCCCATGAGGGAGGGGCTGAGGGACCTACCCGAACTGCCACGGATCACTCACAAAGCGTCTCCCCGAGCAACCCATTCGTCCTTCCGGGCCTCGGCGGCCGAGGGCATGGACGCCGTACTCCTGGAGCACTTCCCCGGGGCCCTGGACACCTTCCCGTCCGCTTACTTCGATGAGGAAGATTTCTTCACGGACCAGTCCTCTCGGGACCCGCTGGAGGACAGCGACGAGCTGCTGGGGGACGAGCAGGCAGAAGTAGAGTTCCTCAGCCACCAGCTGCACGAATACTGCTACCGCGACGGGGCGTGCCTGCTGCTGCAACCCGCGCCCTCGGCCGCCCCGCACGCGCTCGCCCCGCCGCCTTTGGGGGATCCTGGCGAGCCCGAGGACAACGTCAGCTATTGCTGCGATGCAGGGGCTCCTCTCGCTGCCTTCCCCTACTCGCCCGGCTCACCGCCCTCGTGCCTCGCCTACCCTTGCGCCGCGGTGCTGTCCCCCGGTGCGCGGCTCGGTGGTTTGAATGGGGCTGCGGCAGCAGCGGCAGCAGCAAGGCGGCGGCGACGCGTGCGCTCCGAGGCGGAGCTGCAGCAGCTGCGACAAGCAGCCAATGTGCGAGAACGGCGCCGCATGCAGTCTATCAACGACGCCTTCGAGGGGCTGCGTTCGCACATCCCCACGCTGCCCTACGAAAAGCGCCTCTCCAAAGTAGACACGCTGCGCTTGGCCATAGGCTACATTAACTTCCTCAGTGAGCTGGTGCAAGCCGACCTGCCGCTGCGCGGGAGTGGCACAGGTGGTTGTGGGGGCCCAGGTGGCAGCCGGCACCTTGGAGGGGACAGCCCCGGTAATCAGGCCCAGAAGGTTATCATCTGCCATCGAGGCACCCGTAAGTGTGTTTGTATTTCAGCTTCTCAGCTCAGGGAATGGGGACAGAAATAGAATCTTGGGGAGTCTGGCGCAGGCAGGTACTGACTGAGGAGATGCACCATAGGTGGGACCATAGGAACCATTTCTGTTTTCTGATATTTGACCGAGGACAAGCGTCCTCACCAGACACACAACTCCTTGGGTTCCAGGGGCAGGACGCTGAGAGTTTGAGGGGTGGAATAGAGGGGTGTCTCAATTGTCTCAGAGGGGAGCCTAAAGGACCATGGGTACGTTCTGGGAATATGGTTGAATATTCACAATGTTTTCTCCTTTTCTCTTCCAGGTTCTCCCTCCCCCAGTGACCCGGATTACGGTCTCCCTCCTCTTGCAGGGCACTCTCTTTCCTGGACTGATGAAAAACAACTCAAAGAACAAAATATCATCCGTACTGCTAAAGTGTGGACCCCAGAGGACCCCAGAAAACTCAACAGTAAATCTTTCAACAACATAGAGAACGAACCACCCTTTGAGTTTGTGTCCTGAGAAAGCTCACACCGGGTCGGCCACTTCTTTGTGCATATTGTACGTGTAAATACCTATAATGTAAATGTAATTTAAAGACCACATTTTTCTAATGGCAATCAACTGTTTGTTATTTATCTATTTATTATTCTGTTGAATTAATGAAATAGATTGTCTTTTTTAAATATATAATTTATATAATTTATCATGATATTCTATAATATGATTTCCTGCAGCACCTTTGGCAGAACTCTGTGCTGGAAGAACTCTGTCCAGGAAACTCCATGCTTATTTAATATCAGAATTGGTTTATTTCTGAGTGTTGTTAATAAATGTTATTCACATGTGTTTCTATAAGCTGTTTGCTTAGTAGATCATAGGAGTAACTGTTTCTTTTGAAAGAATTAACTTGCTTAAAAGTGGCAAGATCAGAGACTCAAATCTAAACCATCTAAGAGTAAACTACATTTTATTTAGATTTGGTCTGAAGGGGAGCAGGTGTGAGTGGGGGATACACCCCTGCTTCCTGACAGCCCCTAGTCTGTCTTCCTGGCTCTAGATAGTAACAACCTGCCCGTATTTGTTCCCTAATCAAATATTCCAAGGAACAACTAGGCCATGGGTTGTTTATTATTCCCATTTTCTAGAGAGGGAAAGCTGAGGCTTAGGGACAATGTTTGACGTGCCCCAAGTGACTGCCACAGTACTTAATCTTAGTGTGTGAAAGTGAAGGCTCTGTGTTGGAAGGGACAGAGGTTAGATCCCTGTCTAGGCAAAGGAAGGGACTTTTCTGCTTGCACTGGCTTGGGAGAAAGAACTACTTTAGTCCAGAGCTGTGAAGCATCTCTTCTGCACGTAAGCATCAAGCTTTTGAAAATAGATTCTCACTTGAAAAGGGCTGGGTTCATCGACCTCGCTGAAGTCAGAAGGCCGTGTATAACCTTGAGGAGTTTTAGGAGGAGCTCTACACTTAGTTATTTTTAAAACTCGCTTTAGTGAATAGCCATCCTCTGCCCACAACAGCAGGGAGGCCAGCCTGAGGCGTAGGAACAGGGTCGCCCTCTAGCGAACTGAAAGAGAAGAGATGGACCCTCAGCCTGAAAGCTTAAGGAGCCAGGGCTGGGCTTCTCCCCCCAACCCCCCGCCCGGTGATGGTGGACTCCAAGGCCCTCCGGACGCCCTTGCTCTCCAGCCAGTGGTATCTGGGCTCACGGTGGCGAGTGGAGGGGAGGAGCGGGGGGGGGGGGTTGGGGCAGGAGACGCTCACTTTGGCGTGGAACCTATGACTCCGAGCGAGCCGGGGGTCAAGGTGAACTGCTTCACGGAACAGTCCAAGCCTGGGGAGTCAAGGGACCGTCCCCCATAGTCCCACTGTCTCTCCTACCCCCACCCCCTCTCCACCCCGGCCTGGCTGGAGGACAACGTACAGACTGCATGCTAATCGCTTTAACCTAGTTTCAGACCCACCGAGGGGTTCCCCCGCGCGCGCGCCGCGGGTGCCATGGACTTCATCCAAGGGTAATTAAAACGAGGCTAGGAGCTGGACCGACCCCGCAGAGCGGCCTGGCCAGACACGCTGAGATTCTGGGTCGCGACGCTCGCAGGAGGCCTTGAGCCCTGGATCCTCTCACTTCTCCAGCTTTCTCCTCTTCTCCTGCCTCCTCTCCCTCTAAAAGTTGGTTTTACACTGGGGATGTTTGAGAAGGATAAGAAAAATAATTCGATTTTGTCTTGTATTATGGCCTCATTAAACACGAAAGTTGCTTTTGTACAAATGCTACCATCAGGCATGTAATCTCATTACACTCATTAGAAAGTCAAATGTTAGACAGACTTCATTATAAGTTATGGAAGTGTATGGTTTTCCCCCTCCTGTGTAGACCTGCTTTTCGATTGGATGAAGCAGTGTGGCACTTCGCAGTTCAAACACTACAATCATTGTGGTGTGGCACCTTTTATTTCGAATGCCACTTGTTTTGTGTGTGATTCAACGCATCAACACATCCTTTAGTGCTGTGCAGATGAAGCGGAAGAGCCCAGCTAAGCGTTCAAAGCACCAAGGTCTCTATCTTGTCACTCTTGTGTCCTGACTTGGCAAGTCCCTTTAAGCACAATCTTCAAAGAGACTGACAGTTTCTTTTTATTTACTCATAATCTATTCATTGCAGTGTAGCAATTCTTTTTCTTAAAAAAAAAAATACATCAGTAAAAGCAGAACAAACGTATCATTTCAGAGCCTCCTTTGGCATCAGCGAGGCCAGGCCTGAACTGTGCTGGACACAGGGGAGCCAGGCTGGAGAGGCTCTGGCCTGCAGCATCTCTGGCCCATAGATACAGCCTGGCACTGGAAAGACCTTGAGTGATGGGTATGCAGCAGTCCTAAGTCAATATGCCCCGCCCCCATCACCACCCCAAATTACAAGAAATGTTATGAAAATAATTGAGGTAGCCAGATTGCTAGGGGGCAATGGAGAAGCTTTGCCAATCTTTGCTTTTCTGACCCAGCAGCCTTTGTGCTGAACCCTGGCCAGCCACCACTACTAGAAAGCCTTTAAAGTTCCCTCTGGTGGCCCTCATCATTTAACATAATAAAGAAGCCGTGAATCCAGCCAGGATGTATTTTATGATCTTCACTGCAGAGCTGACTAAATCGTTACTCAGTGGTCCAGATTCCACTGCCGGTCATGGGTGTGTGTGTGGGGGGGGGGGGAGGGAGTATTGCAGAAGATGTAATTCTTTATTAAAAGTGGGGTTGCAGTGGTATACCTTTCTCTCCCAGCAACTCCCTACCCTCTCCAGTCCTCAACTCCAGACTGCTCTGTTTCTCCATTTCAGATCACTGAACTGACCTGTCTTCCAGTTTGAATACCAAAGACAATATTCAGTAAAAAGATTCTTCCCCCTGCCCTTCTTACGCCTTTACACTTCCAGTGGACATTCATCAGGGTCTCTTCATGATGCTAAAAGATAGATTTCATGCCTCTTCCAAAATAAAAATAAAAATAAAAATAAAAGGTGACTTCTTATTGTTAGAGCCCAGAAGCACAGCCTTCATGCCCTTCCCAGTTTTTTTATTCTCTTGTTAGAACTTCCAGTTTTGAGATGAACTTGGGGTGTGCAGACTTTTGAAGTGGAGAAGGCCTAAAGAGGTCAAAAGAGGGCAGGGGGCCACTTCTACAGCCTGGGCTAAGCAGCCTCTGGAATAGAGCCCCCTGGTGGATCCTTTTTCTGTCCATGGAGATAGCATTATGGCTTAAGTAAACTCTCCTGGAAAGACCTGGAAGGAGCTGAATTCTGTGGGTCTCACATGGCTGAGAGAGTAGGTTGGGAAAGAGTGAGTGTTCCACTTCAGGCTGGGATCAGAGGGCACAAAGAACCTTGTTGGAGCTCCTGTGAAACCGGCTGCCAGCCATTCCCAGGACTGCTCATCTGCCAGTACCAGGATTAAGGCTCTTCCATGGAGAGGGTGTGAAGCTTTTTAAATCCACAAACTCATCCTATTTCCATTAATGGGCCTTTGCGGTAGCACCGAGTACCAGCTGCAAGGTTGAACAGACACCAGTTGAGTACTCCCTGGCGAATCTCTCTGGGAAGAGCCCTTTCCCCTCCCTCTCTCACCTCCCCTCCCCTCCCACTGCCTTTCCAAAGCCTTCTGCAGCCTGTGGGAATGGTCCTAAATAATTCCACAACCAACTGCATTTTTGAGATCTGGAACCACTGGTAGGAAAAGATTCCCACGACAGGATGTGAGGTCTGGCCAACAGGTGTTCGGATTTGGCCCAGTGAGATGGAGAAACCCAGGGAGGGAGAGACAGGCCTGCCAGAAAGCAGACTGCTCAGCGCCTCCCGGCTTTACAGGCCGTGGAAGCCCAGACAATCGAAATGATATCTTTATTGCTAGGTTCATGTCCTGGGCTATAACATATCAATCCCTGTCTTGGTTCTCTGAGATGCACCTGGTATTTCAAACTTGTTCTTTTTGTGCTTCTGGGTCCTGGACTGCAGCTGCCTAAAACAAGCAAAGAGAGAGGCCCTTACAATGTCTCCAAGACGTGTTGGCATGGCCCGCCTGTCTTTAATGTACCATTAACCATTGTCTTTACACAATATGGAGACTGTAAAGCATGACATGTGTTATAATAAAACACATTTTCAATGATACACTTGGACTTGGGGCTGTGGTGTAGCAAACAAACAGGCCCAATCCTGTTTTGTCTCCCTTGCTAAGCCCACTGGCAATTAAACTTAAGACCAGTGTTTCCCCCGCTCCTCATCAGCCAATTAAGTTTTATGTCTCCTAATTTTTCACACAGAAAAAGTCTCAGTGCTGGTCCCTAAAGACATTGATTTTCTTGCTATCACCTGGCGCTCAGATCTTAGTCCCATTTATCAAGAAGGGAACGTCAGGCGTTACATAAAGTGACTCTGTTACCATAAGGCTCTCACCATCCTGGCCCATTGTCTTCCCTTGTTAATAACTCATTACCAGGATTTAACAAATCAACCATTACATATGTTTTGTGTCTCCATATTTTGATCCGTACGATTAAGCAGATGTTACGATTGAAAATTGAAAAGTCCAAGGCTACTCCAGTCTGAAAGAAAGAGGGCAGCCTCAAACAACGAGCTAACAATGAGATTCAGAAGATCTTCAGAAAAACATTTACCACCAATAAACAGACTCCAACCTGCTCCATTTCAACCATTGTGTGCTTTGGGAGAATAATTAAGTTTAATAGGAATAGGTCTGGAGGGTTTTCAATGCCAAGACCACAGGTGCGGGGTGGCATGATGAATGATTTGCCTGATTTTTGCCAAGCTCAAGGGCTCTTCTCTTGGACTTTCAAGCAGATAGAAAATATTGTCATTTCTTTTAATTCACAGCATTACTTTCAAACCGAACAAAGGCCGGAGCCGGGGGGAGGCGGGGGAACGGCCCGGCTGTAATGAAGCGCTTCGGAGGCGGAGGTGCAGCCCAAGAGGCTGAGGCGGCGACGAAGCGCGCTGCTGCGTTTGTGCGCAAGTGACACTCCTGTGCCACACACAAAAGGCCTTCTTCTCCCCACCTTCTGCTGCTTTTCAGCCCTCGGGCCCCTGCCAAACCGGCTCATAGGACGCCCGGGGGCTCCTGGCCCCCTATCCAGGGCAACTTAGCCTTTGGGATATCCATCGCTGCCAAGGCAAACCTCGCCAAACTTTCCCCAAACTCGGACGGCTGGGGAGGGACCCTGGCTGGAGGCGCGCATGCGTCCCGCCTGCTGCTGCCAGTTCCCAGGGTTCCGGGGAGCCGGGGTGGAGTCGGAGGTGTAGCCCCAGAGGCCTGACTAACCCCTACTATCCCAAAAGTCGGGGTTCGGGTGCGGTCTGTCCGTCCAGGAGGCAGGAAGCAGCTGCCCGGCACCAGCTCTCCACCATTTTTCTACCTTTGCGCATGGAAATCTCCAAGAAGGGATCCAAGAAGCGGCAAGTTGAACTGGGGGTCATCGGCCTGGAAGAAGGCGGGAATCGGAGCCCAAGACTTCTTCTAAGGAGGCCCCAGGTCCCTGCGCCCCATTGGTCTGGCAGGGAGCCTTGGGCATTCCTGCTGCTTGAGGTCGGGTGGCCAGGAACGCAGGTTGTTGGCGGGCTGGTTTTGCCTGGTGGCCTGAGCGCCCGCATTAGCGGCCACAGTGGTAGGGGCACAACCTTCTTGCTGGTCCCACTTTCGGGCTCTTTGGGGTCTACTGTTGCTTCCCAGAGAGGTTTGGCCTCTGTATGATCCTTTCAAATTAATGTCAGCAGGTTTGCTGGTGTGTCCACATCTGTTCCAAACAACCTGTTGCGCTGGCATTGCGTTGGAAAGGCACTGGCACTTTGCTTGAGGGAAGCAGACTGTGTTGCTGTCCGGGCTTCCCGGACAGGCTTTAAGGTTCTCTCTTAATGAGAGGCACCCCTCTCCTCCTCCAGTGATACCTGACGTGCTTCATTCACCCTGTCCTTGTCCCAGCAACTCAAGGCACCTGGGCACCCTTGTCCCTTGCCTCCTCTAGGGTCTCCTCATGTAATTCTTTGTATGTTAGGTAGCAAGATTAGACAAAGATCCGGATTAGAGGGATATCACAACTAATTCACCCCTTCACTCCCCCAGTTCGCTTCCCTTAACCCTCTGCAACCAGATAGAAACCTTTGGTGTATAAGCGCTGAGAAAAGAAAGCTAACTCTTTATGAGCTCCTGTTCTAGAAAGACCGATGCTTGGGGGAATTCTCTCTCTTAAAGATTTTTTTAAAATGGTGTATATTTTGCAGCTTCCCTCCAGCCATTGCGCAGGCGTCCATTTCATGGTCATCTCGCCAAGAGCTAGTCATCTACAGCTGGAATATGAGAAAAAGCTTTTGAAAACTGACTGGGTTGATAAATTTACCTAGGAGAGGTTTCTAGGAGTTTATTATGAAATCCAGTTGAACGAGATTTAACATTAAAAAAAAAACCTAGGCATGTATGCACTGGATGAATTCAGAAGAAATTCATGTCCCACTAACTGATCTGAAATAAGAATAGAAAATTTTAAAACGAGCCACTTCCAAGTGAAGGGCGCTTGGCTGCAACCTTACAAAGACCACAAGAGTATACAATTAAATATTAGGGCTCAGCAATGAGCATTTGTGGCAATAGCAAATGTGTGACTCCTCGCAGCAATTACTTGGAAGTTTTTCCATACTTTTGAGAACATACTTGACGCCTCATTTCTTTGATGACTGCTCAATAGACACCCTGACACAGTAGCGGAGCTGCCCCTGCCCCAGCGCCCCTCTAGCTCGCAGGGCTTTCATCCAGGACTTGAATTGTGTTGTCAAAGTTTAGTAGACAGAGGAGGGGGCATGAGAAAGGGAGGGTGTCTTGAAAAGTTCTGGAAATCGGTATATTTTGCAGGTGTAGAATGTGCCTAATAGCCATGGCTAGTGCGCGCTCCCCGATGGTGAAGGTCTGACAAGGACAGCTGGCTAGTTTTCAGTGTGAAAACACCCCCTCCGTGGACCAAACACAACGACACTGACCTTTCTGCGGGGGAACCAGAGATGTGCCTTTGACTGAATTAGCCACAAAGACGTCTTGCTATGACTTTTGTTCACCACGAAAGCAAAGAAATATTGCGTCTAATATGAAAAGTACTGTTCACAGCTTTTCTGTGCCCCATAAGAAGCATTACAGTGCTGATTTACTGGCCCCCGTTCTCCAGAACTGGCCGGCCGGCCACAAGGCGGGGTGGAGGGGTGTGGTGTGGGAATGGGACAAGGAGGAGGAGTTGGTAAGTTAAATTGCCTGCTGCCGTTTCCAAGTTCTCTCTGTGCAGCAGAAAATTTATCAATCTTTTCACCTGACAATACTTTGAAATACATCATTGTCATCCCAAGTTGTTTGGTAGATTAACTGTAGGAACACAGCCCCTTCCAAGGTCAAGTTGAAGATTCTTGTTTGCTGTTTAACTAAGTTGTTTAAAAACTCAGAACAATGCCTGCCTGTTAAATTTTCACTTGCTCTCATGGGATATTGGAAAGCAAAGTTTCCTGTTGACTGAGTGTGTAGACACTTCATCTTTTTAAGTTAAATTCAGCAAACGGGATTAGCAATGAGATCAACCCCTTGCAGATACAGAGGAAATTAAAGCCCTCTCTTATCCTTTCAATCTGTGTACTAATGTTTATGGGGGCTGGTTACAGCCACACATATCACGGTCAGCTTTCTAATTTTTATCCCAGTGGGAAGGTACAAATGTGCTCTTCTAAAGCAGGAAGGCACAGAAATTGTGGCCACTCCTGTGGGGTTTTGTTGTTTGTTTAACAGAGCATAACCTGTTGCCTTAAAGCTTCTGTAAATATAAAGTCAATTCAAAACCACCATGTTTGTGGACATCCTTATTTCTGTTTTTAATCCCACGATTGGCTTCACAATTTCCTCTATATCTGCAATGATTGATTTTTTTTTATTCAACTAACTTTTATTTACCTTGCAATAATGTTCTGGACCAATGTGATAAATTACAGATATGCAAATTTCTTTGAATGGTGTTGTAAGTGTGTCTAGCTGGAGTTGAATGACTCCTTGCAAGTCGGTCTTTGCCTCCTCAGGAGCCCAGGGAGCTGATCAAAGCACCCATTCTCTTTCATCCCCAGTATTCTCCTCCAAACTATTTCGATACAATATGTTTCCATGATGCACTTAATGTGCTAGGGACATAGAACTCATTACAACCTAGCTAGTTCTGCCGACCTCTTTGTTCCCCTGCAGAAAGTCAAAGAAAAAAGGGAAAAACCCTGCCAGTTGCCAGCTTTCTGAAATGCTAAAGCATGCGTCATTTTTCACCAGGTCTGGTCTTGATATCCTCAAAAGACAAACTATGAAACCGGCCTCAGCCCTTTCTGGCATTAATTACACTGCTGTCCAGCCGATCTGTTTTTCCTATTATATGCATTTCTCAGCAGGGATTTTTTTTTTTTTTGCAAGACTAATGCAGCTGCAAGTGAAACTATGAATGCATTTTTATCACTATGGAAAAAAATGAGTGAAAAGACTTCGAAGCATACAGCAAAAACTTTTGAAAGCATTCTGGTGGGTAACAGATTTAGGGCAGGCCGGGGGGTTGGGGGGGGATGCAAGGTCTCTAAATCCAAACTTGACTGAGAGTCTCTGAAGTTTCCAATGCGCTCAGTGTCTGTGGTGACACATATTGTGCCATTTGGAATTTCCCTTCGCTACCCAGATAAATCTTAAAGGTTAAAGAGTCCCAGCAAAATTCTGAAATGGAAAGTCTTATTACATTCAACCAGGATGCTCTTCCATGGAATTTTGGTCCAGGATAATGACACAAAGAATATAAATTTTATGTGATTTCCTTCGTTTCTTGTAGGGTTGATTGGTTGGTGGAAATGGCTGGCAGCCAGTTCTGGGAAAGATTCCAGACCTGACTCCGATTAACCCTCTCTGGTGAGACTCTGCTGGAAACCAGCTCACCAGCAATTGCCATTAATCTACTTACTAATTAAGCCAATTCATTTCTAAAGGAGAAAAATTCCTTTCTTTAGCCAAACTGATGGGAGGAAATTTGAAAGAAGTGCCAAACTGTGTAACTGTAATTCAGCCAAGGACTGCTAAAACAAGGTGTTGATATATAGCAGCAGATTTAAAACAAGTTTCTAGGGCAACACTCCTTTGGAGGCGGTGGCATATAGTGCATAGTAGATGAAGCTCGAATAATGCTTCCCGGCGCCATGCCATCCCGTGTACTAGCCTTCAAAGTAACAGGTTTCTCTCCAATTAAATCTTGTGCCTTTTACGCACAAATAAATCGCCTCTCCAGCTTTCTTTTGGACCAGTCTATGCCAGCTTTATGTGACAGCTACTTCAAATATATCGCTTGCCACTTAGTTAATAGCCTTAGAATTTTGTTATCCAGATCCTAGGATCAGGTACAGAGGCAGGGAGCCTTGATGTTCACAATCAAGAAAGGACAAAGTTGAACATTAAGTGTGGGAGAAAAGTAGTCTGACTCATCTGTCATGCATCGTTCATGTTCAAGGGCTTTAGACCATGAGGCAGGCGGAAGCAAGTTGACTTAGCCCAAGAGGCTAAATATTGGGGGTTGGATAATGAGTTGAACAAATTTAGGATCTCAATCTTTACTGTTATTGAACCTCATTTTTTCTCACCTCTAGGCACTGAGGCCAGCCTCTGGATCCCAGTCAGAATATGGCAAGGTCCCACCGGCTCACCCTGGAGGGTTTCTGAATGGCTTAAGAAAGTACAAGTGTGCAAAGGCTCTCACACACGTCCAACGAATCTCCAGGTTGATTGGCCAGTTTAGAAATATCTTGGAGACATTATCACTTGCCAGGGTCCTGCAAATCTTAGGCCAGCCAGGATGGGAAACACCTGAGTTTGGTTCTGGGGCCATCAGATTGCACTGCTCCTGGGAGTGAGCTGGGGTTTGAAGGCTTTCTTCTAACTCTTTCTGAGATGTAAATGACCTCACTGAAAACAAAGATGAACAGATGAGAACTTTCTTTTTGCACCAACTGCCCTCTACCCTTCCCCCACCCCTGCACTTCGCAACATTTCAAAATGACTCTTGCCAAGCTGGGGGCTTTTTTAAATCACCAGGAAAATAGGTGGTAGGGAGGTAGATCTGGAGGTCAGATCATCCTGGGGCTTCAAACTCGATGGTGCCAGCCAAATTTTCCACTGTGGCAGCTTTTCTGCAGCCCCAGGTTGTAGAGTTGGCCTTCAGTGTCTGTGATCAAAGCCAGTTCTGCTGCGAAGAACTAGGAGCCACTAAGAGGAAGGAGGGAGACACTTGTTCTCTGGAGCAGAAGATTCAGCCCTGAGATTTATCTAATGCAATTTAACATTAGTGTTCCAATTCCTTTCTGAGTGAGAAGGAAAGTTAGGAATGGGGAGGAAGCGAAAGACAAGAAGGGCAACGGAGACAGAGCAACTGGAAGATACTGCTCCCTCCCTCAGGCTGCACTCCCTCTGTCGGGAGGGATGTTTACCTGGTGTGTAAATTGAGAGCCAAGAGCTAGGGGTCTGAGGGGGGGGGAAGCCACGTTAGGAGACTTTTAGCTTTGAAGGGGAACAAAGGCCTGGAACTAAACTCAGAGAAAGCCAGGAGCATGGAGAAGCCAACAAAGACTTTGAGCCTGTGGCCACTGGTAGGTGTCAATGTGGCCACTTCCAGATCAGTGTCAATGTTGACACGTACAGACCAGGCATTAGGAGAGGGGAACACAGAGCCAGGCTGTCACTCCAAGGCTTAACAGGAACAAAGATAAAAAAAAAAAAAAAACCACAGTGGTGAGATTCAAAGTGGAGTGCCCCAGAGTGTGTGGGGGTGAAGTCTTGGGAAACGGGGCCTCCCTGTCCTGCCCCCTAGGGAACTAGCAAGGACAAGAGATAGAAAGGCCTTTTACAAGATAACTTCTGTCTCAAAGATTTCTTTGATGTAATTTCACACTGTAAGATGCAAAGATGCAGCCCTAGATCTGTGAGAATATATTTGGCACCAAGTTTGTATCCAGAAGCCTCAGGTGGCCGCAAGCCATTCATGAACTTGAGCAGCCCACCTATCTTTTCCTTAGCATATTCTTCCACATTCATTATCATTTGTCCAACTACCTATAGGAGAGGATGAATCTACATGTCTACATCCACGGGTACCAGAGTTTTGAAAGTAGCCACCTGACAAGGAGGACTTAACATGTTGATAGAATAGTAGGAATGTGGCAGAGCTCAATAAGCCAGAGATTCTAACCTCTCCATTAGAAACAAGTAGTTTAGGCATTTACCAACAAATGAATCTCTTTTACTTTGTGGGACTGATAATTAGGGATTTTGTAACATGCTCATTAGCAAAGATTATCACCCAGGGATTCGTAAAAGGGCACAGTATGAAGTCATGTTTACCAGGAGAACTCAAACACAGACACATTCCCCCCTATAAATTCTAGTAGTAAGACAAAGTGTAATTAAAAAAAAAACATAATATTTCAAAATTCTGATTGCCTTTAATCAATGCAGGTCTCTCAAATAATTTTAAAAAGGGGATGTAAAGATCCCTAAAAGACTAATGACATTTCACAGGTAATGCAATTTAGAAAGAGACACTTCCATGTTTTCTTTTCCAACAATGTGCATTTTTGTAAACTGCTATAAATTGCAATTCAAAAGCAGTGATCTCACCATCCCCAATCATTTTTTATACTGATCAAATGAATGCAGATACTCCCATTTGGGAGGGGCGACATGACATTTCACTTGGCAGTTCTAAACAGGTCACAGACCTTTCACAGACCCTAAGGCAGTGGGAGGGAGCTCTTTACTAAACCGTGTAACCAAATCAAACCAATGGTTACCCCTTTTCAAAACCATTGGAATGGTTTGCACAATGCTATTCACATAGCAGGGCAGAAACTGAAAGGATGGTCATCCAATGGAGATTTCTTTCCTTTTGTTTAAACCTGCAGAGCTTGAAAAGTAATACTTGAAGGCAGACAATTACATTTGCCATGATCAAAAAAAAATCATATATGGTCCATATGCATTTTTGTTGGCACTGCATAGCATAGCTGTAACTGTCCATTTGTATGCATATATATGCACATGTATGTCTATGTATGTCTATTTATTGGAAATGTTTCTTTGTTTGAAATCATAGGCACAAAGACACAACATGGCTGCCCTGGAGATGACCTATTGCTTTCAAGTTGCTTGAACACATCAGAATTTCTATTGTTAAGGTTGATTAATTGAAACTGATAAGTTACCATGGATAAAGATGGTTTCTCTGTTTAATGTGGTGGGCCTGATTTGTAAATACCTCATTCATGTAGCTTTGCAGGGCAGCATATGGGCAAGAGTCACTCAGTGCCACAAACATACAGAGTTTATTATGCTTGTATGGGCACGACCAAAGGGCCTTTCTGTTTTAATGACAATATTTCAATGAGAAATTCTATTTAAAGAGTCACTAGGAACATGAAACGTGATTTTGTCATTTATTCTTGGAGTTTCTGTGGGTGATTTAAAAGATATATTTAAATACAGCGCGCGCGCGCGCGCGCACACACACACACACATACACACAATGTCTTAGCATTAGTCATTGGAGATAAAGCATTACTTGCCTTAAATGTGAGAAAACGCATAAGTAGAAAAAAATGTTAGCATCTTATGGTACCTAACCTACACAGGGTTATTAAAGTTACCAAGGACGTGCCCCCAGTGAGAGTCCACACTGCCTAGTTACCAGTAGGAAGGGGAATGGTTTGGTGAATGATATGTCTATTCAGGAAACCTGTTTTTCTTACTGAAAACAAAACAAAACAAAACACATTTTTAAAATCATCCAGGGAGTGTAAGCTAACTTCTCCTTGTACTTGAAAACAATGTCTCTTTAATTATATAAAAATATGATTATTTACCAGTAAAGGTAAGGTTGCTCTTATTTTTGAACTATTGTAGATAAACTTTTTTTTTGTCTTTTCATTTAGGTTGCTATTCAATAACCAAAAAAGAGTGATAGCTGAAATTATGAAAGACATGCTAATGAACTAAAGAACTGATTGTACCAGATCATCAAAGGGACAGTTACCATATTTAGCCTTTAACATCTCATCAAATAAATTCTTTGGTCATTCATGTCCAAGCAGTTCAAGTTCACCCAACATTCCTCATTTACATTAGATGGGTCTTCACAGTTCAGTTCAGAGAGTAATAAACCACATTTGTCACAGCTGACCACCACTAGTATGTGTTTTATAAAGGGCTGGATGTCCATTGCAAAGCTAACGGGCACACCATCACTTGTAAAATCCCCTCCTGCATTTTGAAACGATAATCTGTATCTAATTTTTAAAGAAAATTTTACTTTTCTTTTAGTTTTTGGAGGCCAGTTTCTTTGCTGAATCTGAATAGAGATCATGGGTGAGGCAGTGCTGAACAGCTCTGGTGTGTGTATAACAAAAACCCACCTCTTTGTAGAACATAACAAATTATGCAGTGTTCACAGATGCACTTCACATTGTACCTTTTGTGAGAAAATGAAGCCCCACTCTGTTCCCTACCCCCTCCTCAGGAGAAGCTGTGAATTGTCCTCGTTACAGGGGACAAGACATTCCCTTAACATAGAAACTTTCTATGCATTCTTTTGAAAAGCTTTTCATTTGGATTTTTGGTCTATGTGATTTCACAAGTATGAATTCCAAGTCATAAGCAACTATTTCTATAAACAAATGGACAACTTGGGGGCCTCAGGATTATATTGTAATCAGTTCCCACCTGATACCTACCTTTCACTATTAAATATTGAGTGGAAATGCCATCATTACATAATTATATGCTTGAACTATGTATGAGTGACTACATGTGATGTTTCTTTTTGATTAAGATGTTAAAATATATTGTTAAAACTTTTGACACCCCCCCCCCTCCACACACACACTGCATTTCAATTCTGGGTTGCTCTTATGAGGAAAAGGCTATTGCTAGGCACTCCTGGGTAACCAGGACAGTTGCTAGGCAATCCTGGGTAAGCAGAAAGCAACTTCTGTGGGAATGAGGCAGAGTGCAGAGATCACTATCCTACTTCCTGGAACCTTTGCAAATCTGACCTCTACTGAATGTTCTAGTCTTGGTGACCGTCTTAGAGTATGAATTCCAAGCCCTGGAAAATTCTCTGTCTTCTTAGTGCCTAGCTAGCCCCAGGTTTGATTACAATAGATGTTCCTAAAGTCTATGGGATGAATGAATGAATGAATGAATGAATGAATGAATGAATGACAAGGAGAAAGTGAAAGCTAGAAGACAATGTGTCCCATAGAATCTACAGAATTTGGGGCTTTCTCCCACCACTGGCCCTGGTTCTGGCCACATAATTTTATTTGACTGATAAGAGAGAAAAGGGTGGAACCAATAGAAATTTGAACAAATCTTGTACATGAGATTTGCTCTTGAGAACTTTAAGTCCATTTTGAAGAAGCCTGGAGTAGCCTAGTTGAAGACGGGAGACAAGAACCTGATTGCTGGGGCTGGTGAGATGGCTCAGCGGGTAAGAGCACCCGATTGCTCTTCCGAAGGTGATAAGTTCAAATCCCAGCATCCACATGGTGGCTCACAACCATCCTAACGAGATCTGGCGCCCTCTTCTGGAGTGTCTGAAGACAGCTACAGTGTACTTACATATAATAAATAAAATAAATCTTTAAAAAAAAAAAAAAAGAACCTGATTGCCTGTGTCAGGTTGCTCATGGTCAGCAGAATGCTCAAGAGCCCAGCAACCATGAAGAAGACTAGCCACTGAGGTTAAGACATCTACAAAAGCCCAGAAGCCTAGCGTTGCCTGAAGCAGCAGAAAACTGCAAGTAATTCACTAGGACCCAGCTGGAGAGCTCACAGTCTTCCAGGAACTTTGTAGAATGGCCAGGTAAGCTCTGCTTAAAACTCTCAATGCCTTTCTAGTCCAATGTCTTAAGTCATTCTCACTCCTCCTAAAAACCAACACAGGCAAGGTCTTCATAGTAATAACTACTTTTCTGCTTACGGTTTCTGTGATCGTCACTTTTCTGTTGTGATAACAGTCTGACTAGGACACCCCAAATAAGAGTTTGCTTTGTCTCATGATGGCAGAGAAACCAAGTCCCTCACAGTGGGAAAGGATTAGTGGCTGGAGCAGGAAGCATTGTTATGCACACACAGGAAGGTGGGGGAGGGGCAAAGCCTCAGTGCCCACCTGGGGATATGTTTTCTCCAGTAGGGCTTCACCAACCAAAGGTTCTATAAACTCCCCAAACTGCCACCAAATGTGGTATCAAGTACCCAAATACTTGAGCCTGTGACACCTGTCATTCAAACCACCACATTTGCCTACCTAACAGAAATACATTCTTTCTTAGTTCTCTAGTCTATCCGTCTAAATCCCAAGCATCTGAAGTCAGAAAGCCATGCTTCCTTTGAGACTGGTGCATGTCTCTCCACAGCTCCTGGTGATGGCCATCAATCTTGGCATTTATCCACTAGCAAGTGTATCATTTCAATCTCTCCTGATTTCTTTTCTCTTCTTTCTCCCTCTCCCTTCCTTTCTCCCCATTTCTACTATCTCTTTCCTCCTCTCTCTTCTTTTACTCCTCCCCTCCCAACTCTAATTTGTCACCATTCAGTGCTTTCCCTGGGAGTGTTGAGAGTTTTTTTGGTGTTTTTCTCTAATATTGACACCAGACGCATTGAGTTGGTATAACCAGAGCGTTTAGGATAAAAGCCCAAGTCTGGAAGTTCCAACAAGCTATGGTCTATCAGTTGTCTCCTAGAAACCAATTAAAGAGGCAAACAATTGGGAAAGGCAGAGGAAAGAGATTTACTTAGTGTGGTCACATGGGAAGAACAGGTAAAGGGGTTCATTAACCCCATGTTCACCTTCAGGGTAAAGACACGAGCTTTATGCTTAAACAGAAAGACTTGTTCCAAGGGGTCAGAAGAGCACATGATTAACCTGTCTTGATAAAAGTGTCGCCTCTCTGAATGTTGTCTTGGTTCTGGTACTTTTGGGATGTCCAAAGAGGTCATTCTTGCTTGAATAGCTAAGGTAGTGGTCCTGAGATGATTACTTCTGCTACAAGGCGCAGCCTCAGCCTCACCGAAAATGGTCCTCAGTGGTGTCAGGGTCCTCTCTGTCCGGGAATTCCATGTTGCTTCTAGAATTCAAGGTGACTGAAGAGGAAAAGTTAAGGGCAGTGACTTAACTCTGTGCCTTCAGCGAATGTGAAACAGACAGACACAAAATAAAGGAAGATATATCATTCTTTCAATCTGCCTTTAGTTACCTATGGGCCCAAATGACAAGTCAGAGAAATGTCCCCATTTCACTGTTAACCCCCTAATAAATTCATCTTGATTTGATTATATCTGCAAAGATCCTATCATAGCAAAGAAGATACAACTCACAAGAAATAGATTTGGAGTTTCATTGGTTTTGTTTTGCTTTGTATTTGTAGAAGGGTAGGCTGGGCATAAGAACCACACACATGCTTTTCCTGAAATAGCAACCGTGTTTCAGACAGAACAGGTATAAACATTTTTTGGAGATGCAACAGACTTAATGATAGTGTGTGTGTGTGCATGTGTGTCTGTCTGTGTGTTTGTGTATGTGTGTGTCTGCCTGTATGTGCATTCCCATTTGTCTGTGTTTGTGCATGTATATAGATGTGTCTGTCTTATATTTGTGTGTGTTTGTCTGCGTTTCCATGTCTGTGTCTGCATATGTGTTTGTGTGTATATGCGTGTCTCTCTGTGTATTGTATATGTGTGTCTGTATGTTTGAGTGTCTCAGTGTGTGTCTGCATGTGTGTCTCTGTGTGCGTGTGTGTCTGTGTTTGGCTGTGTTTGCATGTGTGTCTTCATGTGTGTCTCTGTGTATATATGTCTGTCTCTCTGAGAGTATTGTGTGTGTAAGTGCGTTTATGTTTGTATGTCTCTCTGTCTGTATGTGTGTTGTCTGTTTGTGTGTCTGCGTGATGTGTCTACCTGTCTGTGTGTCTGTCTGTTTGTGTGTCTGTCTGTTTGTGTGTCTGTCTGTTTGTGTGTGTCTATCTCTGTGTGTCTGTATGTCTGTATGCTTATGTGTATATCTGTGTCTGGTTATGTGTGTGTGTGTGTGTGTGTGTGTGTGTGTGTGTGTGTGTGTGTGCTGAATACCGAACCTGAGAAATAAATATATGTAAGATGAATGATCTTATACTAGGCTGTGTTTCTAGCTCTGAAGTACTCTTTTAAAAAGTACTTTTAAAAACAGTACTTGAGGAATAATTTTGATACAGAAGATAAATAATAACTATGACTAGTAATGTTTTAAGGCTAGATTGTATACATTAAGTTTAAATCAAATGAAGTTTCCTTTGTCTAGAATTTGAAAAAACTGAGTTGAATATATAGAATTATTTTGGGAGTAAAGGAAGAAGTGAAATGTTGTAGTGAATTCATTATTTAATATTCCACATGAACATGAGAGTAAAATTTAAAAATAAATTCAAAAAGAGATACTGCATAAAATAAGGTTAACTTTTTTGTAGTAAAAAAGCATGTTAAGTAATTAGTCTGCTGTGGACTGAATCCTGTCTCCTAACGATGTTGAAGTCCAACCACCCCTGTGTTAGTAAATTTATTTTATTATACACAGTACCTGAGGAAATCAGCCTGTGAAGAAGAAAGGCTTGTTTTGAATACGGTTTCAGAGTTTCACTCCACCATCACTTGAGCCTACGCTATTGAGCTGTATCGTGATAGAGAATGTCTCCTAGAGCAAAGCTTTTTGCCTTCTATTCAGAAGTAGATTAAAAATGGTGGAGGCCAGCATTCTACAACACCTTCTCAGTACATGGAAACTGTACTACAACCTCCTGCTAAGTTTAGTCTCAGGTCTTAGTTTGGCAACTTCTCAATAGTACTACAGGCTGAAGTAAAGGGCTTGAGCACATGGGCTTTGGGGCCTTCCCAAATCTAAATTATAGCACTCCAATACTTCTATGTGGTATTACTGAGATAGAATAGTGCAGACCATCAAGTTAAAACGGGTTATTATGGAGAGAGAGGATGGATAGAGAGAAGATGGAAGGGAGAGGGAAAGAGAGAAAGGGACATTTATATCTACAGTCCAAATTTCTAAAATAAACACTGGTTTAGAATGCCACAAAAGAAAACAATGAGGAAGTTGTCAGAACATAAATTCACTGCAGATAAATTCACAGTAATAAAAGTCTGAAAATGACTTAATATGTATATTTATATTCAATGAAATAATTGATAATGTCTATTAAAAAGAAAAGCATTATGTCTAAAATATACAAACACACACACCAAAAAACCCAAACCCGAACCCAAACCCAAACCAAAAAACTAAGAAAGAGTAGCTACAACAACAACAACAAAAATCAATTAAAAAATCAAGTATCTTGGAAAGTAAAGTGCGGGACTAAGCAGAGCTGAAGAGAGAATTAGAGAACTGGAAAGCAGTACCGAAGGAGAGAGAATTAGAGAACTGGAAAGCAGTACCGAAGGAGAGAGAATTAGAGAACTGGAAAACAGTACCGAAGGAAGCACAGACGGCCTAAACCACGTGTAGCACAACTACAGCCATGGTACAGAAGCAGGAAAGTCACGTGGGTCCAGAGTACAGCATAGAGTTGGGAGGTGTTTCAAGAATAACGAAATTAGGGAATGTTGCATGTTGAAGAAGCAATATTTGAAAAGCTAACAGCTGAGAATTTTCTAGAAGTAGATAAATATATAAACTATCTCAATAATTTTCTCCATATTGACAGCAACTACTATAGAGCCGAATAGACTGTACTGGTAATAAGTATCAAGAATAAAAAGTAAACCATAAAAAAGCGAAGAACCCCACAAATTTGACAAATTGCCATCTCACTTCCCAGAACCCTGCACAGTGGCTCAAAGGTGTTGATTTAATGGCAAAGTACGGAAGTAAAAACAGCAGCCTGTGATGGTTCATATTCATGGCCAACATGGCCAGATCTAGAATTGCATAGGCAAGAAGCCTCTGAGCACACCTGAGATAGATTGTGGGGACTGGGTTGTGGCATGAAGACCAACCTTTCCCATGGTGACACCGTTGTACTGGCTGGGGTCCTGCGCTGAGTGAGGTGGACAAGAACTGAACTCTGCTCCTACTCTTCTTCAGCTCCCTCAGAGCTCTGCTTCCATGTTCTTCCCTGCTACACTACTTACAGAGTTCTTCACAAAGGACTTATGTGCTAACGTCTAAGGATCAAAGTCACCCACACATACTCATAAACACATGAACATACATCAACATATACACATAAAAAAAATAAATGTTTACAGCCTGTCTGTTTTTCAAAAACTTTGAAAGCCTCAAAGTGACAAATTTGGACATCTCTGACTTAAAGACAATAAAGCCAGATGTCATTAGTTAAAGACAAAGTGATTCTGAGAAAATGCTTAGAAAAAGCCATATGCTAAAGAGGAAATGAAGATACCATAAAATACTTAGGTCCAAGTATTGAACGTTGTATGTCAAAATGTATGGGATATAGCTAAAATATGTTTAGAGCTACAAATACAGTTATTAAAATGTGGTAAAGATGCAATGAAAAATATACCAAGACAGGTGTGGTATCTTTTTTTTTTTATATATTTTTTTCAACTTTTATTAGATATTTTCTTCATTTACATTTCAAGTGTTATCCAGAAAGTTTCCTATATCCTCCCCCCTCCCAGCCCTGCTACCCTACTCACCCGCTCCCACCCCCTGGCCCCGGCGTTCCCCTGTATTGGGGCATAAAAAGTCTGCATAACCAAGGGGCCTCTCTTCCCACTGATGGCCAACTAGGCCATCCTCTTCTATATATGCAGCTAGAGACACGAGCCCAGGGGGTACTAGAGATCGGAAGAGCNTCCATCTGGTAACAAGGACACATGCTCCACTATGTTCATAGCAGCCTTATTCATAATAGCCAGAAACTGGAAAGAACCCAGATGTCCCTCAACAGAGGAATGGATACAAAAAATTTGGTATATTTACACAATGGAGTACTACTCAGCTATTAGAAACAATAAATATATGAAATTCCTAGGCAAATGGATGGATCTGGAGACCATCATCCTGAGTGAAATAACCCATTCACAAAAGAACTCACATAACATGTACTCACTGATATGTGGATATTAGCCCAGGTGTGGTATCTTGGCTCTATTATAATGTGGGAAATCTTAGCCAGGTTAGTAAGAGAGAAATAGTCTGTCTATGGATGAGACAAGCCTTTCAAATTATGATTATTGGCTACACAAAAATGGCATTTTCAGACACACTATTATAATGATTATATATCAATTACTTTCTTGAACACAAAATCAAAATGCAGCAGGTATGGTGGCATATTCCTTTTATCCCAGCACTTGGGAGGCAGATGTAGGTGAAGCTTTGTAAGTTCAAGGCCAGTCTGGACTGTCTACACAGCAAGTCTATAACAGCCAAGGCTTCACAGTGAGAGACCCTATCTCAGAAAAAAATATCAAAAAGCAAAGTAACAGCAATACATATTTAGTATACATAATAAGAAACTATTTGTCTTAGTCAGGGTTACTATTCCTGCACAAACATCATGACCAAGAAGCAAGTTGGGGAGGAAAGGGTTTATTCAGCTTACATTTCCACATTGCTGTTCATCACTGAAAGAGGTCAGGACTGGAACTCAAGCAGGTCTGGGAGCAGGAGCTGATGCAGAAGCCATGGTTCTTCACTGGCTTGCTTTCCCTGGCTTGCTCAGTCTGCTTTTTTTTTTTTTTCATTTATGAGAGCTTTATTATTAGAGAGTTTCTTTATTTACATTTCAAGTGTTAGCCCAAAAGTCCCCTATACCCTCCCCCCCCGCCCTGCTCTGCTACCCTCCCTCTCCTGCTACTTGGCCCTGGCATTCCCCTGTACTGGGGCATATAAACATTGCTAGACTAAGGGCCTTTCTTCCCCAATAATGGCCAACTAGGCCATCTTCTAATTCATATGAAGCTAGAGACATGAGCTCTGGGGGTTCTGATTAGTTCATATTGTTGTTCCATCTATTGGGTTGCAGACCCCTACAGCTCTTGGGTACTCTCTCTAGCTCCTCCATTGGGGACCCTGTGTTCTGCCCTATAGATGATTGTGAGCATCCACTTCTGCGTTTGTCAGGGACTGTCAAAGCCTCCCAGGAGACAGCTATATCAGGGTCCTTTCAGCAGAACCAAAACTACCAGCCCAGAGATGGCACCATCCACAAGGGGCCCTCCCACCTTGATCACTAATTGAGAAAATGCCTTACAGCTGGATCTCATGGAGGCATTTCTCCAACTGAAGCTCCTTTCTCTGTGATAACTCCAGCCTGTGTCAAGTGGACACAAAACTAGCCAGTACAATTGACCCCTTGTCAGCTTGACACACAAAGACATCACTAGTAAGCCTAAACACTTAGTTTCTTATTCATCCCCAAGATGTAAATAATTTTAAAAGTCCCACAGTCTTGTATATTAAAGTTCAATTCCTTTAAAATGTCCAATATCTTTTAAAATTCAAAGTCTCTTAACTGTGGGCTCCACTAAAATACTTTCTTCCTTCAAGAGAAAAAAATATCAGGGCACAGTCACAATCCAAAGCAAAAATTAATCTCCAACCATCCAATGTCTGGGATCCAATTCACAATCTTCTGGGCTCCTCCAAGGGCTTGGGTCACTTCTCTAGCCATCCCCTTTGTAGCACTCACATTGTCTTCTAGGCTTCAGCTGCCTGTACTCCACTGCTGCTGCAGTTCTTGGTGGTCATCTCATGGTAGCGGCATCTTAGCAGCATCTCCAAAACACTACTGTCTTCCATTGTAACTTGGCTTCAACAATAGCCTCTCATAGGTTCTCTTCATGGTGCCAAGCCTCAACTCCTTTGCATGACCCCTTCAGTCCTGGGCCACCAATTGCAACTGAGGCTGCACCTTCCCCAATGGCCTTCCATGGCCTCTCACAGTACCGAGCCTCAGTTGCTCTGCATGACCCCTTCATGCCTTCAAAACCACCTGGGTGACCCTTATACATTACTAAGTCCAGCCACAGTACAAGGTACAACCTTGGCTATCTCTGGAACACAGATTCTGTGTTCTCAGAAAACACTCCCCAGAAGATGTCACTTCAATGATACTGGTCTCTTCTCTCTCTCTCTTTTATTTTTTTTTCTTTTTGTTTTGTTTTTTTGTTTGTTTGTTTCTTTTTGTTTTTTCGAGACAGGGTTTCTTTGTGTAACAGCCCTGGCTGTCTTGGAACTCACTTTGTAGACCAGGCTGGCCTCCAAGTCAGAAATCCACCTGCCTCTGACTCCCAAGTGCTGGGATTAAAGTGTGCCACCACTGCCCGGCCCACTGGTCTCTTCTTAATCACTGCTAATTTCTTAGCTCCAGATAACCAGCATCAATAGTCCCAGAAATGCAAAGGTTTTGCTTTAGTAGTTCTGGTATCTTGTTAATCACAGCTGATTTCTTCAGCCCCCTGCTAACCAGAACCACAGAATCTTCACAATCAAAATAGCAACAGCCATGAAAAGAGTCTTTAATCTTCCCTCTGAAATTTCACAAGCCAGGCCTCCATCTTCTGCACTGTTCTCAACATTATCTTCCAAGCTCCCACACAACATCCCACAGAGTTCTTAACACCAGATAGATCTTCTAGCCCAAAGTTTCAAAGTCCTTCCACAATCCTCCCCAAAACATGGTCAGGTTGTCACAGGAATACCCTACTTCTGGTACCAATTTGTCTTAGTACACTATTCAACATATCAATAAAGAATACATTAATTACATACCCAAAAGTTCTCAGAAAAATTACAAAAGATGTGCAAGATCATCTTAAAAGATTATACAACATAATTACAGATGATAGAGAGGTTTTCAAATCAATCAAAATTATATCCACAGCCAGGAGAACTCAATGCTATAAAAATATGAATTCTTCCCAGATTAGTCTTTAATACCAAGAGTATGTATATATGTATGTGTTTATATATTGTTTGTTTGCTTGTTTATTATTTTGAGACAAGGTTTTTTTGTGTATCCTTGGCTGTCCTGGAGCTTGCTCTGTAGACCAGACTGATCTCAAACTCTTCTGAGATTCACCTGCCTCTGCCTCCTAAGTATTGGGCTTAAAGGTGTGCACCACCACAACCCTGATTAAGAATATTTCTTTGCTTTTTTGTTTTCTTTTTAAAGAATTATTTATTAATTTTATGTATATGAGTACACTGTAGCTGTCTTTAGACACACCAGAAGAGGACATCAGATCCCATTACAGATTGTGAGCCACCATGTGGTTGCTGGGAATTGAACTCAGGACCTCTGGATGAGCAGTCAGTGCTCTTAACCACTAAACCATCTCTCTAGCTCCCTCAAGAATATTTCTTAATGGAGCCTGAAATGTCTGATCCTAAAATTCACAATGTAAGGAACTAAGAATGGCTTAGGCAAATTTGCTGACAATGATGGAAAGGCTTATTTTACTTGGTGTCAAGCTTTATTTTAAAAATAAAAGCTATTTAAGCTATAGTATCAGAGAAGAAAAACAAGACCTGATGTATAGAATGGATAGTCCAGCCCAGAAGCTACTCTACAGAATCCTTCCCCCAAAATTAGCCTCTACAGTTCTACCACGTAATTCCATAACAATTAGTCCTAGCACTTTAAAAAGCTGAAATATATAAATCAAGCTGATAATGTTTTTAGGCACTGTATGTGATGACTTTAGTAGAGTTCAGACAATAAGCTTTTTATTTTTTGAAAAAAACTAAGAAAACCGGATTCTGTTTTTATTTATTCAATGCAGTGAGTCTTTTACACACCACATTGTGGAAAACATTGAGTGTTTATAGCAGCTGGAGCGTGGGCTCCAGTAGACTGCAAATCTTCTAAATTTCCACCAAAGGAGAATGAATTTAATGTATAGGTTGGTATAGACACCACCCCAAATTCTTGGGGCAGCATTGTTTTGTATTTATTTAATGTTTTTCTGAATATATCATATATATCTAATGTACATAATGAACTATCTTGGGGATAGAACTCAAGTCTAAACACAATATGGGTTTGTGTTTCCAGCTGGTGGTGTGTGCTTGATTAGTATTTTCAAGGTCCTGAATTTGACCCCAGCACCACAAAAGAATAAAATAATGAATTTATGTCTCATGCCTACCATATAGAGATAGCCTGAAGATTTCATGCAACATGTTAATTTTGTACATTTTACCAAATTTCATAGCACACACATTTCTTTTCTTTTCTTTTGAGACAGGTTTTCTCTGTGTAGCCCTGGCTGTCCTGGAACTCACTCTGTATACCAGGCTGGCCTCGAACTCAGAAATCTGCTTGCCTCTGCCTCCCGAGTGTTGGAACTAAAGGCATCGGCCACCACTGCCTGGCTTGCACACACATTTCTACTTTTGGTCTCATGGGTTTGCTTTCAAAACATTTCAAATTCAGATTTTGAAAGAAATTTGGGTCAATAACCTGTATGTTTGTAGAATAAACTCTACAGCAGATAAAATAAGCCCAAGGCATACATCAAAATACTATCATTAAATTTGGAAAGGTAATAATTAAGAAAAAGTTAAAGGCATCCCACTGTTGTTTAAACAATTTAAGCAAATAAGTAAGTTTAATAGAAGCAGACTAAATTCCCCTTTCTAAAACATCATTTAAAAAAGATCAGTTTTGTATGTATGGGTGTTTTGTGTGCATGTGTATCTGTGTACCTGTGTGTGCTGTGTCCATGGAGATTAACAGAAGTTGGAGACTCTAGACTTGGAGTTAGCAGCCTTGTGGATTCTAGGAGCAGAACCTACAGATCCTCTGCACTGGGTTTTCAAAACATGGCTGATCCTCCTGTTCAGTTTCCCTTTCCTTTTGCACAGTCATGGGACTAACAAATGGTAAGGCAAGCTCTTTACCATGCACGTGTTCCCCCACCCTCCCTTGTCTTATATTCAGGACCTTCTCTAATCTACAGACAACTCTTCAGAAAGCCTTTGGATTTTGTCATAGCTTCTTTAATACAGCTGGTTCCTAGACCCTTTCCTAAGGAAATACAGAATTTACAGCATTTGCAAGGATCAACTAAAAGACAGACTACTGATGGCCCAGGTATCAGTTTCTTGTCTACTGCTCTCAAGCTTATGTCACAAGCAGGAACGATCTCTCAGAATAAAAGTATAGAAATAGGGAAAAGTCTCCAGGAAAGAGATCAGCTCAAGAGGAAGATAACATGTAATTTAATACTAAACCATCTCAATAATAGAGAATTGGTGACAGCAAAGGACCAAAAACTGATGACAATGACATTGTTAACGTTTACAGCCCCTTTATACACCATACCTAGACAATCAGGGTAGCCCTGGCGTTTAAATATAACTCATGGGTTAATACCATCTAAATTTTGTTGTCTGAGGAAGGGTTTCAGTGTGTACACCTTCCTGGCTTGGGACTCACTTGGAAGCCAAAGCTGGACCTCAAACTCATAGTGATTCCTCTGTCTCACCACCCGTGCTGGGACTATAGGTGTGTGTTTCATGTCCAGCCCCTATAGACATGTTAGTATTTATAGCTACTAGTTAGACACAAAAAGGTGCCCTGTATAAGCTTTACATGTAATTATATTTTAAAATACACATTTCAGTGTGAATCTGATCTTTAACATTTTAATAATTATAATTATAGTTGGTAGTCTAGAAGTGATATATAAGCTAACCCTAATTTGTTGGATTTTAATTTTACAGATGCCTAAAGTTACTTATAAACTTTTAATTAATATTTAGTCTTTCCAGGTGATGGCCAAAAGACATTGAAGAAAATACTTTCATGCCCAAATTTTTAAAGGGTGAAAAAGATTTTAAACATTTTTTAAAAATCAAATATATCATGGTCCTTCTACTATTCTCCAAAAGCTTTCAAGTGACCTATTGGGTATTTTTCTCCTAGAAATCCCAGAAAAATCAGCCACACAATGTAATCTGGCCTTCAGTTTGGCTTTCCCCTGGGTGCAGATACTGATGTTTGAGCCTTCTCTTCTTGACAAGGAGCTTAAACAGACAATGTTACTTTGAGGTTTTATCTGTGGGATTCGTGTCTTTTGGGCTCATTAAGAAGATTTCCAGAGATTACAAAGTCAATAACACCTAATTACTGGGTTGTGAGAAAGGCCTGCTTGAGTACATAGATCAGAGGCAGCGTGGAACTCACAATGGGCGGCTTACATCCCACATCTCTTCACAGGAAGAGGCAAACAAATTAATAATCTTACTTGTGCTCTGCTGGGATAATTACTACCATGTAAGAAACTGCTCTGAGATCTTCCAGATAGTGCTGTGCCTGTGCCTTGTTTTTATTCCCTTCAATTGGCTGTTTTTTTTTTTTTTTCTGTTGTTGTTGCTGTTGTTTTAATCTCTTAAAACTGCCTATTGGAGGAATGAAAACCTACGGTTCTCTTTAGAACTCTCAGGCCTTTGTAACGAAGAAGTCCCTTGCAGCCTGCTCAGCCAGGCCATCTCTGGTATAACATTGTTTTGATTATATGATATTTTTTAAATTCACTTTTCTCAAGGCATAGTATGTGATAGCTCCAGGCTTCAGTTGTCCTCATGCCTGATGGAAAACTAGTTATTAAAGAAACGGAGGTGAAGTTGTTTTAATTTATGCACCTGCTGCTCAACGCCTAGCTGCTTTCACATGTGCAATTAAAATATAGACCTGCTGGATTTCAGTTTAGCATTACATTAGAAACAGCTTGTGAAGGGAAGCAAGTGGAAGAATTAGCTCTGTAAGTCTTCCATAGATTATCTTATTTAATCCTTTTAACAAGGGTGCAGTAGGGTTGCCACCTCTTACACAGCAGAGAAAGGCTGGAGAAAGCTGCCTAGGGATCAAGGAGTAAACTGAGATTGGAGGCAAAGACTGCCACCCTCCAAAGTGCTTGACCTTCCTGGTGCATTATAATGACTTTATGTCTTGTTGACACCAAACTATGCTGGTTTCTACATGCTTTGGGGATCATCAGACAGTGCAGTTCAGAGGTGCCTGGCACAGAATTTTGGGGCACTCAGTTGAATCCCCAATTTCCCACTGTTGATATAACCATATGTAGCTTATAGCTTATAGTTCATAACAAGCTTTAATACAGCCCTTGTACTCACACAAGCTACCTGCTGAGTGGAGGGAATCAATAGGGGAAACCATAACTCATGGGGTGCTAGTGAGAATCAGAGTTAGATCTTGAAAAGAACTTGGAAAGAATGTCAGCTCTTCCTACTACATATCCACTGCATATACTTCCAAAGGGTATTGTGTGGGGTGAACGTGCAGTCTAGGAACTGATACCTTTGATGCAGCATAGAACCCTGTTACACAGAGAGTTATTGTCTCCATGTCCACTGGGGCATTTTAAATATGAATATTGATATGGATATTTTAAACAACAAAACAAAAAGCAAACCAGGGACTTCAGAGTCCAATTTAAAAAGGGGCTGAAGGCATGAGTGGCTAAGAGCTCCTGCTCATCAAGCACAAAGACCTGAGTGCAAATTTCAAGCACCATGTAAAGAAAACAGGCATGACTGCATATGCCTGTAACCTCAGCATTAGAGGTAGAGATAGGTGGATCCTGAGAACTTACTCACCATAGCCAAAAAGACATGCCTCTAGTTCAGTCAGAGATCTGTCTGGACATCAATGGTGTACATACTACACACTCATGTGTATGTGACACATACACACACATACACACGCACAGCATATACATGGTCCCACTTATGAAATGTATACCAGATATGTTATTGTGCATACCTTCATGGTATATAAAGTGATAAAATTTTGCTTATAACTCAGATGCAAGTTAACTATATAGATAACTCTTCATTAGTATGTATTTATACACTAATACTTAAAATACTATTAAAATATTATTTCCTAGGAGCCATGAATGTTAATAAAACCCACAGCTTGTAAAGGCCTGCTTGGTGGTGACAATAGTGTCCTCTGACAGGGTATCATGGATGCTATCCACCCACAAGCTACCACCTCTAAAAACTGAGCTCTGCTAAGAGGTTCATCCACTTCCCAAATTACTAAATTATTTATTCAGCTTTCTACCTTATGTTAAACGTGTTTGTTTTTACTCAAAAAATAATGGAAAATTGATTTTTAATAAATTTTGGGTCATTTGGGGCTAATTAACCAGATACTGTGTTCTTTGTGCTATTAATACTTTAAGCAGACCTTTGAGAAATAATTTTTTTGCCTCTGGAAAGTTAATTAAAAATTATGTAGGTGTGTGTGTGTAAAACCCAACACCTAGAGAAGCAAAGCAAAGTTCTTTACTGAGATATTTCACCAGCCCTGGGAAGTCAACTGTGGATGCAAATTTTTCTCAACTGGATTGTTTGGGAATGTACTGCTGTGATTATAATTTTCTAATTCAAGTTTTAGGTCAGCAACAAACTCTAAATTTACATTTTCCATAATCCACATCATCCACTCTTTCTTTCTTTCTTTCTTTCTTTCTTTCTTTCTTTCTTTCTTTCTGTCTGTCTTTCTGTCTTTCTGTCTTTCTTTCTTTCTTTCTTTCTTTTTTTGTGGTAAGCCACAAGTATATTTAGATGTTTTAGAAATGACTTACAATATAAGCTGGAATTTCCAATCTAGCAGATCTAAGTCATTATTTAAATACTGACATCTTTAAACATTGCTGTTTCCTAAGCTAGGAAGTCTAGTCTGAGCATGGCTGTAATCTAGTCAGCCTGGGGACATGTCCATCACTGTGTTTGCTCACAGATTCCGTTGTCCCTAGGAAGACAACCACTGACAAGAAATCAACAGTGCATGAAACCACAGGAAACATTCCCACTGCACAGATACCCAGGACAGAGATTCTTCACACTTTCTGCAGAGCTCCTATCATACAGATCCTCCGTGCACAGAGTTTCATTAACTAATCTACTTTTAAATGTTTCTAGATATGCCAAATGAATCACTTATTCAGGAGTTCAGTCAAGATCACTGCTTATAATAATAATTAACAATATTATATTTTATTAATTCTATTTGTTTACTATGCTTTACAAATTTATAAGCTTTAAATAATAAATTTCCTCCCCTGAACCCTGAATATTGAACCTGTAGTCTCATATACTCTAGTCAAACACTTTACCACTGACATCCACCCACAACCCACAAGCCTCTTTGGGTACATGTATCTGTCCTCACCCTGAGCACTCTTAGATTTATTTTGGCTTCCAAGTTCAGAAGAAAGTTTTACAAATGTATATAGACAAAATAAATCATAGTGTAAAAATATATGCAATTTGAAGCTCTTTGAGGATTGATCAAAGAGAAATTTGCAAGAAACAGTTTTCTTTTTCTGACAATTATTAAATTGGATAAACAGACATTTAACTAGTACTTCAGAATTTTTTTTCATTGTTTGCAGTCTCGTAAAAAAGAAATGACATTTTAACTGAGATAGCTTCTGAGTTTGAAACATGGCGAAGTATGCTTTCAATTAGCAGTAGTCAGAACACAGAAAGGCACAAAATTTATAAATGGACTAAAAAATCACCATTTCATCATGATCCAAAATCCTCCAGTTAAACAAGAAAAACAAAATGGAGGGAGGGTTTTTTTGTGAGGGTTGAGGCTAGCCTGGACTGCAGACTGAGGGTCAGAAGAGAAGGAAGAGGAGGAGAAATGAAGGTTCATCTCTCTTGTGCACTCAGGATATGTTCAAACTTCTTTGTCTAACAAGATAGGGTCTTCCTGCCTTGCTTTCCTTTGGCGCTGTGGGGGATGTCAGGGCCTCAGATATGCTAGGATGATGGAAAACACCTCTATGCCCACTCCCCAGATTCTTACCTCCTGGAAACACATGATCACTGCGTCTGATCCCATAGCTGGGGTCCGCCTGCACATTAACCAAAATGTTTTATTACTGAGATTTGGTAATATCAATGGATTAAATATTTAATAGGGGAAAGCAATTACCTACCATGGGTGGATGAGGAACATTTGCAGGAGAGGCTGGCTCTAACACATTCACAGACGAGTGCACATACAAGGGCTTAACTTTCTGGAAGACACAAGCATCAGATACTGTGGTTCAAGGGCAAATCAAAGTCAAAGCAAAGTGATGCGGACACTGTGTTAGGCTCCGCTAGAGAAGCAGACTCATACAGTGAGCCTATGTATATGAAAATGGGATTTATTAGGGAGCTTTACAGATTATAGTTTGACTATGCCAACAATGGCTTTCTCCCTATGGAAGGTTCAAGAATCTAGTAGCTGTTCAGTCCATGAGGATGGATGTATCAGCTATTCTTTTGTTGTTGTTGACTTGTTTTTTGTTTTTTGTTTTTTTCTTATATGCTGGAATCCTGAAGAAGTCAGTCTAATGCAAGCAAAGGCATGAACTGTCCAGTGAGAATGAGGACAATCAGGCAAAGAGCAAGGGCTTCTTTCTCCCATGTCCTTTATGTAGGCTGCCAACAGTAGATGTAGCCCAGATTTAAGGTGACTCTTTCCACCTCAAAAGGTTCAGATTTCGGGTGGGTCTCCTCACTCCGGTAATTCAATCACGACTATCTCACAGGGATACCCAGATGCTGGGTTACAGTTTAGTCCAGATGTAATCAAGTTGACAACGCATTCATGTAGCCATCACCTCTAACTCCTCAAGTAGAACCTGACAACCCTGCTGCTAACTTACGTATTTAAATACAGATGGAGAGATAACTTTCTTTTAATCCAATGGTGCTATACACCTAGAGTCCCAGCTATTCAAGTGGCTAAGGCAGGAGAATTGTTTAAACTCAGACATTTGAGACTAGCTTGAGCAATATAGAGATGCCCCAACTCAAATCAACAACATCAGTACTATCACAAACAACAACAAGAAGCAAAGGTTCACTATTGAGGCTTTTGTAAAGACAATTCAAGGAAACTAATCTCCTTTGTGTCTTTTCTGACTCTCTTTTGATTATACCTTCAACTTGGGACTTTCTACAAGTTGGTCCATGCACATAGTTTTGTGCTTATAGTTTACAGTGGAGAGAAATACTATAAGAAAGCCTCTCAAATTATTTCTGAACTGATCATAGACATATAGACATATTTTCCTTGTTATTATTTCCTAAACAATACAATATGGCAAACATCTATGTAATATTAACTATGTAAATTATTCAATGAATAGTATATTGCATTAGGTAGTTCAAGTAATCTAGAGAGAGAGATTTAAAGTCTGTGGGAGGATTGTAAAAGATCTCACACAAACACTAAATAGATAAATATAGCTTATATATCTATATATATGAAATGTAGGTCTTAAGCATCCAAGGATCTTGGTACCTATGTGGTCTTGGAACAAATGCCCTTCAGATATGAAAGGACATCAAACAGAAGCATGCCAGAAGTCACAAGGTTACTTCAAATCCCAAATAGCTGCTGGAAGCTTAATCTAGTTTCACTAGATGTTGGTTGCATGGAGCAAGCCTGGATTCTCTTGTCTCTGCTCCCTGGCTCAGGATGTGAACACTTGTTCTGATAGACTCTCCTGTCATTGTTGTTTGTCATGAAATGACACAGCCAAGGGGGAGCTCTTACTGCCAGCTTACACAGCATTATTTGGATTTTGAAGTTCTGTGAGCTAAGTGAATTCCTTTATTTTGTCATAGTGACGAAAATTTGCTAAGTGCAGTTTCTAATCCAAAATGAATGACTTGGTGCTCACTCTTCTTCCTTTTGGAGGTGACTGGAGACTTGAAGCATGAGCTTTGATACTCCTCTGTGGTCAAAGACAATGGGCAGACCCCACTACCCACTATAAGTAGCCTATTCGCTGGGATTCGCACTGGCTTCTGTCATACCTCATCCACCATACTCCATTATAACACTATATTTCCACATCTACCTCACACTAACTGAGCTCTTTGGAGCCATGCACTATGCTCTACTCCCCCCCCCCCAGTAGCTAGTTGGGTGACTGTTATGTGTTAGTTCCAGAGCCTATGATGTAACAGCAGTTCAGTAAAGGATATATATCTTTCATAGACATAAACACATATATTCAAAGGCCATCTAAGTAGTCTGTGTACTTACAATATAATTGAAGGAGGTGTCACCAGTCACTGCACACTGCCGGTAAAGTGTTTGCCTAGTGAACATCTCATTCTTTAGGACATGAAAGCTATAACAGAAGAAGTGATATAATAAAGTGTTTTGCCATCAGAGGATAAGAACAACACATACTGTGTTGGTTGGAACTACATAATTTAAACTTATTTCTTCATTAAAAAAACTACATATCCTAGCTCTGGAAAGGTATAGAAGTAACAGCAATTAACTATCCCTCCAAGTCCAGACTATAGATTCTCATTGAAATGATGAGGATGTTTTTGAGAAATCTCTATTTTTAGATCTGGGTCAACAGTTATACAGGGAGAATGTGAGATGTGTTATTCTATTAGAACTCAAGGGGTCATCAAAGATTAGGTCAAAACAGTACATTTTTCATTTCCAAGAGGCTCTCACTGACTTGAGACTGGAGAACTTAAGCATCTGAAATAGTAAGAACCGCAATTTGTTACTTAGGAAATAGCTCATTTCCATTGTTGACAGCGCTGAAATGAGGGGGTTCATTGTTAGACACACAGGTCTAGAGTGTGGCTGGACATGCTCTTTCTAGTGATTGTAAATGGACAGAAATATCACAGCAAAATCTGGAAGTATCTCAGTGGTAGACCATTTGTCTAGCATGGGCAAGATTCTGGCTCCCATCCCTAGTATCAGAGAAAAATCAAAACAAAAGACAACAAAACAGCTAATGACTCTTTAATCTCCTCCCATATCCTTCTCCTTTGAATGTGAGTGTTTATAAGCATGATTGACAGCTATGTTAATACAATGCCCACCCTACTTTGCATGTGGGAGCAAATGGGCTCATCCACAGCCCATAAAGAACCTCATTGATCCTGAATTTAGATCATGACAATGAAGACTTTGAGATCATGAGTCTCAAAAAGGGGTTATACTTGAGCTGACACTGTAATGGGTAAGGTGAAGGAAGAAAGTTGAAGTACCTTAGGATAGAATTTTGCATGTACTAGAGGCATAGATATTTGAGGTCAAAAGAGTGGCGATGGTAGACTGAAATTGCCACTAAAATGCCTACTCTTTCCCCATTCCCTTTTTGTAATGTGTGTAGTATGCATGTGTGTATACTTACCCATCACACACCTGGTAGCTGCTGATCACTCATTCAATTTTTTTCCATTTATTTCACCTGCTCTATAATTTCTTGGTTTTCACTCTCCATGTGCTTTGTATGTATAGATATACATATGCTACAGAGCACTTGTGGAGGTCAGAGGACACCTATGGGAGTCATTTCTCTCCTTGTACCACCTGGATTCTTCCAGAACTGCCCTAAGTTCAAGACCTGCTTGGGCTATAGAGTGAGACCTTGTATTATACAGAAAAAATATAAAATACCTATTTAAGTGATCATAAAATAGTCACTAGCAGACGTGAAAAAGAACAGGGACACAGGGGAGACATTTTCCCCTGAGGAGGGGATTTGAACTCCCTATCTGGTATTGTTTTTGGTATCACATGAGATTTCAGTTGCTAGCTAGCCCATATGATCTCAGCATCTGGTGTAGGATTTTTACAAATATGGGTAGAATGTGCTTATGACATGCAGGGCAAATATAATATGTTTTCAGCCCACAGAGTGAATGCAGTATGTTAATGTCATACAGGAGTCAAACTTGGCTACACTGACCTACATCAGCTCATCGCTAACCTTCATTATTACATCTCTTTCAAAGAATCTTCCAATGTGTGATAAATAAGAAATCATGGGGGAAATTAAGTGAGATCAAGTGAACAGGAAATACATTTTTTGGGGGGGGGATTTGAGACAGGGTTTTTCTGTATAGCCCTGGCTGACCTGGAACTCACTTTGTAGACCAGGCTGGCCTCAAATTCAGAAATCTGCCTGCCTCTGCCTCCTGAGTGCTGGGATTAAAGGCGTGCACCAGAAATACCTTTTTAATGATCAGATGATAGGATATCGCAGGAAAGGAGCTTTAATCTCCATGGCATTTATACTCAATACAAACATTAGTACAACTATTCAGGATTTTAGTCTCTTACCTCTCCCACTCCCTCCTCTCTTGGTCCTCCCTTCCGTCCTCCTGTCTTGTCCTTCCATCCTTGTCATGTTTCTTAGATAGTGTTCCATTTACCTTGTCTAGGTTGTTTATGATCTTACTATGTAGGCAAGGTTAGCCTCATATGCCTAGAAATCCTCCTGCTTCAGCATTCTAAGTGCTGAGATTGCAAGTATGTGCTACAGTGTCTGGATCAGAATTTCTGCTCTCACCATCAAAAGAAGAAAGAGAGGAGGAGGGGGAGGAAGAAGAAAAGAAAGGTAAACAATTCGGGGGGAAGAAATTAAGTGACATGTGAGTAAAGGTGGGTGTGGGACAGGACTTATGGGTAAAGGATATAGTATACTAAGCACTTGTGAAGATGATCCAAACCAATTTTCATTATTAGGTCCAAACTGCTGCTGAGAAAGATGCCTGGATGCGCCAGATTACATTGAGGATGGAAACAACGAACTAGAGAATGAGAGTCTTGAATTCTTTTTTCATTTATATGACTCTGAAAACCTCTCTTCTAGACCAGTTATGTTGTGTTTCATATTAAACATACATGAGGGCCCTTTAGCAGTTATTAATATACAAAGATAGACAGAGGAGTCTCCATTGTCTCAAAGGATGAGTGGCTGTATTTCTACAAGTCCAGTTTATCTATATCCCCGCACTGTACCTGTTCTTGAGGATAAGAAATTTCTTTTCCCAGTTTTTGTTGGCCTGATCAGCCTCTTTTCTAAACCTGGAATACATTTTCAGGTGGTTAAAAAGTGCCTTGGTTGCAAATGGATAGCACTGAATCATTAAGCCCGGTACCTTTCCAATCTTTTTCCCTCATCCTCCAATGCATTTTTAAAAATCTCTATTTGATTCTCCAAAACTCTTTTTTCTTCTTCCTTTTAATAATATTAAAAAAAACACACAAAAACACAGCACAAGGTTAAGGACACAATGTCATCACTCCTCCCTTCTCAGTGAAAAAAGGCTATTTCTGCTACATAGTAAACAAACCCACCAACAGTGAAAGAAATGTTGAGATTCTCTTGAGAGAACAATGAGAGACCCTTGAAAGTCTGTGAAAGTCAGAAGCCTTCTAACCCTACACTTCTACTTCCTGTAAGTGATAGGCTTGGTTACTTCTGAGGACTGGCTAGAATCTATAAGGGAGCATGAGGTTAATAACTGAGTTCTTAGAGGTCATTTTCATACCTTAAGCAACTGATATTTCAGTAATAATTCTTCAGGCACCACATTAGGGAGTAGAAATGTAACCTGTGGAAAGAAGGAACCACAATGGAGACAGAACGTCATATCAACGATTAATGCATCAAGATAGTTTTCCTTTCTGTCTTTTTTTTTGGGGGGGGGAATAGACACTCAAAATTTGTCATCTGAATCCCAGAGGTCCTCACAGTCTCACTGAATCTCTAAAATTAAGTGTGCATAGTGCACATACACATTTGGAGACGACAGCTACAGCAGTGGGTTAACTTTTACCATTATATATCTAAATCCTTTGAAAAGACTTACTCTATGTGCATGAGTGTTTTTTGCTTGTATGTACACCACCTGTGTGCTGGAGACTCACAGAGGTCAGAAGGCATCAGATTTCTGGGAACTGGAGCTATGCACAGTTGCTAGCCACCATATGGATGCTGGGAATTGAACCAAAGTCCTCTGAAAGAGCAGTGAGTGCTCTTAACCACTGAGCCCCCATGCACCTTTACACTTTTGAAAAAGTGAGGTATCTGGATGATACAAAATCAGTCACTTACCTGTGTCAGCTTGCTCAAACTTACATACACAAAGGTATAATATATGTAGGTGGTACAAGGGGAATGTTCAGAGAAATCACAGCACCAGATTACATTTAGCTCTGGATTTTGATGGTCAATCTGTTTTTAAATTATTTTTATTATTTTATTTAGCATATTTGTGTGTGTGTGTGTGTGTGTGTGTGTGTGTGTGTGTGTGTGAAACTTGGGGCACAGGGCACAAGTTGTGATCAGAGAACAATTTTGGGGTTGGTTCTCTCTTTCTGCCATGTGAGTTCTAAATTCAGGAGGTCAGGCTTGGCAGAAAGCCCCTTTACCGAGGTCATGGGTTAATCTTAATTCTCATCTTGACCAGATTTAGAAGTGCTTATGAGATAATTACTTTACTTGTTTGGTGGGAGTGGGCTCTGGGAGGGAGAGAGAAGGGATTCTTGCCCAATCACTTTCTACCTTATAAAGGTCTCTCTCACTGAACCTGCAAATCACTCATTGGTCAGATTGGCTGGCCATCAAGCCCCGAGGATTCTTCTGTCTCCACCTCCCAGTGCTGCAATAAACATGTGCACACTGCCATGCCCAGTGGTGCTGAGAATCCAAACTCAGGTTCTTGTGTGTGCACATCAAAGTACTACACAGTGAACAGTCTCCCCAGCCCTGCATATGGGGTTAGTAAGGTACAGTGCTAAGTATATCTGAGAGAGGATTTCCAACTCTAAGACCCAGCTTCCACATATGTGGCACTATTCTACACACGGGGTGCAGGGAGATGCCATGGAACAAAAGGTGAAAGTGGGGAAGGCAGCTAGTGGAGGCATTCTCAGTCTGCATCTCGTCAGCCATGATGTGAGCGGCTTTGCTCCCGTCCTACCCTCTCTGAGATGATGGACAAGAATATCTGAAGCCATGGGCAAACCACATTCTTCTTTTCTTACATCGTTTTCTTGATTAATAGTTATGAAAAGTATGACAACTACATTAATTAACACAATGAAAATTGGTGTCGTGAGCAGAGTGTGATGAGATTCAGCAGCAGACCTAATTCAGGTCTGACGATGTAGCTTGGTTGGTAGAGTGCAGATCCAATATGCGTAAAGCTCTGAGTTCTATCCCCAGCACACGTAAACCTGGTATGATGGAGAGGCAGGCGAGCACAGTGAGCAGTTTACTAACTGGGACTCCCCTTAGTTTGGTCTATGTGCATAACCCTCCTCTAACCAAGCACTCGGCATTCTGAGCCTTTTATCTTTGAGTGCTATGGGTGCGGCTCCTTCTCTGAATTATGCACCTAGCCACCTGTTAACTGAGGACCCCAGTCTGGGTAGAGGTGTACAGCAACCCCCACTGAACAATGCCATAAGTTTCTCCTTTCCTTAACAAGCATCAAACTTACACAGATTCTATTCACTGGCACTTTCTTTGTGTCTGGTTACAGAGTAGGAAGCCTCTCTGTCTTAAGCTAGTGTTTGGATGTGTGCCTGATAGGGCAAACTATATCATCAATGTGGCCTTTTAGGAAGGACCCACTGTCTACCATCTTATACCTATGCGTGCGTGAGCATCATATGATTAAAATTAGACGCATTCATTCTAGAAAGGCACACCCATGATAGAGAGAACATTTTTATAACTTAATCTGTCAGTCAAAACAGAGAAGCATCTGAATTGCACTTTTTAACAAGCAAACTTCTTTTAAACTCAATAGAAGGAATTCCCAGGTAATGACTGAGGCTGTTGAAACCTTCATTTGAGTGGCCTTGCTGTCCATATTAACAGTATATTCCTTTCTAGTTTCTACTCCTGCTTTGAGGTGAATGAAGCTTCCTTGTTACGTTAAGAGCTATGTAGGCTTTTATCTCAATTCTTTGAATAAGAAGCCAAGAACATAGAAACACCTGGTCCAAACCCTGACGAACAGAAGCAGCAGTAGCAGCATTCAGGTATGGAGGAGAAGGGTTAGGAGTTCAAGGTTCTTGGTAGTGAGTTTGAGGCCAGCCTGATATATATATATATATATATATATATATATATATATATATATATATTCTGTCTCACAAAGCAAACAGACAAAAATAATGATTAATCAAAATTATAGGCTCACCATGCCTGAAGGTAGCCTTTTATCCCTGACTTTTAACACAGATCTTTTGTTAACTATTGGAAACACTAGGGGAGGGATTAAGAAAATGGAAAACAAAACAAAACAAAAAAAGAAGGTCTTCCAAATGACAGGAGACAGACACATTTAAGGGCCACTCCATTCACTTGTCCCCAACAGGGACAACCCACTTGAATGGTCTCTCTGCAAAGGCATGTGGTAACAAGGTGAAGTCAGCTGTAGAATGTTGAGGTCACTGGACAAAAGCTCCAAGCATCTCAATGTTTTTATCTCAATGCTAAAGAAATATAAACCAAGTTTTAAAAAGAATCCGTTTCAGATAATTAAGGAAAGCAAAATAAAAAAATAAAATGCCATATCAAAAGACATTGATGTCTTATTTTACAGTATCTAAATTCATGTCAAGGATTAAAGATTTATTTTAACATTCTGTGTTCAAAATTTTGGTGAAATTCAGTACCAATTTTTAAGGCTCTATTTTTCCCAAAGGATGATCAACCATGGAACTAGATATAAGTCTGGCTTACAACATATATTCCAAAATGTAAATAATTATTCAGTCTTCCCAAAAGATAGCACAATCGTGACAATGGTGACACCATTTCTTTTCACTGAAAACAAAACAAAAGAAAGCAAAGCACCTCATATTGACTAGAATATTTGTTCCTTGTCCCAAGTCAATTTTCCACCTTGCCACAGCACATTCTGTTGAATCCTGGCTCTGTCATTCTGTTTTGCCAGCTGCTGACATTCCTCTTTCTCTGGAATACACATGCTGCTCTTTATGTGGTCATTGCATTGGCAGGTGCAAACACTGGACTGCCAAGCAATGATGGAAATGAAACTGGACGGTCAAGCTTTCTGAGAGGGAAAATATAAAATAAATGACTGTATTTGTACTATCAAAGGGTAATTATAAATCATTCCACAAGGATATTTCTTTTTTGAGTTTATAACTAAAATTTCAAAACTGAGAATATTCATTTCAGGGGCTGGAGAGGTGGCTCAGCAGTTAAAAGCACTGGCTGTGCTTGCTGTGAATCCAGGTTCCATTTGCAGCATCTACACGGTGGCTCACAGCCATCTGCAACTCTAGTTCCAGGGAATCTAATGTTCTCTTTGACCTTTGTAGGTACCAGGCACAAATAATTTTTACTTATATTAGAACTCACTCTTTTAAAAATTATTAACACTTATATGAAACAACTTCTTAAATTTGGAGTCAATAGCCAAGGTTTGTAATAGAAGAAGCATCATTATGCTTATTAACTGCCATAAAATTTACTACAGCCTTTGTAATATCCACATATATCTGTTTTTTTTTTTCTTTAATTCCTGTTGGTGTGAAGGTTTGGATACTCTTTCTGAACTTCGTGATTTCTCCCTCATCATTTTCCTTTAAATGCATCATGCTCAAAATCATCTTGTAACTCACTCTGATAGTTACTTTCAATTATCAACTTGATGGGGCAGAATTAGTAAGAAAACAAGCTTCCGCGCGTGCTTGTGAGGGACAAGGCAGCCTCTGGGCAGGTCTGTGAAGGGTCATCCTGGTTAGGTCAATAGAAATAAGTGAGTACCACCATTACTTACCTTTGGGTGTTAGACTGCATAAAGAGGAGGCTAGCTAAGCAAGAGTGTTCTCTGTTCTCTGCTTCCTGACAGTGCATAGAGATCCACTGACTACCACAAGCTCCTGATGGTCATCCCACTGCCAGGAAGGACAGTACCTGGTAGCTGCGAGCCAGGATATACCCTTCTCACCCCAAACTGCTTTTGTTAGGGCATTTTACCATGGTGACAGGAAAGAAAATTAAAGCACTAAGGAAGAAATGATTTTTTTCTATCTAAATGCTTATAAAATGATCAATTGACCTTTATATGAACATTATTGTTATCTTGCTAGCAAACAGCTATCGTTGAACACCACAAATACACCAGCAGGTATCCATGGAAGGCGAAGGAAGAAGAGTTAGAGGCATATGGAAAAGTTTAGTATTCGTGGGCAGAACATACAAGGGTTTCAGAGCAGTTTGGATGGTCTGAGAGACTCGTGCGTGCACCCTGTATAAGTTTTGTTAATGATGGGCTTTATCAGTAATAGATATCAAATAATATTTAGGAGATTGTATAAGAATATATATATTCATATATATATGTATATGTATATATATATATATGTATATATATATATATATATATATATATATATATATATATATATATATATATATATTAAGAGCTGGCCTGAGGGTTGGACAACACACACCCAAATGCACAGAATCTCTCTGCTGAAAAGCAAATATAAAAAGGAAATTTGGGGGACTTGGGGTGCTGGGCATGAGGCCTTGCAGTGCTAGGCAAGTGTTCTACCACTGAACTACATTGCACATAAAGGAAAGCTATACATTCTATAGCTATAGCAAAACTCAATACATTTCATTTCAGCAAAGTCTTAGAGGACACAGAACAAGAAAACCAAATTTAAGCCAGGTGTGGTAGCGCATGCCTTTAATCTCAGCACTAGGGAGGCAGAGGCAGGCAGATTTCTGATTTTGAGGCCAGCCTGGTCTACAAAGTGAGTTCCAGGACAGCACAGAGAAACCCTGTCTCGAAAAAAAAAGAAAGAAAGAAAGAAAGAAAGAAAGGAAAAGAAAAGAAAGAAAAGAAAGAAAAGAAAGAAAGAAAGAAAGAAAGAAAGAAAGAAAGAAAGAAAGAAAGAAAACCAAATTTATAGTAGTAGGCTTCTCATCAGAAGGCTGAAGACAATGGGGTCATATCTTTGAAGTTTAGAAAAAGAAAGAAAAAAGCCTGTCAACCTGGCCTTCCAGATTCAGAAAAGAAGGCAAAATAGAGATGTATTTTTATAGGAATGTAAGCTGAGAATTCATTATCATCAGACTAAAAGAGAGAATATGGTCATGGAGCAAAATTTAGATCTACACAAGGAAATAAAAGCTCAAAAGATGGTGGAAATTTTGGCTTCAAATGGAAATATGGCTAAGACCAGTTACACAAAATTCTGTAGGAAAAAAGTTATTAAAATATAAGGGCCAGAGAGGTGCTCAGCACTTAAGGGTGCTTCCCAGGACAGCTTACAGCCTGGGATTGGTCCCCAGAACCCACAGGGCACAAGGAGAGAATGGACTCCTCTGGGCTGTCCTCTGATGGTCACACATGCAATCCCCAGACATATGAAAATAAATGTTAAAAAAAGAAATGGAAACACTCTTTTTTCCTCTTTTCTTTTTGTGGTCTATCATGTTAAGATGGCCAAGAATTGGGCCTTAGATGGGAAACTACAAATGAACAGCCATGGCATAATATATACATAAACATATATGTATACACATATATGTCTAAACATGTATGACTCCAGTTCATCCAATGACTGGAAAGATATGTACATATATATGGACAAATGATTCCTATATGATATTAGTACCGAGTTGTCTGCAAGCACTGGTAAAAAATTTTTTAAATCCTAATTTTTCATTCCCCCCTCCTCTCTCTCTCTCTCTCTCTCTCTCTCTCTCTCTCTCTCTGTGTGTGTGTGTGTGTGTGTGTGTGTGTGTGTGTGTGTGCATGCCTGTGTGTTTGTGTAGGTTCTCCAGGAGCTGCAGTTATAGGTGATCCAGCTGATGTAGTTTCTAGTAACTTACCTTGGGTCCTCTGCAGGAACAGAAAGCACTCTTAACTGTTAAATTATTTTTCTAGCCCTCATTTTAAAAATATTTATTAAAAGCTAGAATAAGATTCTCCTTTTTTTGCTAAGCGTAGTGAAACACACTCAGGATACTGAGGCAGGAGGATTTCTAGCCTCCACAACGGCAAACCAGCCTCTGGTACCCATTTCAGCTGCACAGATAAAGCTAATAAAGACTTTGGATTTGCCTAGCATTAGTGGGATATCACTGGCCACTGAAGTTGTTTGGTAATAAAAGTTGTAAGTAAAAATAATAATTATGGAATAAACAATGTTCCTTTCATAATTTTATTTTTCCTTCCTTGTTTCTTGAAAAAACATGTTTTGTTTAGAGATTATCTATCTTATCGTTAAGTATGCACTGGCCTCAAAGCTTTTGATTCTCTTGCCTCAGCCTCTCCTAAAGTGCTGGGATTAGAGTGTGCATTTGTCTGCCTGATAAACTCAGTTTCATTAATGAATGAACACATTACATTAAGGAGAAAACCAAAGGCATATGAAATGGAGCAAAGCTTAAATTTCCAAAGAGGAAAAAAATAATGATGTCTCTTAACTCTCGAGACCAATTCTTGGATTTTAAGGAAGAAGTTGAGGTCTGGAGCTCTTGGGTGAAAGAGGTCACAGCTGAAGAAAGGACAGGTGGGTGGAGCTAGTAGATCCAAGCAGGGAGCCAATACAGCCCACACGCAGTGGCTACCCCTGGCGTGGTCCTTTCAAGTGTGGATCCTGATGCCTCTCTGGGATGGCAGGCAAAGCCAAGCAACAGCCTCAGGCCCGGCAACAGTGGCAATGCGCATGAGCAGGAGTGTGGGAAAGGCCTGCACCAGCGCTGCCAGTGCTGCCAGCGCTGCCAGCGCTCGGGATCTTGACAGAAGCTCTGGTGTCAGCTCATTGGTGAGCAAAACGGGGCAGGGCTGAAGCCCAGGCAAACTAAACAAAGCGTCCCTGCAGAGTGAGGGTGAAATGCCTCCTATGTAGAACCAAGAAAGTAAGGATGACATTCACATGTGGTTAGGACCTAGCACCTGCCACCATGGCTGGCCAAGGGTACTTGGGGGAGGGTTAGGAAATCGCTCAATTTATATATTTCTCACCTTTGGCAAAATGGCAAATCTCCAGTTTTCAGCTTAACTAGAATAACATGCTGTGTAACAAAGTTTTACATTTTTTTTCTCCTCAACAAAACAAGTAAGATAAAGATATAATGTCTGGGCAGGCACGATGGTTCAAGTGAGATAAAGATATAATGTTCGGGCAGGCATGATGGTTTGGCAGGTGCGAGCACTGGGCACTGAGTGTCTCTGCAACGGGAGTCCTTAGGACCCACAGGGTAGAAGGAAAGAACTAACTCTCACAGATAAGTAAATGTAAAAGCTCTTAAACAGCATAAAGGCCTTCATGTGACTTTTAAACATTTTCATTTGCTCAGGAAACACTAATTGCTAACTTCTCTAACAATTTTTAGTTCTAAGTATATTGAAAGTATGTGTTTAATTTGCCATCAAACTACCCAAGATAAAATTTTATGGAAGATAAAAACTACCTTTCGGTAGAATTTTATTTAATTAACTGATTAATTAGTTTATTAGACAGACTCACTATATGGCCCAGGCTGACTTCAAACTCACAGATCTCCTGTTTTTCTCCAGTGTAACAGGATGTCAGCTCTCTAAACTTAGTTTAATTTTAAATAGGATTCTTCAGTTGGGTCTCTGGGAGCAGAAACACATTTCTTTTAGGGGTATTTGATTTTAAAGCAAAGCAAGTGTAGTGAGTGATTGATTTGTACTTGTTTCCACAGGGTAACGTGATTAATCTTACAGAAATGAAGATGCAACTTTAAGGCCAGGAAGATGATTCACTGGGTAAAAGTGGTTCCTGGCCCAGCCTGACAGCCTGAGTTCAATCCCCAAAACCAGATATGGAGGCACACATCTGGGACCTCAGCACTTGCTGCAAAAACAAGAGGAAGATTAAGACAAGAGAATCTCCTGGAAGCTCACAAGCTAGTAAGCCTGAGGTAGCATACACACATACACACACACACACTCACACAGCCCATGTATGCACACACAAATGCATAAGCAAATACCGCACACACACACACACACACACACACTCACACAGCCCATATATGCACACACACAAATGCATAAGCAAATACCGCACACACACACACACACACACACACACACACACACACATAGCACATGTATGCACAAGTTCATGCCATAATAAAACCAGTATAAGTGGAATTCTTTTGCATCAACATAATCATCAAAATACAGTAAATACCATTGACAGCCCCCAAAGACCACACATGTCACATACAGGAACTTCGCTATGTGGCTCAGTTACCAGGTACCCCAAGCTCAACAACCACTTGTACTCTGTAGAACTAAAATTTGATTTACCAGGCTCAGCCAAGGGTGAAACTGATGAAATAGTAAAACAATAACAGGTACATTGTTTTTTTCCCTCGTACAATTTATTTTCAACCTATGTGTAATTTAGCCAAACAAAAGGGTTGAATGGAGATAATAATTTAGTATCATATAATCATTTTAAAATTGCTAGCTTGCAGAATGATTATAGTCATAACTGTAAGAAAATATTTTAATAGTCATTATTAAGTGTAAATGTTACACAGTTTTTGTTCCTTTGCTTTTTGGCCTAAATGAATTGCTTTGCATTGTGAGAAGAATGGGAACAAGATTGACCTTATCCCTTGTCCTATTCCCACAAGACGGGCCCTGAGAAGACCTAAACACATGCCATATGGCTTGTCATCGTAGACCAGGCTACCCCAAAGGAGGCACTCAAGTCCTCCAGAGAAGTATTTACTGGGTGTGACCTTAATTAACTAATTACTTGGGGTTGCCTGAGAGGGGAGGGAAACCCAAGAATCCTATTTAACCTTGATACATTGAAACCCGAATATTTGAACTGTTTTGCAGCTATCAAAAAATAAACTTTACATAATTATCCTGTACAAATATGAATTTCATGTTGGGAAATTGCTTATGAGCTGAAATCTGAAGGCGATGCGTGTGCCGTGTTTTTCAGACTGGCTAAACACTGCCTTTATCACTGTTTGTCTCCCCCAAGGCAGCATGTGCTCCGTTCCCACCAAATGACACAGATTTCAAAAATAAGTATGATTAATTAGGAAGTGAAATGGCTGATGTAAAAGTNCCTCTGTCTCTCTCTGCCTCTGCCTCTCTCTGCCACTGCCTCTGTGCCTCTGTGCCTCTGTGCCTCTCTGCCTCTCTGCCTCTCTCTCTGCCTCTCTCTGCCTCTCTATCTGCCTCTCTCTCTCTGCCCCTCTCTCTGCCCCTCTCTCTGCCTCTCTCTGCCCCTCTGCCTCTGCCTCTGCCTTTGTCTTGAGTGCTGGGACCACATAAGCAAGTACCACTCTACACTAGCTGGGAATGATTTTTCTCACTTCTTGATGGTTCCTACTGATGCTTTCCCTAATAAATTCTGGATCTCTCTCTCTCTGCCTCTCCCCCTTTCCCTCCCCCTCTCTGCCTCTCTGCCTCTCCCCCTGTACCCCCCCCCCTCATTCTCTGGGAGTGATCCACCTCTTTAATTAAGTGGTTTAAGAGGCCTAGATCTCCTTTCCTGTCCCCTTTGTGAAGCAAAATGCACACAACTGTATAATTCTGCTCTCTCTTTCCATGTCCTATAGATAGGCAGGTTCTGCTACCTATAGGAAGAAGAACATAGAACTTTGCAGAACATGACTCAGGGACACAGAAATTCTAAATGCCTAAGTGGACACTCTATGTTAAGGGATATACATTGGCCCAGTGAGTTACCAGTTAGATCTAAAATCTTGTCTAGTTACACAATTTATGGTACCCACAAACTATATGCACCAAGATTCGTCATTATCCCCACAGCTAAGCACAAAGAAAGTCCTCCCCAGGTTCATCTGAAAGAGTGGTCTTGGGGAATACAGTGCTGAGTAATAAGCTACACCTTTGCTACTAGTTGCTCTTGTTAAATACCCTACAAAAGAAACTTAGGGGAGAAAGGATTTATTTTGACTCTTAGTTCCAGGGTACTACCCATCATGGTGAAGTCAAAGCAGAAAGAAGTTGTATCATACTATATGCACAACCAGGAAACAGAGGGAGAGTAATACTTGTACTTAGCTAGCTTTCTCCTTTGCATGCAGTTTACAACCTAAGCCCATGGAATGGTGCCGTTGTAACTCTCACAAGCCACCAAGCAGCAGAACTTCAGAGAACTGTTACTTAACATGGTTAAGGAGAGCAACAGCTTATAACTTATGCATGTCTGTTCCCAATAGTGTTGGTTAATCTAGCTGAGAAATGTGAACTCTTGTGGAAACAAAAGGACCAGCTCCTTCCATTTCCTTCAGGGAGACATCAGCAAGGGGTTATTGCAATTCACCCTCGTAAGCACTTAAGAATGTAGGTCTCAGATTTTACTAATCCAACAGAGATTTACTAAGGCTTATGAAATAACGTATGCAGCGCAGTTCACTGTGGGTAACAGTGTCATTTTGAGAAAGCTAGGGACTTACCAAGATACCCTGGTCAGTTTCCAGAGCACCCACTCTTAAGTGAGTGGTGGGTGTGTTTGACAATGTGCTAGGAAGTGGGAGACATAGGGCCTGAAAAGGGCTGACAATACAACAACCCTGTACACATGAAGTACATGAAGTGCAGTAGACAGTGGTAATGTGCATGGTTCTTACATGCTTCTCTGAAGGCTTTGCAAGGAGATTTGCAAAAATTTCAGAAGTGGCAGGAACAGTGACCGTTGTCTCGGTGACAGTAGCAGCAGAAACACCTGCAGCACCAGCATATTTCTTCGACAACTTGCTTTTCGTCTTTGGAGATACACTGAAGGAAGCTAAAGGAGGCTGCAAACCCTGTGTCCCCTCTCTGGTTTGACGTGTTGCAAAGAGAGAAGCTTCTCTTCCCTTCCGATGTGTTCCTCTCTGCCCCAAAAGAGCCAACAATTATTCTCATTTTACCTTAGAGTTCCATCCCTTACCTGTCCTCCCCTGAGCAGGAATCCCAGAATGGGCAGTTTCACTCTCACTGGATGCTAATCTGCCTTTGTTAGTCGCAGCCCTCCTGCTCCTGCCTGCGTTCAGTGGTAACTGGAACTGGGCGCCCCTCTATTCCACTGTTCTAGGAAAGTACATTGAAACAGATACATTCCTTGGCAGCAGATGTTGGGACAGTCTGTAAAGATGGGGAGGTGACAGTCTGAGGTTTGTATAGAGGTGGGAAGGAGGGAGAAGCAGAAAGGGGAAAGTGTGAGGCAGGAACTTAAAGCCTAGGGTTTACAGCAGCCTGTCTTAAAAAAAAAAAGGCTTGCTGCTTGTACCGTTTATTTCCTTCATCCCTCCCTATTTCCCTCATCTTCTATCTCCCACCTACGAATCTTGTTTCACTTTCAAGCATCTTGTTTTCTTTGTGTGTGTGGGTGGTGGTGGTGAGGGGGAGGCATGGATGCTGGTGTCCTCAGAGTTCAGATGAAGATATTAGATCCTTTGGAGCCGGGGTTTGAGGTGGTTATGTGCTAGGAACAAGGCTCTTCTGCAAGAGCATTGCCTACTCTTGATATCAAGCACTTTTATTTAAACTCATATATGAGAAAGCAATGGCATGTTCTTGAACCCAGAGAGATAACAATAGCAACAGAGATAGATAGATAGATAGATAGATAGATAGATAGATAGATGATAGATAGATAGATAGACTCCATACAACCTTGCCTCCATAATGGCCGCCTAAACTGCCATACTTTTTTTTAATTTCAATATCTTCTTTCTGTTTGTTGATCTGTAAAAACCAAGGATCATATTATCATTTATCATTTGCAAAGATTAAAAAGAAGAAATTGTTACAAAACATCTGACACATATCATATGATAAATATAATTAGAAAACAAACTTTTACCTAGAATAAAGTTCCTTAACATAAGGGAACAGAAATGCAAGTGTGATTATTTCAGTTATAAGCATCTATTTACCCCTTTCACATAATAGATTATATAGATACATGTGATGCTTGATTATTAAGTATATTTTGATACATTATTATATCCTTATAATCCCATTATAATTTTAAGAAATACAATTTAACAGCTAATTCTCAACAATATAAAGAATGAAATTTTGCTTTACAAGTTAATACTGATTTCCAGTCATAAAAACAATTCTAGCAAAATATTCTATTAATGCGTGCTTCAAAAATACTTAGACATGTTTAATATAAAGTTATAAGTTATGCAAATGATTATAATCATCACTAAACTTATTCAAAGTTAAAAGGTGATGGGAAATGCATGTAGCCATTATCTCATTAGCATCTGAAGCCTTCTCACTTTAAGCATTGATCAGAACTGAATAGAAATGTGTCTTATAACACCTTGCTATCTGAGACGACAGTTACTGATGTCCAGGAGGGCCTATATTAAGTAGTATCAGTGGGTTTGAAGTAAAACTTAGTATTATAGTTAAACTCTATTACAATAATTTAACAGTTTTTCTCCATAATCTTCAATATGACCATTGTCAAATTCAATCGAGTTTTCACAATAATTCAAAAGTTCCTTAGCATTCAAATACCCAACTGCCTCACCCTGCTACTTTTCACAGCTGAGTGCATTCGAAAAAAAACTCAACAGCCATTCATGATAAAAAAAAAAAAAAAAAAAAAACAGTTCTCAAGAAACTAGTAATAAAAGGTCCTAAATTTGACAAAATTCTTGCCATAAGGAAACATACATGTACTTATTGATGAATTAACAATCTATTCTTCCATACTCCTAGGAATGAGGCATCATTGCTTTTGAACATCATATTGACAGATGATGACAGATAAAATGTTTTTTTTTTCTACAAATGGTACTGAAATAATTGGATAACTACTTGGAAAAAACATGAAATTTATACCTATCTCACAGAATATACAAGATATTTAATATTCAACAAAAGCTAAAACCATCAGAGTTTAGAAAACATAAGAACTATCTCCCTGTATGGAAAAGCTTTTAAATATACCAAAACAGAACAGAAATCCACAAACTAGACTTTAAAAAGTTTAGTCCTAAAGTACATTTTTGGTTCCTGGTACCCACATTGGGGGCTCACAACTGCCTGTATCTACAGCTCCAGCAAGCTTCAGTGCCCTCTTCTGCCCTCCTTGGGTACCTGTACTTATGTGCACCCCACTCCCTACAAATAATTAAAAATTAAAAATAAATCTTTTTAATGAACAGAAAAAGTACAGCTGGGTAGAAAATATCTAGAAATATGTGTTAGAAAGGTTACTACTTAGGAAACAGTTTGTGGGTTTTGTTAAGAATACCAAATTTTGTCTGATTTAGCAACATTTCTTTACCAATAGTCAACTCAGTGCATTAAAGTGGACCATTATTTTGAAGTAATTGGAGAGCCATATGCATCTGTAATAAATTGGAGATCTTCTGATGTTTACTCAATTTCCCCAATGGAAACAACTTGCAAAGTATAGATGGTATAATCTCTACCAGAAATTTGACGTAAACTCTAAGTGGACTTTGACTATTTTGTGGGTTCTTCTCTCTTCCACCCTCCTCTGCCTTTTCTATCCTTCCAACACTAGATAGGGGAAGAAAGGATTGGGGACAAAGGGGGTGACATTATTGTTAGACTACTTCCTGCTGATTGGGGCATTGCAAGTTCCTTGGGACAAGTTTGGTTTGCCCATTGGGATGTCTAGTTTCTTTTTCTTTCTTCTTTGTGCATGACTACTTACTGAGCTGTGACCAACAGCAAACAATCAACAACCCTTATAACAGGGCCCTAGCAGTTATAGACCCTCTGAAAAGACCCCAGAATTCCAAACATCACACAACCACAAAAACTATATGCAGTTGGCAAAAACAGCCCCTCCTAGAACCTGAGGCAAATCATAGTCAGCTGTGGTGGACAATCTGAAGCAGCCCCACATCCCACACCTGGGATAAAAACAAAAACATATTCTTATAATATTTCTGTCTTTGTTCAAAGAAACCAAAACTCCAAAATAGTCATAGTAACAGTGTGGCTATTGAACAATGAACACAGTAGTGGTAGGCATCATTGTGTTTTGTCTGACTGTCAATCAAACTGGGCAAGGCCAAATGCTAGGGACTCCTAATTCTCTCCCAGGCATGAATCCACACTAGTCAAGTGACCCACAATCCCCAGATCTTATTCAGTGTGTGTATGTGTGTGCGTGTGTGTGTGTGTGTGAGTGTGTGTGTGTGTGTATGTTTATGTGATGTTTGTTTGTGCATTTAATTCTATGAAATTTTTTTCCACCCATAGGTTTTCATATTTTCCACTACAGTCACAGGACAAAAGAATTCCATGACCACAATGACCTTGAGTTACTGTTTTATAGTCACACTAAACTATCCTAGTTGTGACTTTTCCTCTCATCCCTAGCCCTGGCAAGGACTATTGTGGCTTGTACACAATTTCTAAATTATACCTTTTCAAAATGTTATTTTAAGAAATGGAATAGTGCAAACAATATATGTGTTCTCCCGGTGGCCTAGCCTTTCCATCTCGCAGGGTTCTTTTGAGCTTAATCTAAGTTGTTGCCTGTATGTTTGTTTATCATGAAATTGCACTATATGGTTATAGAAATTGTATAGTACAATCACTCAACTGTTGAAGTGTAGATGGATGAATATTTTTGTGCATGGATGTAAGTGTTCATTTTCTCTATGGAAAATTCATGATGTTTGCTGGATGGTATGGTATGTTTACCAAACTTTCCCTTATGTTAAGGATTCTTTCTTCTTGATAACTTATCTATAAATATTGCTATTTTCCTTTCTTTTACAACAAAGAAATTTGTGGCTTTAGTATACTCTTTCCTCCTGGTTAATGAGATTGGGCATCTTTTTATATTTTTTCAGGGGAACATTTGTTTATGTCTTTTGACTATTTTCTAATTGGATTGTTTTACTATTGGGGTTGGAAAAGCCTTTATGTATATTAGATATGACACCTTGAATAGATAATATGGTTTGAGGATACCTTCTCTTTCAAGTGTTTAGTTTGCCTTTTCATCTGCTTCATGCATTCTTTCATGGAGCAAAAGATTCAAATTGCACTGACCTGGACTTGAGCCTCTGTGTTCCTGGAAAGTTATATTTTGATGTAATACCCAAGGAGAGGGAGAGAGAGAGAGAGAGAGAGAGGAGAGGGGAGAGAGAATTATATACATAATATATTATATGTGTGAAGAGATTTATTAGAATGGCTTATAGGCTGAGGTCTAGCTAGTCCAGCAATGGCTGTCTACTAATGGAAGATCCAAGAACCCAATAGTTGTTCAGTTCACCAGACTGGATGTCTCAACTGGTCTTCAGAATACACCAGAATTCTGAAGAAGTAGGGTCTAAGAACAATGGCAACAGGGAGGTGGCTTCCACCTTCCATATCTTTTTATATAGACTGCCACTAGAAGGTGTGGCCCAGATTAAAGGTGTATCTTTCCACCTCAAAAGGTCCATATTGAAAGTGAATCTTCCCACTTCCAATGATTTAATTAAGAAAAAATTCCCTCTCAGGTGTACACAGCTAGTTAAGTTTTAGTTAATTCCAGATGTAGTTAAATTGGTGAACAAGAATAGCTATCACAATTTTTGTCAAACTTGAACTATCTTAAACACTGCTAATTAACTTTACTGAGCCACAACTCACAATTCTTTTTATATGCAGCAGATTTCCATTCACTGGTATTGGTTAACATCTCTGTCTAGATTTGTCATCATGGGGAAACCAATTTCATGAGCTCATTGGGAAGTAATACTTTCTTTTCTAGAACACACTTAAAATCTACACATTTGATAGAAATTTCTCATGAAAACATCTAAACCCAAGGTTTCTTTTCTGAGGAATTGCTTCCAGTTTTGTTTGAGCTGGCTGATTTTGTTGTTGATGTTGGTTTTCCTTTTCTTTTGTTGCATTTCTTGCTATGGCATTTCATCTACCATTTTGGAGTCTTGCCCATTTCTTTATACAATTGATAATCTTTGTAGAGAGTTATCCGTAGTGTTGATTTCTTTCAGGGACTCATCTCTTTGTTCATTAACTTCTGTTATTTTTCTATTTTCAGATTTAATGATCTCTGCTATGATCTTTGTTATTTGTTTCTTTATATTAATTATATATCTAAAAATACTAATTATTTTCAAAGTTGGGAGTCGGTGGGACTTCCCTATGGTGATTGCAGTACTGTTCATCAGTGGAGTTAACTTTGAAAACTTCTTAGCAAATCAAGAATTAACATTAAATTATAATAGATATACCATATAAATGGCATGGTGCCAGGTCACCTGTACAGAAAGGCTCAGGACAGGAAGGACCACCTTCAATGTGGAAACCTTCAGAATGTTTCATTTCTAGAAGAAGAACAGCATCAATTGTTGTGGGAATCTTTCTGGAAGAAGCACTCCAACAACCCACACAAGAGTGTAGGAGGAGCCTAGCGAACTGAAGGCAGGACAGGCTTCGAAACGCCTTAGTCTCAGATCCAGTTGTTGTTCCCATTTTATACTCTAAAACCACAAGGTGAGGTGGGCAAGCAAGCAAGATATTACAGGAGAGTATGTGGTGGTCACCAGGTTGTTAAGGACAATGACCCATTGTTACAGGTATTTCTCTAGGTCATTCTGTTCCAGGTAGCAAATGAAGTCATGCTTGGCAAATAGGCTGTACCACCACTGCTTTAAAGCAAGAAGTCAATATCTAACAACTGGTCTTTTCTGCCTTATCTACTGGAGAGCAATTCTCAGGGTGCTGTAACAACATGGGTGAGTCTTACTCACAAAATGAGGCAATGTTTGCAAAATGCAAAAAAAATGCTTTTTAATGATTGGATATAAGATAGTAATGAAATAGCTGATGTGATCAGATATAAGGAGAAAATGGTATGGTTACATGAATAGATGTATGCAAATATTTGAGAAGAGGAACGTCTAATCTGCTTCATTTCACACACCCATTCTCAGGGATAAAGATGACTCTTCAGCCAGGAGTAAACCATAGAGCATGTATCATTCTTGATGGTGAAACACAGACTCTTTAAAATCAATGCCAGTCAAAATTCATCTGCTATCATATTTAAGCCTTAGTTACATGGCGATTTCGGCCAGTGTGTTGATCTAAGCATAAGGCTCAGCATTGCAAAAATGAATGTTCCACTAGGAGATGCCTGATGAGGGATGTCTCTCAGGGGAGCACTGGGGGCTGAGGTAGGAGAGATAGAACCAAAGCAATCAATATGGACAAATGCCTGGAAGATCTGCAAGGGTCTCACTCAGGACCTGCTTAACATTTTACCAAGGAGTCATCAGATTGATCAAATAAAAGCAGATTCTAGGCTATGGACGTATCATCTGCACAATAATGTGTGAAGTCCTGAGCATCCTTAAAGAGAGAGGTGGGCTCTGCACATTTATATTTAATAGTAGTTATGGGTAGAATGTAAAGTTTTCTCTGTGCACTTGTGTGTTCCAACCCTTGGTTCCCAGCTGTTGGTTCTGTTTAAAGAGGCTGTAGGAACTTTGGGACAGTGACTCTCAGCCTTCCTTATGCTGCAACCCTTTACTACAAGTGCCTCATGATGTGGTGACCTTTTACTATAAAATTATTTCATTGCTATTTCCTGTCATTTCACAACTGTTATGGATTATACTTTAAATACCTAATGTACAGGATATCTGATCTGCAACGCTCTTGGGGGGGGGGTCTCGACCCACAGGCTGAGAACCACTGCTTTGGGAGAATATATATATATTGTAAGAGAATATATATATATATATATTGTAAGCAAGTGTTACAATGCTTGTGGCTCTATCTCTGGCTCTCTGGATCATGCATGGAAACCCCTGGAACTCAGGTGCTCATGCTTGCACAGAGGTGGTATTTTGTCACCTCTCTAGCCCTAGTATTTGGAACTTTCTGCTTGAGCCTAATATTAATAGCACAGTCTATGTTAATTTAGCTGGGCATAGTGGTATACTGTGATCCTTGTACTTGGGAGGCTGAAACAGGAGAATCATGAGTTTTAGGCCAGACTGAATGAGATAGCAGGATCCTGTCTCAAAAAACATAATAAGAAAAAATGAAAACAATAGAAAGAAGAGAAAGACATGTCCTAATGTATAAGTTTAACAGTGCTGTGTCAAGGAGAAGTTATTAGTGGACAAATGAATTGGAAAGAAAGAGTATCAAAAATATAAAAGAGAAAAGATTCTTTATGGCTCTATCTATCTTCTGTCTATCTATCTATCTATCTATCTATCTATCTATCTATCTATCTTAGAAAAGCTTTCCATATCAGGTTTATTCTCAGTACTTCACACAGAGTATTTGCAATGTTAGTGATATGGACACCAACAGTTTTTCAGATACAACTTCCTGGCAAATATTTTTTCCAGACAAAATAACCAAATAAAACACAATTTCAGGAGATGATGTCATCACACTTCACCCCAATTATGAAGCTAGCAATGGTTAAATCAGGAACATGACCTACTCAGAGAGCATCCTCTGTGCCCATACACCCACCTGGGAGAATGCCAAGCTAGCAGTGGTTAAAATCAGGAACATGACCCACCCAGAGAGCATCCTCTGTGCTCCCACACCCACCTTGGGGAATGCCCCATAAACTGCAGAACACCAAGTTACAAAACTCACTTTGGAAAAGGGAACTATTTTTCTAATTTTGGTCTTAAGATTGTTTATAAATGACTTAAAGAATCTGGTGAGTATAGTGACAGAGACAGGAAGAGGGGCTGCAATTGACAGGCTCCACACGTCTGAAGACCCTCTGTTGGGGAAAGGGAAAAATGCCAGGAGCAAGAGACTGTTTTATAAATAAGAGTCTTTCCTCAAGATGGGTAGTGCCTGACTCAGGTGTGTCACTGGAGAAGACTGACTGGCTTGTTTATAATGTCTTCAGTAAAATAGAGTTGACAATCTCCAGTGATTCTTTGTTAACTAAAACAATATCAGAGGGATCCATGTGTTTTTTATAAAAGCTCGTCTAATCTGTCATTCAGATAACCAATTTTCAGAATGTGTTCAACATTGGCTATGCCATTGGCCATCCTTAAGTCTCCTTGGGAGCCCTCGAGCAGAATGATGTTTCTGCTGCTGGCTGAAGTAGTCTGTCTTCTTCAGAGCACCATGTTTGTTGCATACATGAGTTATCTCTCCTTTGAATCCTTTCAGCACTCCATTTTCATCAAAATCCATGAAGTTAGACACTACTTTGACATTTGAGTGATAAATGCCAGCCTGTTGGATAACTTCTTTAAGTACATCACTGATACCAGCTGAAAATATGAACATAGGGATACCCTGGTGTAGAAGTTTACCAAAGAAATTCTCATATCCTTCCTAGAGCATGACATCAGAGTCGGCCATAATCTTTTTAAGTTTGGCTTTTGGTAAGCCTTGTTCAACAAACAAACCATGCAATTTGGCATACCACTCTACCATGTAAGGGAACTTCTCTTCCATGGTGAGAGGAGAGAATAGGATTAACCTCGGTAGCACAATACTGCTCCTTTAACTGCACTAACTTCCTTCTACACTCATCTGGAACAAGCTTACAGTTGTCAATGGTATTATGACATGTTGGTCGTCTTTTCCCATTGTAGGAAAACTTACTCAGAGTCATATCAAAGTCTGTTATTATCTAAAGTTTGGCAGCGCCTCCTTTAATGAGACCAGAGATAATTTCTTCTTCTCTTGTAGGATCCTTGATATGAACTGAGCTTTTCTGAAATTCTGGCATCATTTTCAAATGGAGAGTAGACTCCTGATTAGTCACTTCATGGTTATCCGATCTTCATTTCAATGATCTTGGTCTTGAGGCCTGTTTTTCTCTTCAAGGTGAATTTGTACTGGGTCAGCACCACACCTGCCACCACCATGCATACACTGTCACTTGTCACCTAGCCCACTAGTGCCACTGCCGTGTGGTCCATCCACAGGCCAGTGTGCTCTCGGTGCTAAACCCAGGGGCCTCAGGTACGAGCATAGGGGTGCAGCCTCAAGACACACATCAACCCGGGAGCCCTGCCCTGTGTGTGTGGGAAACCAAGGAAGCCTCCAGGCTAGGTATATTTTAAACTTATTAAATAGTATAGCAGATGTCCAACTGTAGTCCAAGGGTCCACAGAGTCCGTAAGGCCATTTGGGATTCTGTAAAATGTAAATTATTTTCATAACAATAAAATGATAATGATCTTAAGTCTTTCCTGAGCTTACAGTGGAGAGTGTTAGAGATTATGTGAACAACAATTGACAGAGGACTTCTTTCTGTCTGCAGCATCCCTCTGCCCTTTGGGCCATATAATTAGACAGAATTCTCAGCTGTTCACACTGGACTGACCGGTGGGTAGGGAGTCACTGAGACCAGGAAAGTAGAGTTGTCCTTGCCTGCAGGCCATACAGTCACTCATGCCACTGCTCATTGGTGCTAGTTTTGGCAGAAGGCCATTCTTCCCAGAATTTTGGCATCAATGAGGTTTTGTTCAGATCTCTGGGCACATCCTTGTCCCATTGGGATGGCCAAACACTGTCATACTGCACACAGTAGGACTGGGCTGGCTTGAAGTGTGCACTAAAAGGAATTTGGCTACAGAAGCAAGTGAAGCTCAGGGGTCTGCTGTGACTCCAGAATGGTACTAGGGTATAGCCTGCACTCCCTGTCTGTCTTGACTCTAGGTAGCGGTGAGAAACCACAGAGAGATGAAGTATATGGAAAGCAGGAGAAGGAAGCTACTTTCTTTTCTGATAGGGACTCTCTTATCTTGACAAGATAAATTAAAAAAAAATGCTTAGGAACATGGGAAGATACAGAGCTATTTCCTGTGTCCCTCTCAAGCCTTGTCTAGGGATACAATTTCTCCATATGTAATTGTGGGGATACGAAGTTTCCTCCAAAAGACTTGTGTTAAAGGCAGAGTCTGTAGAAAATGAGTCCAATCACAGAGAAGCAATTGGGACATAAGATCTCTGGCCTCATCAACGGATTGCTATAGCCAGGATTCATAAGTGCCAAGAAGTAGCTGAGGCTTCGGGTTGTAGCTAGAGAAAATATGAGGCATGCCCCTATGGACTATATCTTGTCCCTCTGTTGGCCTCTTCCTTCCACCATGAGTTCTGCTCCACTTTCTCTTCCTGCAAATGTTCTACTACGTCACAGGCTTAGAAACAATGGAAGTAGAGTGTCACAGAACGGGACCTCAGAAACCATGGGCCAAAGTAGCTCTTTCTTACTTTGATTTCTCTATCATTTGTCTTGTGACAATTCTAGCATACCATACATGATTGCTGATATATGCTTATTGTGTGTTGTATGTTGTTGTTGTCATTCTTAAATGTGCATTTGCTTTTTACATGAGACTCATAATAGGCCAGAAACTATTTTGGGAAACAGTAACAGAAAATCAGAAGTCTTTCAGTAAGAAATGAGATGTGTATAAAATAATGGCTAGTTCTACTTTCTCCCTCTCCTTTTCAGTATCCCCCTCCACTCTGGTTTTTGGACAAACACAGGAGAGCATGAAACAGCACTGCCGATGATTCTGAAAGCTGTCCCCCTCAAATACAGGTTCAGTGCCTGGGAGAGATGGATGGAAACTAGTCCACCATGACAACCTTGGTCCCAAGGACAGATTTAAACTCATGCTCATACTGAGAACTCAAACCCCCAAACTGTAAGCACACGAAAATTCTAGCACTATGCTGGGGTTTTTGGTTGTTTGTTTTTGTTTTGAGTTTATTTATTATTTTATTTTATTTTTTTGAGGCAGATCCTTGCTACTTGGCAACAAGCTTCAGGCCGAACAAAATAAAATGCAATTGTTCACCACCACCCCCTTCCCTCTGTGAGCAATGCAATAGCCTCCATCTGTTGAAGTTTTACGTTATTTTTTTAAATAAAGAGAAGGAAGGAAGGAGAGAGAGAGAGAGAGAGAGAGAGAGAGAGAGAGAGAGGCAGACCAGAGCTTGGAGTTTACTCCCAGTAGCACAAATTCCTTGCTAGAGAGTTCTTTCAATTGCTACTGACAAATTAACAATGTCACATTTACTTCACGCCCAATAAAAAACACTTCCCGTCCCCATAATATTATGTGTGTGTTTAGCTGTTTTTCAAAGCAGAGGCTGAACTTTGCTAGAAGGGCAGAAAAGGATAGACTGTGAGAATACCAGAATCCCATCAAGTACACCCAAAGGAGGGAAGGCTTTTTATATGCAGGTATTTAAAAGTAAAGGACCCCAAATAACACATTTGCTAACACATGGTGTTTATGAACAGTGGGTCTGAAATTCCCCCCCTCTGCCCGCATTCCCTGGTCATAGAAGGCTTCATTGTAATCCAGGACCATTGTTTTGCATTAATTTCTATGACAAGGAACCCAAAACACAGGGTGCTCCAGGGTAACAAAACAGAATTAGGGAGACAGTCACAACTTGGCACAAGTCTGACAAGCTGTGGAAAAGCAAACGTTTCAGTGTGTGAAGTGGCCTGGATTTCCTGGGAGCAACCTATTCTCCTGCACACAGTATCATATTCTTTCCAAGCACATTTCAGACCCAAGTCAAGCTGTGTTTTATTTTTTACTATAATAAACACAGTTTACTGTAACAAAGACATACTAGTGGTGGTCAGCTGACAGGCAGTGCTGCCCCACGAGCTGGTGGTGAAGGCCTGGGAGTGGGGAGTCAACTGATAAAAGACCAGCCGTCTGGAAAGTTCTCTTAAAAGAACATAAAAAGGCAGTGTTTTCCTGAGACTAACACGGAATGCCAAAATATCCAGCCGCGCTCCTTCCTTGTTGCTGTTTACTGCAATTTGTAACTAAAAATAGCAAAGCCTTCCAAGTCCGGGCTTTCAAATTCCGATTGGTTTTTAGATTTCCGGAATAAATGAAAATATTTTATACATCCATCTTCAGTGGTGACACTGTTCCTTACCGCAGAGTTTACTCCCTGCTTATCAAAGCGAGATTCCAACTTTTCCTACAAACACCTATTTAAAAGTCTCTGTAATTTTACATACACTTTAGGTCTCCAGGAAGAAGTAAGCTGCTCACGGCAATGTGAGCTTCACGTGAGAAGCACCTAAAACACTCAGCTTAGGTTAAAGTCATGTTAAATTGAAATCAGGTTCCTTAGGGAAAATAGAAATCATCTTACCATGTCTTGAACGGCTAGTTTTTCAGAATCCAGCTCATACCTTAGTCTATCTCTACTCTCCATTAACTGTAATAGAGAAAAATAGGACATTTTGACTAAAGAGAAGAACACAACACCTAAGCTGTTTTCCTTAGCAGAATGTAGTAAAAACACATTTTAATGTGGGAGAAAAATGGATCATAATGTGATCAAAGGGAAAATTAATTTCCTATAGATTATATTCTGATAATCATATACAAAACACACTAACATACAAAACAATGCAATATTTATTAATTAATAGTGCTTAATTATTACATTACTAATACAATTCACAATAATTAATAATGCTAATATATTACTTACAACTTTTCTCAACACATTGGTCTCCAATGTGACACTATGATGCGACAGGGTTAGTGTGTCAGCCCCATAACAGCTTTGCTTAACTTTCTGTATGACCCATTGCTTGCTTTAGATTTTGATATTTTTATTTGCACATCAAGCCATTCATCTTGACTGAACACTCTCCTTAAAAATCACCTTTTACCTCTGTCCTTACAAAGCTTTTTTTTGTAGTTATAACTACAAAAATTGCTGTTTATGTTGGTAAAATTAAAACCTTAATTTAGACCTTTGTGCAACTCAATTGTGTTTACTAATGTGATAAACATCTCTAGAGTCACCATTCAAGACTTTGTATTGTTTACTGTTTATCCAAGTTACCTATTGACTTCCCACCCCGCCTCTTTCTTCTTCCTATTCATCTTGATGAAGCACAAGTCTGAATCTAGCACAAAGTCCAGGTTTCTCCAGGAATTCAGAAAGCATCCGACCCTTTGGTATGAGTAACCCTTTCCAGTGTGCCTGATTATCACCACTTCTTCCTCTTATGCACTCCCCAGCTACTGAAAACATACACCTTGCCCTTTAAGAAGCGGCTTCTTGCTGTTCTCAGGATTCCTTTCTGTTCCCTCACTCTTGGCTCTCTCTGGCTTCCAGCTCAATGCCTTTCTTTTGGCTGGCTTTGACCCTCCTCCCACCCAAGCTGAGCAGCTGAGCTTCCTTCCTGCCCTTGCTCAGCTTGCCGGTACCACATTTCTACTGTGCTCTCAGCCTCCTGGTCTGCCACATACTAGAATAAAGTCTCAAGAAGAGATTGTGAGGTGGCAGCAGATGGAAAACAGGCTTATAAGCTCTCTTGTTAAATTAAATACGGATTTTTAATTACAACATGAAAGCTACTGAATTCCACTTTGTGCGATGCTTATCCCGGACACGGTCTCATCTTCAGTTTGTTCTTTTATTACACCTACTGCTTAAGTAAGGAGCTCGTGTCTCAGTTGAAGCTTTGGAGTTTGTCTTTTCCATTCTTTGTTTTTCTGCCTGCCTCCTCACCAGGTTCCGGTCATCCTCTCTGTGCTCTACCACGGGTTCTCATCTTGTCATCTCAACATGTCCCTATGACATGAGCCAGCCATGCCACATTTCCAGAAGTCCTACAACACACCTCACACTGCACACTCACACTCAGCTGCCACCTCTGTGCCCTCCTGCCCTCTGGAGAATAATAGCTCAGGCAGCCCTCTCCAGAGGGCTGTGTGAGAAAAGGAATGGGACTGTTTGCAAAGGGGCTCTAGAGCCTACAGGTTGAAACCAGGCTTCTCTTCTCCATCTATCATCCTGTTCTTTGGTCTTGGTCTGTTCCTTCCCAGCCGCCAACCCCCCCCCCCCCGCAAGTGTGTGTGTGTGTGTACACACATACAAACATTTAATTTTTCTTCTAGCACAAGCACAGTGTGTGACACTCAAAAACACCCAATAAACAACACCATTGAACTAATTTACTGAAAGGTATTGGGAACAAAGCAAACAAGGTCTGTTCTTTCTTGTTCAACAAGGTCTGACCTGCTTTCCAGTTGGAAAGCCACCTTCACAAACATTATTATCTCTATATACATAGTAAGCCTGGGAGAAAGAGAAGGGGGGAGCGGCAAGAACTAGTCCACAGGGACACAAAGTCAGAAATAAAGCAGGAATGTGGGGAGTCTAGGTTCTTTCCTCTCAGTAACAAGTGAGTCTACACTTTGTGTCTATACAGACCTCCCGTGGTTGTAAGGAAAAGCGAAGGAGAAACACAGGTCTTGTCGAGGAAGACTGAGATGAGGGAGATCTACTGTATTATATAGAGCAGATTAGTGACCGATTAGCTGAGCCTTTCACAGGGATCACATATCAGACATTTTGCATATCAGATATTTTCATTAGGATTCATAACAGTAGCAAAATTACATAATTTTGTGGCTAGGGGTCACTGCAACATGAGAAACGATATTAAAGGGTCACAGCATTAGAAAGGTTGAGAGCCATGGTTCTATAATCATCTAGAATAGAGTTGGCAAACAGAAATGCATTATGAGTCATACATATAAATTCAATTTTATAGAAGTCTTGCTAAAAAGTAAAACATGTTACAATTATATTTTACCTATCTGTATATATACCCCAAATATGAATATCAACACATAATGAATATTAAAATTATGAGAGAAATATTTTATATTTTACATCGAATTTTTAAAGAAAAACACTGTATATATCTTTTTAAATTCAGGACAAATTTGAGAGTTAAATTTTTATCTATGTAGATTTTAGAAAATTTCCAAATGAAAAGGCAGATTCATTATATAAATTATTGAAAACAGAAGATTTTTTTTCTATTCATTGAAACAAGCATTGTTTTTTTTTTTCCATTTAAAACTGTTCAAAATGAATCCTTTCAAATGTTGCAAATGTCCAGGGGCTCAACATGGCCAGAAGGCAGTCCTGAGCAGTACAGATCTAGAACCTGAGGCAGCCTGTGGCTGAGGGATTTCAGCTGACACAAGACGTGTTTAGCACCCTTATGGACTTACAGGGGACATTTCTGGCTTTAACTTCAGATTATATTCCACACAGACTAGACTGTAACTCATTGTCACAAGAGGTCATGAAGATGAGTGGCCTGAGAAACTTTTTAAATAAGCAGTGTGCTTCCCTGGTAGCAAAGTGAGACCAGAATCTGGATATTATCCTGAGAATCTCCAGTCTGTCTGTCTGCAGATGTTATTGATACTCTGTATCTGCAGGGTTTACAGTGCAGCTGTAGGAAACTGGGTGAAGCCCAAGAAAATGAAATCATTTATGGAGACCTGCTTAGCAGATGCAAGCATGTCCTGACTCTGACCTGTCCATGTTAACTACAGCTCCTGAAACTAATTTTATCTAAACTCCAAGAATACCATGCAGTGCAAAGTCATATCTGATCAGAATCTGACCCTAACTTGGGGCCATGTGGCCACCATGTTTTTGAAATTTGGCTTAAGTGATTGAAGAACATATATCTATGTCTATGTCTATGTCTATGTCTATGTCTATGTCTATGTCTATGTCTATGTCTATGTCTATGTCTATGTCTATGTCTATGTCTATGTCTATATACACATATATGTATTTCTTTAAAAAATTATATATATATATATATATATATATATATATATATATATATATATGGTTGTATTGCTTGCATATGTATCTATACACCAAGTGCATGCAGTGTACTTCAAGGCTATTTGGTTGGGAACAGAACCCAGACCTCTACAAGAGTGGCCAATGCTCTTAACCAATGAGCTATCTCTCCAAGAACCATGTTTCTAATTTTGCCTAATTGAACCTAAGCTTTGTACCTTTAGTGGAGTAATTTGGAGATGTGGAACTGCCCTTCACCTGTAGTTCTATGAACTACAAATGCATCTTCAATCTATGCACCACTACAGGTATGTATTTCAGGGTGTGAGAGATATGGACCTCAGCACAGGTGAGATAGGCTGCTGTCTGCATGGGGGCTCACAGTACATTGGATAAACATTGCTAAGAAGACTTCAAGCAGGGGTATCTCACGAGTGTGAGCTGAGGAAGGAGCTACTACTGTGGCCCTGTGCATCAGATGCACCAGGGAATCTTGTTTTTCATGACACTGAAACTTTTCTTGCCTTAAATGAAGATCAATCTAGCAGAATAAGCCAATTCATTCTTGTCCAGAGAAAAGAGAGCATCCTTCAACATCTGGCCTAAAGATAAGATGTGACTGTATTCTCATTCTTAGTTATAGATGCCTACAAGCAAAGTTAGAAAGCTCTCAAATCCCTGTAACTTGTCAGTTCATTACAACCAACAAGATAAATGCTCATACATCCCCAAATAGGTGATTACCAATATACTAGTGGATTTTCCTGTCAGAATCCTTACTTACTCTACTATACACTTTATTTCAGATAACAAGGAGATATATTGTTAAAAAAGCATAATGGAGAAATGCATAAGCCAACTTTCTCTACATCTGAAGACATCTTGACATGGTGTCATTTAGCTAATGGTACTGATATTTCAATTTAAAAAGAGTCATTTATCAATGTAAAAGATCTTCGTACCTTTTGAATAGTTCGATGATCCTGGTCTGCAATCTCTTTCAGAAACATAACTTCATCCTCTGTAAACAAAAGGAGAGAGAGGCCAACCATGAAATTACATGCGTAGGCCTCTGTATTCCAACTGCCTGCTTTGAGGCAGGCTTTAGAGGGACTGGCAGGCCTGGTGTTCACAAGTCTTAGCAGGATTGTGACCTTCACAGATGCCCTTGACATTCACAGCATTCTTCCTGCTGTTAGGATGTCTGCTCAGATATGGAGTAAGAAATAAGTTCAAGATACAAGTGTAGCTGAGGGCTAAATGCTTTTCATCAACACTAGCAGTGGACATTTTTTTTTTTTTCTGTTAGTCACAGCCAATACAAACTGCTTTATTTAGCAGGTGGCACTTTGTGACTTGCTAAGAATGACCACTACCTGAAAAGTACTGTCATACCACATCAGGAGAGAAATGGATTCACAGTGCTGTGCCTCCCTCCTGTACTAAAGGGACACCTCAATGGGTCTCATTTCACAAAAGTTCATACCCATGTTTTAATCTTTTCTCTGCTCTCATAGTGTAGATTACCAGAACATCGTACAAAGAGGGAAAAATACCCCACACAAATACAATGCCAATAGTTAAATCTAAAGGCACTTTAAAAGTACTGTACTTCTGGAGATAAAAATGCATATTTTTTATTGATGTTTATGGTCTGAACAAAATGAAACCTAAAGTTGCAAAAGGAAAATTTGCATTTAAAATTCATATCAAAAATTGAATCTAAGTATTGAGTCCCAGCATTTTGCTCTGAAGGGCTAAGCCTGCCTCTCCACAGCGTATCCTGACATGTCCCTTTATGTAGGTTAATAGTTTAGACCATTGCACATGTGTCTGTTTACAGAACTCGTAAGAGAAGTAGGGCAAACTGAGCAGCACCCTTTTCTTTTCTTTTCTTTTCTTTTCTTTTCTTTTCTTTTCTTTTCTTTTCTTTTCTTTTTTTCTTTTCTTTTCACAAGACAAGGCTCAGTAGCACAAATATAGATAAATCCTATGTTCCAAGCAAAGAAAACTATCTTAAAGAAAAACTGATAGCTAGCAAACTAATATATGTGTGTGTGTGTGTGTGTGTGTGTGTGTGTGTGTGTGTGTAGAAAATGGAAATACTTATATTATGAAAAATGGTTGACAATATTACCTAATATTGCGTTTTCTTTTATGGCCGTACGTGATTCTTCCTCAAGGTCTGCGATGATTTGCATTAACTTTTCATTCTGTGCCTTGCAATCTTGAAGTTCATTTTCTAAGATTGGTTTTGGAGAGCTGGACTCCTTGGCAAAAGAGTCCTGCAAAAACAGGGAATTCCATATTTCTAAGCAGGGAGCCAAGGATTTAAATACGCAACTCTAGGACAATGCAGATACAGAGGCACTATCATATAATTTTCTGAATTCTATTACACACATAATATGAATAGGAAAAAGGAAGGGGGATAAATAGAACTGGCTGGAAGAAAGGCCACAGTACATTCTGTATAAAGACCCCAGCACATGGGGACATTTTTATTGACAGGAATAATGCATATCATACTGTTCATGTGCCCTCCTCATTCAGGTCAATTCATTATGGAGGCTGTGTCCAGGGAGGCAGCTGGGGCCCATCCACCCACACTTCTGAGTGTCTGGAGGGCTGTCCCCTGTAACTAGGCAGACTGGGGAGACCGTGGATGGGCAGCGCCAGGGGGTGGCAAAGTATAGGACTAAGGAGGGGGGCTTGTTGCCTTTGTGGCATTTCTCGGCTTCAGTGCCGCCAGTGTGGTGAGGAGCCCATCACATGTCAAGGGGTGATGTGTGCAGGCTGGGAGCCGCATGGAGTCCATCAGGCACGCGGATATGCACACAGTTGGTTTTCTGCTGGGTTGGGGGAGCCACCCAGAGGCAATTCATATTCTGAACATTAACGTGGCTTTGCATGCCTGTCACAGGGGCTGTGCAGGCGGTTAACGCTATTGAAGACTTCAGCTTAAATCTCTATGCAAAGTGATTACCTTGTAAGAAGGTTTCAGGATAACTTACAACAAAAGACTTTAAAGTTATAGTTTTAGTAAAGCAAACTCATTTACATTTTTATTATGTGTGTCTTTTGTTTAAATCTTGCCATGTCTATTATGACAGAGGCTTTTTCCTATGCAATAGAAGTTTATTTGGGAAGGCTACTCTCTCTTTCTTCTTCCTCTTGTCTGTTTCAAAGCTATTGAAAACATCTGAATATACTTTCCTATGGTTGTCTACATTTTATGGACACACTTAAAAAAATTAAGATGTCATGGATCAGGGAGACTGATGCAGAATTTTATACCTCATCACGGATCATGCAATTTCAAAATAACAGTTACATTATTATGCTAAAATAGGAAAACAATTCTACATGTTTTGTTTTGAAATTACCATGGACTTGAAAATACTTTTGAACTTAAAGGTGACCTTAGCTGAATTATGAGTTGTTTCTTTTATAGTAATTCCATGATCTCAAGTAAGTAAGAATAACTAGACAAAAACAATGTCATCTTTCCAATATACTGATTTCCTTCTGGAACTGTCCTCTGACTTAACTTTAGAGAAACCAGAAAGTAAATTGTTAAAATGTTTCTCTCTGTGATGATAATGATTTCATAAGAAAAACAAGTTTTGAAGTATCTTGTAATACATTAATAATACCCTCTCAAATTAACTACTTATTAATGGAATTATAATCATATACATTGGATTTAATAGCATTTGACATATGCTGTTGAGTTTTGTACTAAGTTTGGGTACAAATCTTTGAGCTTTTAACCCTTTATTCTATTTAAATTATTCCAGCATAATTAATTTCTAATTGTATTTACTTACGGTTATTGAGACAGATGATCACTATATAGCCCAGGCTGGCTATCTTGTTTAAGTACTTATTTGTGTGTATGGTATTTTGCATGCATGCAGGTTTGTGTACCGCATTTATGTCTGGTAATCTTGGAAGTCAGAAGACGTAGGGTCCCTCAGAACTGAAATTGCAGACAGTTGTAAGCTGCCATGTGGTTGCTGGGAATTGAACCCAGGGCCTCGGTAAGAGCAGCCAGCACCCATAGCCACGGAGGCATCCCTCAGGCCCACGGTCTTAAACTCTTTATCCTCCTAACTAAGCAACTATAAAACTTGGACTCTAATATGCATAATTAAAGGAACACTTAGCGTTCTAAGCATGGGTTTCTCCAAAATAAAGGGAGACCCTTAATATTAATGTGTCTCACTTAATTAAAATTGAAACTATTTCACTGTATTTTTATGGTCTAACAGGATTTCTTAAAATATAAACAAAACAGGCTGACTTGAATCTGCTTGAGCCTGTTTCCCACCTGGAGGATCATGTCCATCCACAGAAGATTACATGTGTGCCTGTTATCATTCATAACCTAAGAACTGCGGGAAGAAAAATCAGGTGACAAAGTGGTAGCTGCTCCCAGCGGACAGTGTGTGTCCTTAGTGTGTTCTAAGCCTGTGTGTGGGAAAACACATTAAAATGAGGCTCTTTGCCTCCAAACATTCATCTACAGTCTCAGTTCTCCAGAGCTTAGCTTTCAGCTCGGTCCCCACCATCTGGCAACTGCAGGAACTGCAAATAATTAACTATTCAGACACCGAGGGCAATGAGGACACTCATTAGCAAAGGGGACAAAGCCTTCCTCCTGCCTGCAGCTCTCCTCCCTCACACTCAAGTGGCAAGTTTTGTGGTGATGTTCCTTCCGCCATCTGCCCTACATTGCTAGTTCTGTCTTGCTTAAACCATGAATCTCCTTAACAATAAACTGTGTTCATAAAATGAGGTTTAGAATGTAGAGACCACTAAAAGAAAGCTAGCTGGGTGCTTAAAATAGTACAAGCCAGGGCAGTGTCATTTACAATCATTCTGGGATTTTAAATTCCGAAAGGTAACTTCCCACTTTCAGTTCTCCATAATTTTATGAAAATGAGCCTTTTAATAGGTGGGATAAATGCAAATTCTCTTGGGAATAAGGGTTACAATATGTCTGATTCTAGGTCTCAGAATCTGGAAAGAAGTGTCTTCCAAAGCAGGACAATGCAGAGCTCTCCGCGTGCTCTTGACCAAGTGCCTAGGCATCACCGAACAACTTGTTGGAGACGTGGCCCCTCAGGCTCCAGCCCAGACCTCCCATGTGAATCTGTATCTGAACAATCTTTGCAGGTGATGCATATGAGCCAGGGTCTGGGAAGTTCCTTGCTCAGATCTCTCAATGTGCCTTCTTGGCAGTTCTCTTTTGTGATATTAGCATCTCAATTCTGCAGACTACATGGATGGCACTTTGGACATCTCAATTTGTAGATGGTGGGGGAGGAAGAGGGTGAGGAAGCAGGATTCTGATGCGTGCCCTTGACAGCCACATAGAAGAGCAGGTGCTTCCCCATTGAGTGACAACCAGGAAAGTGGCACCCTAGGACAGCGCAGTCCTGCAGAGTAGCCATTCTTGGATGATAGCTCTGTCTTAGTGTTGTTAGCAACAAGCAGTTCTGTTCATCAATGGAGGGTGGGTAGATGATGGTTGCTCAGCCTGGCCATAATTGGTGTTAGAAGGAAAAAATGAAAAACCAATCCAATAAAGAAACCCAGGCCGGGCATGGTGGCACATGCCTTTAATCCCAGCACTCAGGAGGCAGAGGCAGGCAGATTTCTGAGTTTGAGGCCAGCCTGGTCTACAAAGTGAGTTCTAAGACAGTCAGGGCTATAAAGAGAAACCCTGTCTCAAAAGAAAGAAAGAAAGAAAGAAAGAAAGAAAGAAAGAAAGAAAGAAAGAAAGAAAGAAAGAAAGAAAGAGAGAAAGAAAAAAAACCCAGATGAAATTAAAGTCAATATGTAGTATGCACAGGCAGGTGACTGTGTGTGTGCACACAAGCACACATATATACACACATGCATGGTATACACAGGCACACAAACATATTCTAATGGGGTAGCTTTCTTTACAGTTCTAACAGAGAGTATTCAACAGACAGCATGGCACACCAGAACCCACACAAGTCTGCAGCTAAGTCACATTGATTTCCCACAGAACGAAAAACAGCATCTGGAGCACAAGCTTCTGCCATTTGGAGAGACTCACTCTTTGCCTGCCACTGGACACACAAGTAACTTAGACTACTTGTTGAGTGAGCTTGTCTTTTTCTAGCCAATCTCATCAGATATCCCTCAGAACCAGAAGCCAGGAGGGATAGTTTGACCATTTATTGACGTAAATAAGGTACTAATGAGATTTGCTTATCAGAAGAATCATTCAGTTTTATGTTGACTAAGCAAAGCCAGCTCATTTTTAATGTTTTCAAAGTCTTCTTCTTGATAGTTCTCCTAAATATTTAATCACTAGTAACGTGTGTGTGTGTGTGTGTGTGTGTGTGTGTGTGTGTGTGTATGTGTGTGTTGAGGGCAGGGCATGAGTGAAATAGCATGTGTGTGCAGGGCAAACAACAACTTTGTGGCATCTGTTCTCTCACCTCTAAGTTTTAGGGATGGAACTCACAGTGCTAGTTTTACAAGCACTTTTATCTGCTGAGCCATTTGCTGGTCCTGCCCTTGACACCTTAACTATTTCTCTATGCTTCTCTTCGAATCCAGTTAGCATTGTATGATGTCGCAGGGGAATTTTTAGCCAGTAGAGGGCGCAGCTGTCTACACTGAAACTTCAGATGGAAAGCTACAGCAGGTTAAGTTTGTCCCTAGAGAATTTAGTAAAATGTTTTCCACAGGCTGATCGATAGGGAACGATGCTGAGAGCTGAGAAAGACCCTGTGTTTCTGGCGAGTTCTCGCAGAAAGAACTTCAGTCTCTCCTTTCTGCGGTCTTGCAATTTCCAGTTGTCCCCAATGGCTCTGGGTCTCAGCAGAAGGTAGTGCCTGGCAAAGGAGAGCCATCAGTAGGGAAATCTGACATATCTTTTCCTTCTCCTCATTGATTTAAAAGTCATTATGTCAGCTGCAGTGGGTGTAAGGACAGTTCTACACCACCAAGGGCAACGTCCCCATGACTTTCCTTATCTTTTAGGGACATCCACTATGCAAAGGCAGACCTTGACGTACGCCGCAGAAAAGATTTTCAAAATGAGCTCATTTGCAGCAGACTTGGAGCTCATTCAAAGAAGAAGTTTACCAAGCATTTAAGCACGGGAGTTCTAACAGCGAGAGCAACTTAAGGAAAGAGTCAGAGACTTGGTGTGGCTGTCAGCTGCTGTGACAGTAACTGTCACATGTGATGGTGGCACATTTGATTTTGTGGGTTCTTTCTCTTCAAATGGTTACTAAGGAAAGTGCATAAGACCACAAGGTAGTTCTTGGACAGGATAACAATTGACAAGTTAAAACTCTAGAGGTGAGGATTTCTTCCGTGTAAACCAGTTTTCTTTGTTAGACTCCAAGAGAAGAGAGCACCGGAGAGTGCATATACTCCCAGGCCTGTGTGTCTCTGTGTGTGTCTGTGGTATGTCTGCGTGTCTCTCTGTATGTGTGTCTCTGTATGTATGTGTTTCTATGTATGTGTCTGTGTGTGTTTGTGTCTGCGTGTGCTCATGTGCATGTGTGTGTACATCTGTGTTTGTGGAGACCAGAAGACATTGAATCTCCTGCTGCTGGAGTTATAGCTGGTTTGTGAGTAACCCAACATGGCGATAGGCACAGAATGCAGGCCCCCTGGAAGAGCAGCCATCACTCTTTTGTTTTTATTAGATATTTTCTTCATTTACATTTCAAGTGCTATCCCAAAAGTCTCCTATACCCTCCCCCCTCCCTGATCCCCTACCCACCCACTCCCACTTCTTGGCCCTGGCATTCCCCTGTACTGGGGCATATAACAATTGGTAGACCAAGGGGCCTCTCTTCCCAATAATGGCCAACTCTTAAACCCTGAGCTATCCCTTCAGCCCCTGAGAGAGTCTAAGAAAAAAATCTTTTTTTTTTCTTTTCCTCTGATAACCTTGTTTTTATTCTTTTTTTTTTTCTCCAATACAGGAGAATGCCAGGGCCAAGAAGTGGGAGTGGGTGGGTAGGGGAGCAGGGAGGGGGGAGGGGACTTTAGGAATAGCATTTGAAATGTAAATTAAGAAAATATCTAATAAAAAATTGGAAAAAAAACTAAGAAAAAAATCTTATCCGCAGTCTTTATAAGAAGTATTACTAAATTGCATAAGAATTCTGGATTCTCAGCTAGCGTCTGCCTGATTCCAGACTCCCAGTTCTTCTCACTTCCCCATAATGTCCCATCTTTTCTGCACCGCCTCAGTTCTGTTCCAGCCCAGTTGGCTTTTTGGAAGCCTCTGACTTGTGGAGATTTGCTTTGTTCCCCTTCAGCTATCCTGACTGCAAAGGGAATGGAAGTCTTAGAAATTACAATAAAACATATATTGTTATTCTCTAGAATGGGAAGGTTTTTTTGGCACTGGCTGGAGGGTTATTTTGTTTCTATTATAAGATAAAATTTGAAGACAATTATAGTGCTCCTCTTTATAATTACTATGGACGTTCTGGAATGTGCCATGGAGTAATAACATCCTGGGCTGGCTTACAGTGTGGAGAGATTGCCAAGACGTCTTTGCTCCTTCTTTCATTTTGAGTCAGTGTGTTTACATGTGTGCATATGTTTACATGTTTACTGGTATGTGTGGGTTCCTGTACCTGTGCACAGGCACTGTGGAAACCAAAGCCATAAGGTGATAATTTTTTTTTTGAGATAGACTCTTTTCCTGAACCTGAAAGTCACCGATTTGTCCCGTGATGGTCAGTGAGGGACTCTTCTCGTCTCAGCCTTTCCCCACACGCTGTGATCACAGGGACACACCACCATGCCCAGCTTTTATGTGAGTGCTGGGACAGAATGCAGGTCCTCATTGCTACATTTTACACCTTCTCCTCAGCCCAGTTCTTACTAATTTTTTTTTAACCAGGGTTATTGTTCTCTGTAATCCTACTTAGATGGATTTAACATTAATTGTAATTAATTTTTTATGAAATAA
>LR753393.1:0-125000 GCA_902729485.2 Mus minutoides
AACCACACACCCATGCTGTTGTCTAACATTAATGGATCCATATTATAAATACCTTTACAATGTTCTAAATAATTGGTTATTGTGTGTGGAAGTTCACACATGCCATAATTCATGTACAGAAACCAGAGGAAAACTTTTGGGAGTTGGTTTTATGTTCCCACTGAGGGTTATAAGAACCAAACTCAAGTCATCAGGTTTGAATAGTACCTCCTGAGCCATGTTGCCTGCTATTGTCTCTTACAAAACAAAACAAAACAAAACAAAAGTTCTCTTAATGGCTGAGCCATCTTTCCAACCCAAAACTTTTAATTTTGATGTAAAGTAGATTTAAGACTATAAAAGCTAATATGTATCTCATGACAAACCAGTATACAAGCTTGAGTTTTTTGCTTGTTGTTTTTAACCATCACCTTAGTTCTTGCTCTGATAAAACACTACAACCAAAAAAAATTACAGAAGGGATGATTTGTTTGGGCTATGGATCCAGAGGGATAAAAGTCACCTCCATCATGACAGGGAAGCCTGGCAGCAAGCAGGCTGGAGAGTCAGGGTGTGGTACACTCACATCTAGGGCTGCAAGCAGAAAGAGAGCGAGCTAGCAATGATGCAAGGCTTTGAAACTCTGAAAGCCACCAACTGGGGACCAAGTATTAAATACCCATAACTATAGGAGACAGCTCTTTCAGACCACCACAACCATCTTAATGGAACTAGAGAAACTGAATGGGAATGATGTTCTAAAGAAGGAAGTAGAGTACAAAACATTTAAGTAGAAGACAACTTTCCAGATTGAGTCTTCACTTTAGAGTTCTGTGTTTATTTCAGACTATTCCTTATAGTTCAGGAATACATTGATTGGGACATTGGTTTACTAGTTCCTTTTCCATAGGTTGACTAGCAAAATTCCAACAGCTTGTTCCCAAATCTACAGGTATAGCAGTAAATCATTAATCCACTCTGAGCTCCCGGCAGGTCTCACATGCTCTCTACCCACCCAACTGCTCCCATAAAAGACACACACACACACACACACACACACACACACACACACACACACACACACACATAACCTTTATATTTTTGGTATGCCTTGATTAGTGCAATGGTTGGGCACTTCCAAACCTCCCTGTGGCTAGCACACACTCCTCTCCAGTATTCTTGAATTAATACTTACTAAATCTGTATTTTGTCTCTGCTACCCCAGACTCAATCTGGGGAGTGACCACTGGGACAACTTTCTCATATTCTTACATGTCAGTGGGCCTTTCATTTTAATCTTTCTGCTTCCCTGTCATGGTGAATTCCTCTCACGGAGGAATCCCTTCTCCTCTCCCCTATGTTTCTTGCCTGAGAATCCTTAACGTCCTGCCTCTCACCCTGCCTAGCCATTGCCCATTGGCAACTTTATTTCCCAATCAGAGCCAACTTGGAGCAGGCTTCCTTTAGCCTATGTGCAGGACATTGTAAACAGTTTTTTTGTGTGTAACACAATTAGCGTGAAAACACAAGCCACTACATACAGAACTAACTCTGTTCCAGTCAAGATGTGTGTCTGGCCTGGAGAGTTACATTGAGGTGTGATGAAAGGAGACACGTTGGGCTAGAAAGCAACACCCTGAGATAACCACACATGCGTGCATTCGTTTCTGTGACTGCTCCCATAACAAGATGCTCAGAGTGAGCGGCCACATGTCCAAGTATTGGGTTAGTCCCTCATCACAAACTGGCCTTTGAGAGGGCTGCACCAGCTCAGTAACACATGGTCCATTCTGTACTCCTGAGTGGAGGTTCTGAAATCCTTTTCCCTATTTGCAGACACGTGAAAGGAATTGTACTAGTGGCCCTGGCTGATGGCACCCTTGCAATCTTCCACAGAGGAGTTGGTAAGTGTTTATAATGTCATACACCAAAATGTTGCTTTGCAGAGTATTTTCAAGTAGATTGGCTTACTGCATTTGAAAGAAATGATACATAAAAAGAAATTGAAGTTTTAAATGAAATATTTGATATATATTAGTAAATATATGGATGGCTCTGTGAAGATTTATATTAGGTATTTCTGGTGGACAAGTGTGTTTATTACAATGAATAATGAAGAGTTTAGCATTTTCTCTGCCCGTATTTTATATGTACGTTATCTTTGTATATATGCTTATGATGTATGTACATAGGTGTCCTGTAAGTGAATATGGGCATGCATTTGCTATGGGATGTGTGTGTTGTGACAGGACAGCTTTGTGTTAGTTGTTGCCTCCTTACGTTGTTCTAGATGGGGTCTTTTCTTATTTACTAATGTGTATGCCAGGCTAGCTGGCCTCCAAGTTTCCAGAAATTCTCCTGTTTCCATCTCCTAAGAGAACTGGGATAACAGATGCAAGCTACTATGCTCTGTTTTACATAGATTCTGGGAGTCTAAGCTCAGTTCTTTATCCTGCTCAACAGGCGCTCTATCTACTGAGCTACCGCCCGCTCTCTGATGCCCTTATAATATAGCAACGTTTTCATATGTTTAATTAGAAAACATTTGGCAAGTATAATTTTTTATCCCTTTTTTATTTGTTTATTTTGAGGCAGGGTTTCTCTGTGTAGCTCTGGCTGTCCTGGAACTCACTCTGTAGAATATGCTGGCCTCAGATTCATAGAAGTCTACTTGCTTCTGCCTCTCAAATGCTGGGATTAAACGACTGCACTACCATGATCAGCATATTTGTTTGATTTTTAAAGATTTGTAGCCCTGGCTAGCCTGGAACTTGTTGTGTAGACCAGGCTGGCCTTAAACTCACAGAGATTCACTTGTTTCTGCCTCCTGAGTGGAGACATTAAAAGTACATGCTATCACACACAGCCTTATCCCTTTTTTAAAAAATTATTTATTATTTTATAAGCATTGATATTCTGCCTGCATGCATGTCTGTGTAAGAGTGTTAGATTCCCCTAGAACCGGAGTTACAGACAGTTTTGTGAGCTGCTATATGGGTGCTAGAAATATAACCCAGGTCCTCTGGAAGAGCAGCCAGTGCTCTTAACCTCTGGGCCATCTCTCAAGCCCTGCCCTGATTTTCTAAAAATTAAGAAATAATTTCTGTCTATTTCATTTAAGAAAAATTTTGTTTTGTTTGAGAGTCTCATTCTATAGCCCAGATTAGCCTAGAGTTAACATTCTTCTTATCTTAACCTCCCAGTACTGAAGGATTTGTAAAGAATGATAAGTATAACATGCACAAGAATGCTTGGTTTGAAAATATATAGAAAGCCAGGTGGTGGTGGTGCACACCTTTAATCTCAGTACTCAGGAGGCAGAAGCAGGCAGTTCTTTTAATTTTGAGGCTAGCCTGGTCTACTGAGTGAGTTCCAGAACAGCCAGGGCTACACAGAGTAGACCTGTATCGAAAAACAAAAATAATAACAACAAAAACATAGAAAAAAAGTCAGGGTTATATTTATTCATTGTCTTTCCATTAGGCAAAACTACAGACTAATGGGTGATTAAAAGCATATGTCATGTCAGCCCTCAGTGTTTTTAATTTCTCAGCATTTTGGATTTCAGATTTATAAATTATAAATACTCAGATTGTATGAATAGTTCCTAACACGTTAGCAATGAGTTGCCTTCAATTTCTACCTAAGAATCTATCACAATGCAAGTAAGGAGATATAGCCCCCTCCCATGTTCTTGTGCATGTTATGTGCAGGTGCATGCTACTAGAGATTGGATCCAGAGTCTTGCATGTGTGACACAAGTACTCTATCACTAAGTCATGCCCCAAGCCCTAAGTCCATTCTAATTCTAAAAAGACTTACCATATTCAAATAAACTATGCCTGATTTGTCACAAAACTGCTTTTTCTTTTAAAACTAGATCTCACTAAGTATCCATGGTTAGTCTGGAACTTACTATATAAACCAGGATGACCTTGAATTCAAAGAAGTCTGCTTGCTTATGACTCCCAGTGGTGGGATAAAGGTGTGCACCACCATACTGAACTACATTATCACTTTTGGAGACATGTTTTAAAGGGAATCCAGTAGTGAGTGGCAGGTTGGAGCAGATGTTTTGTGATCTCTTCCAGCTTTGTAGCTTATAGAGATAAAGGTATACTTAATATATGGTGCTTTGAGTACTTCATCAATAAGAAGTGGGACGATTAACTATACTCTGCTTCTTGTTTTAAAGATGGACAGTGGGATCTGTCAAATTATCACCTTTTAGACCTTGGACGTCCTCATCATTCCATACGATGCATGACTGTGGTACATGACAAAGTCTGGTGTGGCTATAGGAACAAAATCTATGTGGTTCAACCAAAGGCTATGAAGATAGAGGCAAGTTAACCTATATTTTGGGTACATACTGAATTGGTATTCTCAGAGAGATGCTTTCCCAGCTCTGTGTTTAAAGGGCACTTCAGATAGAGCTTTGGATGTTTTAGCTTTCTTTATACCTTTGCTTCCCTTGTCATTTTGGGCTATGAGGTTAGGAAATGATGGGGTTTTGGTTTTGTTTTTTGATTGGTTTTTTGGTTCTATTTTATTTTGTTTTTAAGGACAACATTCACACATAAAGGTTTGTATGTATTTGTGTATGTATTTTATTTGAGTATGTGTTTTTTGAGACAAAGTCTATTTACATAGCCCTGGCTATCCTGGAACTCAACTATGTAGACCATGCTGACCTCACAGATCTACTTGCTTCTGCCTCCTGAGTGCTGGGATTATGTGTGCACCATCATGCTGGTTGACTTTGTAGTTCTTGATATGTCTAGTCATACAAGCATTGGTTGAGAGGATTCATGAGTTCCTTTGCCTCTACCCCATGTATATCAGAATCATCTGCATATATATCACACACTGAAAAATAACATTATAGTGAAAGGCTTTATAAAAACAAGATTTTAAATTTTGGTCACAGTGTATCCATTCTTACTATCTTAAGAAAATTACAATAGGAAAGTTTTAAGGTGAGACTTGCATTTTTTCCTAGTCCATGTCTCATTTTCTTCCTTAGGAATCTCCCAGTTAGATAGTGCTAGATATGCTAGCACCCTCCCATAGCTCTAGCATCATGAGGCTAAGGCTGCCTAGGCTACCCCTGCTGCCAAAGCCATTCCACAGGTAACCATTGGGTATTTATTTTTCATGGCTGCTCCTTATACAATGATGTGGGTTCCTTTTAGTTTAGTTACCCATAGGATCTTACTTCTCATTGCTCTGTAACAACACCAAATCCCAACATCATCTCTCTGAACACCATACATAGTCTGGATGGCCAGCATTGTTTATTTAAGGTAATTCCCTGTATAGTGCTGAAGCCCAGCTCCACTTGGTTCTGTTGTTGTCTCACTATTGAGCCACAGTCTCACTCTGGCCATGAACTCCCAGCAGGTCTCCTGTCTCAGACTTCCAAGTGCTAGAATTACAGGTGTCAGCCACCATGCCCAACTACTATTTGGTCCTTTGTGTGTGTTTTTATTTCTTGGAGGGAGATACGGGGATTCTGTGGTGGAAGAACTTATGGGGGAACAGTCATACAAGATGAGCACATTCAGAGTCCTTTAATAAACAGTCATACAAGATGAGCACATTCAGAGTCCTTTAATAAACAGGCATACAAGATGAGCACATTCAGAGTCCTTTAATAAACAGTCATACAAGATGAGCACATTCAGAGTCCTTTAATAAACAGGCATACAAGATGAGCACATTCAGAGTCCTTTAATAAACAGTCATACAAGATGAGCACATTCAGAGTCCTTTAATAAACAGGCATCAGATTGTTGTGCAGATTCGCAGGTTTTGTTTTTTTGTGTTTTGAGAGAGTGTGTGTGTGTGTGTGTGTGTGTGTGTGTGTGTGTGTGTGTGTGTGCGCACACGCTTTGGTGTTTTGCCTCCATATATGTTTGTATTGAGAATGTTGGATCCCCTGGAACTGGAGTTAGAGACAATTGTGACCTGCCATGTAGGTGCTGGGAATTGAACCTAGGTCCTCTGGAAGAGCAGACAGTACTCTTAACCACAGAGTCATCTCTGGCCCCAGTTTAGTAGATTTTAAATGACTTTCTATGAGACAAAAGTAATTTCATTAGTCAGGCATGATGGTACGTGCCTTTAGTCCCTGCACTTAGGAGAAAGAAGCAGGCAGATCTCTGAGTTCAAGCTCAGCCTGGTCTATATACAGTATGAATTCTAGAACAGCCAGGGCTACACAAGGACACCTTGTCCTGAAAAACAAAACAAACAATAATTTTACTATTTAACATCTCTTCTAGAAATCATTTGATGCACACCCCAGGAAGGAGAGCCAAGTACGGCAGCTTGCATGGGTGGGTGATGGTGTATGGGTCTCCATTCGTTTGGATTCCACGCTCCGCCTCTATCATGCACACACATACCAACATCTCCAGGATGTGGATATTGAGCCTTATGTAAGCAAAATGTTAGGTAAGCTTCCAAAATGTTTTCTTTTTGAAAATCAGTGGGAGTGCTATATTTTGGTTTGTTTATGCAATGTTGTGGCACTAACTCAGAGCCATGTATATATTGAGCAGATGATCTACAGCTACAGTTCAACTTCACTCTCCTCTAATGCTCTGAGAGAGTCACTGAATAGTTAACTGTCATCACTGGAAGTATTGGACAGATATGCCAATGAATAGCATGTTCTCGACTAGAATCTGTTTTGTTTTTTTCTTTCTCTCCTCCTTATTCCTTACATCTTTTCATCACCTGGAACTCTGTCAAATTTGAAACTACTTAAAGTCAAATACTTTATCTTGGTCACTATCACCTTAGGCCAGGTTACTGTCCTTTTCCCCATTTGATAACTTTGTGCTTTCTAACTTGTCTTCTTCTTTCTATACTCTTCTGTTCTCTACATAGTAAATAATGGGTAAACGTATTTTGATGCACTTTGACTCTAGCCTTTAGGCCAAGTGACCTTTGGATCACCACAAGGAAACATTACATGGTCTAGTCTAGTTTCCCTTCTCAGTCTACCCATATTGACAAGTTCCTTCCATTTCAGGGCCATCACATGTCCTGTGTATCCTCACATGTCCTGTGTATCCTCATGTGCACCGTGTGCCTTCACATGTACTGTGTACCCTCTCATATACTGTGTGCCTTCACATGTACTGTATATCCTCCGCCTTGAAAGTTTTTCTCGGTCTTTGTTTACTTACTCTCAGGTCTTCTGAGATATTAAAGAGGGACCTTTATTTAGGTCCTATATTTAAAACAAAACAAAACAAAACAAACAAGGAAAGACAGAGTCTCACTGTAAGCCCAGGTTGGCCTCAGACTCACAGAGACCTCTGCCTCTGCCTCCCTCTCTGCCTCTCTCTCTGCCCCTCTCTCTGCCTCTCTCTCTCTCTCTCTCTCTGCCCCTCTCTGCCTCTTTGAGCTAGGATGAAAGGTGTGTGTTACCACACCCAGCTGTCCTTTTTCATAGGTTTAACAGTAGTGTGAAGGACTCCTTTCCTAAAGAAAGGTTGTTTTCTCTCAATAATTTTTACCCTTTTTTTGTCATCGGCCACAGAGAAGCTGACTATTGTATATTCTCTCCATAGAATCAAGCATGTTAGAAGCACGCACACATGAATTTTAGAGTTGTACTTTGACTCTTGATTAAAGATTCTTAGCTTAAAGCTGGAGAAATGGCTAAGAATATTTGAACATTTGCTGCTCTTGCAGAGGACCTGGGTTTGGTTCCCACACAGCAAGCATCTTTAACTTCAGTTCTAGGGAATCTGACACCCATTTCTAACTTCAGCTGATACCAGGCATGTGAATGATGCACATACATATATGCAGGCAAAACACAATACATAAATCATTAAAGAGGCATTTTTCTTTAAAAATTGCTAACTTAGGCTGAACGGGAATTAAGATTGCTTCTTATGCCAGGCAGTGGTGGCACACATCTTTAATCCCAGCACTTGGGAGGCAGAAGCAGGCGGATTTCTGAGTTCAGGGCTACAGAGTGAGTTCTAGGATAGCCAAAAAAAGAAAAAAAGATTGTTTCTTACATTGCTCTTGTGATCAGGACCGAAATTCTTTGAGTCACTGATGTTTGTCTCTAATGTTTCCTGAAAGTGAAAGAAATTACAAAAATTCTTTTGAAATATAAAAACTTGGGGCTGGAGAGATGGCTCAGAGGTTAAGAGCATCTTCTAGAGGTCCTGAGTTCAATTCCCAGCAACCACATGGTGGCTCACAACCATCTGTAATGGGATTTGATGCCCTCTTCCTAGTGTGTCTGAAGACAGCTACAGTGTATTCATATACATTAAATAAATACATCATTTTATATATATATATATATATATATATATATATATATATATATATATATATATATATATATATATATATCACACACACACCACACATACTTGTTTGTTCTTCCTAAGTTTTATATGGTATCTTAATACTCCTAAACTGATTTAGAGCATAAGTCTGTAAACAAGAAAAAAGGTATGTTTTGTTAGCAAAGATTGACTTTTATACATGTAAAAAAATGTAAAGCAAATTGAGAACGTTTTCCATTTATAAAATCAAATAACATTTGGTTTCCCAATCTAACAAACTCCAACTTTTGGTTGTTGTTGCTTCCCTGTCTGTTTGGGTTTGATTTGGGTTTGTAGATCCCTTAATTGAGTTTTTTTTTTTTTTTTTTTTCCTTTGTGGTTGATTAAGTAATGCCAGCCACATGTAGAATTTTCTTTTTCCACTAGCCTTGACTTGTCAAACAATATAACCAATAAGAGTTTGCTTTGAGCTGAACATGGTGGTGCCTACCCACAACCCCACTACTCCATTATAAGCACACCATTTGTGAGGTAAAGGCAGAAGGATCACAAGTTTAGTGTTATTCTTGGCTATGTAGTTAGTTCAGAGCCATTCTAGACATCACACACATACATACACACCTTTACAGCACACTTGTTTTCTTTGCTCTTTTTAAACCAGAGACTCCTGGGGATTTAGAATCTTGCTCTAGTTTCTCAATAAACTATCCTTTCTCTCCCGCCCTACAGGTACTGGAAAGCTGGGTTTCTCTTTCGTGAGGATAACGGCCCTTATGGTGTCTTGCAATCGTTTGTGGGTGGGGACTGGAAATGGTGTCATCATCTCCATCCCATTGACAGAAAGTAAGTACATTTTAAAATAACTGTCACAAGTCAAAGAATTGCAGGGAATAATTGTTTCCAGAATTCAGACCAAAGGAATTGTTTAGATTTTGGCAAATCTGTGACAACACTGAAATCAGTTTACAAACTACAGAATCAGCTTGTAAGTATCTGGACTATTGTCCATATTTCAATGTTTTCATTATAGGAAGTCCTTTTCTCAATTCAGGAGCCAGAGGCCTATTTTATCTTTGTTATAAAAGGTCAATTTCTCCCGAGCTTTATTATACCAGTATTCAGAAACAATGCATTTCATTCATCATAGTTGTAACTCATTCTGGCTAATAGTTGTGGCTATACCATTTGTTGTATTTGAGATTTAAAAAAAAAAAACTTGTGGGAAAAATCTTAGATCACTGACTCTTTCCTCGTATTGAAGACAGGCTGTCTGTTTGAAAGGAATTGGCTTTATTATTTTAGAGAACAAATTGTATCTTGTATGTTCCTCATATGTATTCCATTACATTGATCACTGATCATTCACTAAGTGTTTTTGTGTACAAGGAAGGAATAGTTTGGAGCAGGAGGTATGCCCTAAGTCCATCACATAAGTTAGCAAATTCCCTTGTTCAGTGGAAGGGAGGAAAGAACACCAGAAGGTGGATTTGGTCCTTAAAGGCACTATGTTCTCAGTTCCTCCTTGTCTTTTGTGCAGTTACTACAGGTCTACATGTTCAAAGCACTTCTTAAACTTAAGACATTCCAAGATGTCTGAATTATCTTTTCTCCTTAAAAGAGGGTTGCATTTAGCTTAATTATTTAAAGGTGGTTTCTTTTGGGTAGACTAAGAAAGAGAAAATTTTAGAATGTACTCCACATCAATTCTTAGGGTTTTTATTCTGTTTCACTGGAATGGCTTCATAAAGGCATAAGAAATCAAATCATTGTTTTTTGAGCAAAGGTATTTATAGGGGCTTTGGTAGGAGCGGTCTATCCTTTGGTGCTCTGCCAGGCTGGCATGATTCAGTAGGGCCATGTAGAAGAGGCTCAGTGCGGCTCACAGTAATGCTTCTCCTTCTGTCGTGCACCTCCCCATGTCCCCTTTCCTCCTTTCTCACTTTAGCCGTAATCCTCCACCAGGGACGTTTACTGGGGCTAAGGGGTAAGTGCAGATCCAGAACCAAACTTCTGTCTGGCTTCTTGGAGCCACTCTGAGGCTGTCTCCTCGTCTCTAGAGCACCCTCTCGAATGCTGTTCAGTGTCACCTACTCGCAGTCACTGCATTGCAGCAGAATTTGTTTTTGTTTTTCTTTTTTTACTTTAAACGTTTGTTACATAGCCACCAACTGCTCAGCAGCTTAGTCTACTGATCATCTTTCGTTGCAGCTAAACTTTCTTTCAGACTTGGTTTTCCTTCCAATAAAAACATGAAACATCTCTTAAAGCTGTCATTAATCTACATTATTTACTCTATTATCAATCATGTTTTTTTCATTCACTTACACATGGAATCAGGGGTATTTTGTAAGTCTGGCCATTCTATAGGAATCCAGCAATCTGTCAGGCAGGCATAAATTCAAGTGTCTTTGTGAGATTCTTTTAAACAAAGCTTTCCCACTCCTTACCATGGGGAAAAATCAGAAGATGAACTATAAAGGTCATATTTAAGAACATACTTTGTACTATAGTCTATACAGTGCTTAGTTTCCTTGTAATAAGGACTAAAAACAAAACTAAGTAGATTTAACTATGAGTCCATTTTGCTTTGTTTACTATAATGGTTTCCCTCAACTTAATAGAATCTTAGACATTGCTAGACTGGCAAAATCCCCTACTCCATTACTGAAGTACTTAAAAAATAACTGGCATGCTGTATCTCTCTCCAGCTTTGCATTGAGCTGGCGTTGCTGCACTTACGTTATCTCAACTGGCTGTAGCTCTTAGATAATATCATAAGGATTAACCAGTAACCTCTTGCACCAGTACTACTTTCTAGAGGAAAATACTTGGTATTTGGTTTTTTGTTGCAGCAAATAAAACCTCAGGGACTCCAGGTAACCGTCCTGGAAGTGTAATCCGTGTATATGGTGATGAGAACAGTGACAAAGTGACTCCAGGGACATTTATTCCCTACTGTTCAATGGCACATGCTCAGCTTTGTTTCCACGGGCACCGGGATGCTGTGAAATTCTTTGTGGCAGTCCCAGGTGAGTTAGATCATTCTGTTGAGATATCCATGTAACTGTGTCTGTCTTCCTTGTGTGTCACCACTCTTCCAATCACTAAGTTACTAGGTAACTGTGTCTGTCTTCCTTGTGTGTCACCACTCCTCCAGTCACTAAGTTACTAGGTAACTGTGTCTGTCTTCCTTGTGTGTCACCACTCCTCCAGTCACTAAGTTACTAGGTAACTGGGTCTGTCTTCCTTGTGTGTCACCACTCCTCCAGTCACTAAGTTACTAGGATTACCCGCAATTTCAATATAATACCTAAGGAAGCTTAATAGGGAGATATGATTAGAGTAAAATAGATTACTTGGATGAAGTTATTTTGCATCCTGTACTCTACTCCCTAAAACAGATATTTTGGAAGTATTGCTAAGTTTTGAAAGTCAGTGGTAATATTTTGTCACAGTATATTATTCAAAGGCATTCTTGGCCACTGTTGGGGTCCACTGCCCGCAGTGGACTGGGTTCCTGGAGGATTGGCCCGAAGCTGAAATGAAACTAAGGGAGTGGGGGAAGAAAGAAGGTCTCCGAGGCTACATGGTTGCTTCTGCTTAGAACGACTCTTTAATGGTGGACAAGCATTTGGGGATAAAGGAAGGGAAGCCCCGCCCCCAGTCTTCTGGAGTTTGGCGGGAACCCTGAAGTCTCCTGACATCTCTCAGGTTGCGCAGGTGGGCTGGTCGTAGGTTGACCTCTGGTAAGCTGGGCGGAGCTGGGTGACCTAGGAGACTTGCAGAACCTGGCTGCAGGGGGAAGCTGGGCTGTCTTAGCCTAGTTAACAACACAATGGATGCCATTGGGTGCGGCAAGGCTCTGGTCAATTGCACCAACTATGTTGGTGGAAAAGGGACACCACAGGCCACATAGTGCCTTTAAAGCCAGCCTGAAACACCACAGTCTACCTAGATAGCAGAGACCAGTTTGGAGCTCACTCTATAGCCCATGTTGCCATTGAACTCTCAATACCTCTAATCAGCTTCCTGGGTGCTAGAATTACAGATCTGCTTCACCAAACCGTGTGTGGGTGTGGGTGTGGTCTATAGTATGCATTTATACATGCATGTATGAAAGCTAAAGTCAATGTCAGGTGCCTTCCTCAATTGCTTTCCACCATATTTTTTATTAGAGTCCTTCCTATACTGAATCCAGAACTCACTGATTAGCTAAACTGGCTAGTTAGTGAGTTCCAAGGCTCACCTGTTTATGCACCTGTACCTGCACCTGCCTCCTAGCACCAGTATTACACATGCCCACCTTGCCCATCTTTTTATATGTATGCTAGAGATCTAAGCTCATCTTCAATTGTGTATCAAGGCCTGTACCAACTGAGCCACCCCATCCCCCAATGTTGAACCTGCTTATTGTATATGTAAACTTTTCTTTTGTAGTATAAATCTAAAAGTGGAACTAGTAATGTTGTTATTTTTCATAGGCCAATTAGCCTGAAGGATGAAGTTGTTGTATTAACTTCATTGTGAATGTTTTGCCTGCTATTGAAGACTCTACTGCAGACATTTTTTCCTAGCAGGCTTAATGGATTCCAGAGTAAGCTTGAGTAATGTAGTAATGAAGGCCTATGAGGATCTATCACACTACCCCATCCACTTTCAATTAAAAATGTAAATTTATAGTGCATCACATCATAGGACAGTGTCCTGCCAGTCCCTAGAGGCTTGCAGTCTGTGAGATTTGACCAAAGAACAGCAGGTTCTGAAAAGGGAAAAAGTATCTCCAGTCAAAGCTTTCTTTGTCCCTCTCTCTCACACATGCATACCACCCACCGTTCTGGAGATTAGACATTGTTCCTCACACAGGCTAGGCAAATGCTCTGCTTCTGACCTACATGCCCAGCCCACAGTCAGAGCTCTCTAGAGGAATGGTGGAGACTGTGCAATTGTTCATATTGCGAATAATATGTAAAAATTTCTCTCTTCTATGACATTTCATACTCAAAGATTCTATCTTAGAATTTGAACTTTAGAACAAATGACACATTTAACAGCAATTTTATGTGCATACTCTTAAGTTAAAAGTCAGACTTTTCTTAACTATGAAGAAAAGCTCATCAATTTGAAATATATTTAAAATATTATGATATTATTTACTTTTCTATTATTATAATAAAATACCATGACCAAGGCAACTTATAGACTTATAGAAGAGTTCCAGAGAATTGGAGTCCATAATAATAGGGACAGTGTGACATCAGGAAGCTGAGAAATCACATATCTCAGTGTGTCCACTGAACTTTGAAGATTATCTATTCTTGTTTACTTTATACTTGGTTTACTCACGGTACCAGTGTTCCCAGTACCTTGATGTATACTGTGTGTGTGTGTGTGTGTGTGTTAAATATTTGCTTTTTCATTTAGCTTTTTTGAGGCAGATTTCATTGTGCATCTTCGGCCTCAAACTCATCACCTTGAGCAGCCTTCACTACCTTCAACTCACAGAGATCCTCCTGCCTCTGCCTCCTGAGGCCTTAGATTAAAGGCAGTCAGAATGCTGTCTAGTTTAACTTTATTTTTGAATCAAGATTTCTGTAGCCTGCATTGCCTTGAACTCAGGACCATCCTCCTACACCCTTCCTAGTACTTCAATTGCATTCAGGAATCAACCATGTGATTTATTTAACTTTGAAAAGGTATTTTAAAAAATAGCATTCCCTCGCTGCATCTGTGATGAATGATATTCACTATTCTGTTTCTGTATAAAACAGGTCAGGTCATTAGCCCACAAAGTAGCAGTAGTGGAGCAGATCTTACAGCTGACAAAGCAGGGTCATCTGCACAGGAGCCCAGTAGCCAGACGCCCTTGAAGTCCATGCTTGTCATCAGTGGAGGAGAGGGCTACATTGACTTCCGGATGGGTAAGTCTTTGCTTCTGGGAGGTCACTTCCACTGTGCACTGTTTTCACTCAAGGTGAATAAGAAATCACATTGATGATGACTTACATGTTCTCTTGGAATCTTTTACTTGGAGAAGGATTTTGCATGTTTTTCTGCCTCTACATGTATATATACGTTTCTTTCATACAAAAAAAATAATCATTTGAAAGAGCATCATAGGGGGCTGGTGAGATGGCTCAGTGGGTAAGAGCACCCGACTGCTCTTCCGAAGGTGATAAGTTCAAATCCCAGCATCCACATGGTGGTTCACAACCATCTGTAACGAGATCTGGCGCCCTCTTCTGGAGTGTCTGAAGATAGCTACAGTGTACTTACATATAATAAATAAAATAAATCTTAAAAAAAAAAAAAGAAAGAAAGAGCATCATAAATTGCAAATGACCCATGTTAAGGTTTGTGTCGAGAACTGAAGAATTGTAATTATAGGGCCTTGAGCAAACTATCCACCTTCACAGAACCTTTTTCTCACTCACAAAATAAAGAAATAAAAATAATTCATAAAACTTGATGTCAAAATTATTTTTAGGTTTGTTTGTTTTTCAATGTTGGGTATTGTCATACATGTTAGACAAATGTTTTACCACTGAGCATATCATATACCCCCAGTTTGACTAAAGATTTTTTTTTAAGATTTATTTTATTTATTATATGTAAGTACACTGTAGCTGTCTTCAGACACTCCAGAAGAGGGCGCCAGATCTCGTTACAGATGGTTGTGAGCCACCATGTGGATGCTGGGATTTGAACTTATCACCTTCGGAAGAGCAGTCGGGTGCTCTTACCCGCTGAGCCATCTCACCAGCCCCCTTGACTAAAGATTTTAAAAGATTAAAGCCATCTTAAAGAAAATCTTTTACAAAGATGAAAGCAAAGATTATACATTCTTATCTAGAAAGGAAGGTGAGATGAGTTATGGGAGACCTTCATATACTGTATATACTTGTGTGTATTTAGATAGAAAGAAGGAAAAAAGAAATAGAAAGTATTTTCCCCAGGTATCTTAGTTAGGGTTTCTATTGCTGTGACAAGACACCATGACCACAGCAACTGTTATTTTTTAAAAAAGCATTTAATTGTCTGGTTTACTCTTGAGAGGTTTAGTCCATTATCATCGTGGTGGGAGCATGATGATGCGCACACAGACTTCTGCTGCTGGAGAAGGAGCCGAGAGTTCTGGTCGGTAGACAGCAGCTGCTGGAGCTGGCTTAAGCACCTAACACCTTAAACAAGACCACACTTCCAATAATGCCACCCCCTGTGAATCTGTGGGGGCCATTTTCATTCAGAATACCACAAGTAAAGTTTGCGTTTATCTTTTAAGCAAAGGAGAATAGCAGAACTTGAAATGGAGGAGCAATGTGGTGAGGTTTAGGCAAGAGACGTGGAAATGAGTGAGGAAACTGGATGTCTGAGTCAGCTGGTGATGGTGGAGACAGAGTAGTGCGCGGAGGAGTCCTTCGCTAGTCGAGTCATGTGTCCACTCAGAGCACTGTCTCAATGGAAGCAGCCAGAAAACAGAGAAGGGAAAAGAAGTACAAGTGTTTGCTTGCTAGAAAGAAACACACTAGTCTAAACACAGAAGTCTTAGTATCTTAAGGACTTGTCAAACAGAAGCTATTAAATGCTTGTAGAGAGTATACTAAGGAAATCTGTCACAGTAGAAAATGCAGGGTCCTATTGGTGGCAGTGCCCCATATGTGGTCAGAATAAACCAGAGCATGGAAGCTTCTGGCTTACTTCTGGGAGACAGAAGTATTAATGTAAAGTTAGAGATGGATGCCAGCAAGAACAGAAGAGTTTTAAAGCATTTTAAGTAATTAACTACTGGCACAGGAATGTTTTATGGAAAGGAATTGTAGGGACTCTCCTTAGCTAGGGTGATGGTGGCTTTTTTCTTGGAGTACAGTGTGGCAGTTGGAATCATACTAAAGAATATGCTTGCTAGTCGGAATCTCTGCAGTTTCCCACCTCCACAAATGGTTTCCATTGCAGATTCTGCAAATAGCATAAAAATTGCTTAACCAGGTTTGACAATATCTCTAGGAATTCAGCCTGGAAAATAGACTTAGTTTTTAAGCGGACGCTAATTTTAATAGTGAATATGTTGTTTTAAAAAACAAAGCATGGTAGTAAATGCTTTTAAATCTCACCACCCTGGGAGGCAGAGAGAGATGGAGCCTGGTCTGAGCAGTGAGTTCCAGAACACCAAAGGTACAAAGTGAAACACTCTCTCAAAAAACCAAAAGCAACAAAAACACCTTGAATTTCATCTTGTTCATGTTCTTATTCACTTTCTGTAGTGTTTTAACAATAATTTATCTCAGAAGTCCCATATTTGTAAGGACTGGGCTTGAATTACAGGATATAGAGATCCTGGGAAACAAGATAGTAACAGTCTTCAAAATAGCTTAAAAGGCAAGTAACCAGCAACCTTTGTCTCCTGCTACTTGGTCTTCACCATTGTAGCTTCCTGGTGTTTTTTGAAATAAGGTCTCGGGTTGTGTGGCCCTGCTGGCTTGCAATTGACTCTCTAGACCAGGCTGGCCTAGAACCCACCGAAGTTTGCCCACCTTTGCCTGAGTGCCAGGATTAAGCGTGTGCTCCACAACATCATTGGATTTCTAAAAATGTGGTTTTTTTTGGATTTTCTAAATTTTTTTTTTTAAAGATTTATTTTATTTTATTATATGTAAGTACACTGCAGCTGTCCTCAGACACTCCAGAAGAGGGAGCCAGATCTCGTTACAGATGGTTGTGAGCCACCATGTGGTTGCTGGGATTTGAACTTATCACCTTCGGAAGAGCAGTCGGGTGCTCTTACCCACTGAGCCATCTCGCCAGCCCCGGATTTTCTAAAATTTAAGAGCAAACTTGGAACTGGAACTATGGCTCAGTGGTTAAGAGCCCTAGATGTTCTTCCAGAGGACCCCCATTTTATCCCTAGTACACAATAAGAGGTTTATTCCAATTGTATGGGATGTGATACCTTTTTCTGGCTTTCTTGGGCACTGCATATACATGGTTCATAGATATTCAGGCAAAAATACTCATATACATAAAATAAAAATAACTAAACCTTAAAAAACAAAAACAGCTGGAGACTGGAGAGAAAACTCAGTGGTTAAGAGCACTGTCTGCTTTTGCAGGGGTCCTGAGTTCAATTCCCAGCAACTACATGGTGACTCACAACCATCTATAATGGAATCTGATGTCCTTTTCTGTCTGATGCAGGCATAGATGCAAATAGAATGCTCATATACATTTCAAGTGTTATCCAGAAAGTTCCCTATATCCTCCCCCCTCCCGGCCCTGCTACCCTACCCACCCGCTCCCACCCCCTGGCCCCGGCGTTCCCCTGTATTGGGGCATATAAAGTCTGCATAACCAAGGGGCCTCTCTTCCCACTGATGGCCAACTAGGCCATCCTCTTCTATATATGCAGCNCTGATTGTGGGATGGATCCCTGGCAGCCGCAGTCGTTGGGACCATCCTTTGGATTGAGCTGCACAAATGCTCCCTTTAACTCTTTCAATGTGTGCTTTGTTCTTAATTCTAGGAAGGGGTGACGTGCCCACATTTTGATCTTCCTTCTTCTTGAGTATCATGTGTTTAGTAAAACTTGAAATGTAAATGAAGAAAATATCTAATAAAAGTTGAAAAAAAAAATGTTATCTGTGCTGGGTCTGTTGGCACAGGCCTGTACCCTGACTACACAGAGGGCAAGGAAAAAGACTGTAACTTCACAGCATGCCTGCAATATAGAGGATGTTCGGGGGTATTTAGCAAGACCCTGTCTCAAAAAAAAGTAAAAAATAAAAATATAAAAATATAAAAAGGAAGAGAGGCTGCATATGTAGTTGAGAGTTAGCATGCTTATCTAGCATGCATGCCATTCTGGGTTAATTCTCTGTACCATAAATAAACAAATAAATAATAAGTTTTCATCTTTAAAACAAAAAGGAAAGAAAAAAAAAAAAAGAATGCTCATATACATAAATAAATAAATTTTTTAATGCAGCTCTGTGATGGTGGTATATACCTTTGACCCTAGGCAGAGGCAAGCAGATCTGTATGAGTTCTAGGTTAGCCTGGTTTACAAAGTGAGTTCTAGAACAGTCAGGGCTGTTAAACAGAGAAACCCTGTCTTGAAAAACCAAAACCAAACAAAGAAAAAAGAGCCAAACTTATTTTTTTCTTAAATATTTGGTTATATTTTAGTTGGAGGAACTTGACTTTTGACCTGAGCATGCTTACTCTGTATTTTGACATTAACATGAAAATGGTTTGCATATAGGGGGTGGGAGAGGGAGATGTAGGTTTGCAGAGGAAAGTGCATATATTCTATTGCTTCTGTTCCTCTATTTTTAGTCAATGGTGTCATTTTCTTGTGCTAAACTCGAAATTCCAGTGCATCAGTGGAATATCTTTGTTTCTTAGTGTGCACATTTTTAGGATTCTGCTGAGGAATTCATCCCACTAAACAAGTTGTCAGCTAGATTGTACCAGAATAACCTTGCTCTGCCCAGGAGAGCTGACTGCTGCAAGCTTGTGGAGAGGAGCGGCAGTACCTGTCAGTACTCATTGTCTCAGTTGGAGAATTTACCCCAGGTCACCGAGAATCAGCAGGATTTCTTGGGCTGGAGAGAAATTTTAATCCAGCAATGTGGCTGCTCTGACAAGGGATCACATCCAAAGCTATGATCCAGCTGGAATATACACATTCAGTCCATCTGGCTGGCTTACAGACAAGCCTTAGTACACACCTTTAATCCCAAACAATGATGTCCAATTGCTGGGCAGGCAGTGATGAATCAGAGAAAGACTTGATAGAATGACTCAGAGATAGGATATGCCCAACTCTCAAAACAGTCAGGAAAAATACTCATATACATAAAATAAAAATAACTAAACTAAGAGAGGCTACTTAAAGACCATAGAGTCAATTGAATTCAGTTTACTTTGGAACAGTTCAGATGGTAGAGTTCAGGGGCAGGCTTTATAAGCAGAACAATTCAGTCAGAAGCTGAAAGAAGCCAATTTGAGTCAGTCAGCTTGGAGAGGAGTTTGACCCAGAAAAGCAGAATTGAACCAGCCAGCCAGAGTTCAGAAAGAGCTAGAAAGAATGAGTTTATTTCATAGTAAGTTTCAGAGGCTGAAACGTTCTAGGCCTTGGTTAGCAGGTAGAGGCTGGAAGCTGAAGCCTTCAAGGTTCAGACTTGGAAAAGATTAGATTGTACAGAGGCTAGAAACTTCCAGACCTGGGGTAGTTAGAACAGAGTAGGAAATTCTCTGGGCTCCACCCAAGCCATGTAATTGCACAGCTTGAGTACGGCTCCTACTTATCACTTCATCTGAGGAGATAGAAGTGACATTTACATTTATTTAATATGCTCCCTATTTGTGTTTTCTTAAATTGAAATAAACGAGTAGAATGTTTGTTTTGGACAAACACATAACTGAATATATTTGCTTTTTTCGTCTCCCGTTTCTGTTCCCAGTGAACAGACGTTGTGGTCCCCACAGACTCATTTGTCTGACTGCTTGGCACTATTACGAGGTGTGGCACTGTTGGAGTAGGTGTGGCCTTGTTAGAGAAAGTGTGTCACTATGGAGGTGGCACTTTGAGGTCTTCTATGCTCAGACTATGCCCAGTATAGAATCCAGTCTCCTCCTGGTTGCCTTCGTATCAAGATGTAGGACTCTCAGCTCCTCTAGCATTATGTCTGCTTGTATGCACTATGCTTCCTGTCATAATGATAATGGACTGAAACTCTGAACTGAAAGCTAGTTCCAACTAAATGTTTGCCTTTATAAAAATTTCAATGGTCATGATGTCTCTTCATAGCAATAAAATAAAACTCTCAGACATGTTATAATGACTGTCCAGCATACTATTGTGAACTAGCTCTCATGTGTATGAGAGTGTGTGTGTCTGTGTGTGTTTATGGCTACCCTTGGAGGCCAAAAGAGGGAGTCAGTTGGCCTGGAACTGTAGTTAGAGATGGTTATGAGCTACCTAACAGGGGTGCTGGGAATGAAACTCAGGTCCTCTGGAAGACTATCAACTGCTCCTAACCACTGAGCCATATCTTCTCTCTCCAGCCCAGGGGTACTCTTTCCTGTGCTCTCTACAGTAGAATCAAACATTCTTTATGCCACCCTAGGCATCACATGCATTGTGTTCCTAGACCAACTATGAGTCCAGTTCACATCATCTGTATTCCACCTGACTTCAGTTTCCTTATGGTCCTCTAGGTGATGAAGGTGGAGAATCTGAACTTCTTGGAGAGGATCTTCCACTGGAACCTTCAGTCACCAAAGCCGAGAGGAGTCACCTGATAGTGTGGCAAGTGATGTGTGGCAGTGAATGAGTCTGTAAGCGGCAGGTGGACATGAGAAAGCTGCCTCTTCTGCATGGTTTATCTTCCCTTTTTCTTTTACTTAATGCTCTTTTTGTGAAAGACATTTCACTACATAATATGTGAGCATTTTCCCCTGTTACCTTTATATTACACAATCTGTTTTATGGTAACAATACAGAGGAGCGAGCTAGTTTACTGCACCAGTGTTAATAGGAAACTTAAGTATATCATGAACCAATCAAAGAAGGCTTACTTTCTGTAAACTGGTAAATTACAGAAAGCGATCCAGATGTGGCTTGCTCTGCCACAGTCTAATGCCACTCACTTAATTGATGAGGCCATGTTTTACCTGTCACTAATAATGGAACTAATGGAAAAGACTTAATAAATGAAATTGTACCAGGAAGTACAATAGAGTTTTCCCCAGTGTGTTATAGAATTGGCGCACTAATAACAGACGGATTATCATGATTTGTCTGAATGTCCCAAGAGCGCGAAGAGCTTACTGTAAAGTACTTTAACTTTCACTTGCAATTCTGACAAATCTTGTTTATATGGTATATAAAACTTTGTTTTCATCAGACTCGGGGGGTTTTATATTAAAGAAATTAAGGCTACACTATTTAAATAAAATTTCTTGTTCCTGTCTCATTAGAACTCTAAAGTTTACGAAGCCTGCTTCTCTGAATATTCTCATACTTTAGATTAATTTCACCCATTTTCATACTGACACTTAAGAAATGTATTATCCGAAGTTTAGGAACTAATCGGGAAGTGTTGAGGACACTTCAATACTGGAAGGATGTTCCAAAAGGAAATGGTGTTTTCAATTCCTTGTCCTAGAGGATGGTAGTAGTGGATTCAGTTTTTTCCATGGAAAAAAAATGTACCCGTTAGCCACATGTCCCTAGGCTGCTCTTAACCTATCAAGGAGGGACACTATGGTGGCCGTGGATTCTGCCTTGTTTGCTGAATGCTGAATGATTAGGAAAGTTGATTTGTTTTATTCTGTATAAAACTACCAAACACCTAGTGCTTGCTTGGTATAAATACTCTTCAGCATTTGTTCCCTGTTGAATTGCCATCTTCAAGGGAAGTGTGGAGGGAAAGCAGGCAGAGTCTGCGCCTGTCTCCATTCATGGCATCCATCTGAGAAAGTGGGGTCACATCTAGCTTTAACTGGTAACCATGAGCTATCGGCTTGCTTTCCTGTCTCAAGCTTCCTGAAAATACATGATTTACCATTTCTTACCCACTGCTGCAAGCAAAGTTCAACTTAATTTTAAGTGATCTCTTAAAAACACACGGGAAACAGGTCTTCTGGTCATTGGAAGGACCACCCCATAGAAAAGAAATCAAATACAGGTCTCTCATTGTCCAAGTACCGGGGATTTCCCCCAGACTGTGATACAAAAATATCTGTAAAAAGTATACCAGGGATTTTTTTCACATGTATATGATTAGGCTAGATCCTAATGCATAGGACCTAGTGAGCATGGGGGGCTTTGGTGTCATGAAGCACATTGGGCACACTCTAAAATTGTGGCCCTGTATGTTTTAAAAGAAGAACACCTGTTTTGATAAAGTTGTATAAAGGATAATTAATATTTTGTTTGATCTACTTATTCATTCTTCTTTGGTGCAGACCACTTTTCCTTAGCTTGTTTGCTATGGCTTTATTTTAAATCTGAATCATTTGGGGCAAATACTTTTAAAAAGCATTATTAACATTTATTGGAAATGTTGTATAAATTCATAAGGAAACACAAAAGTTTTGGAGAATTTTAATCCCAAAAAGTGTCCGGGTCATTGTTCAGAAGTGCTTTTCCTGTTTGTGTGGTCCAGAGTAACTCAGGGAATCAGAAGCTAAAGAAGAAACATTCAAACTGTTACCCTGGTTATAATTGTTTCTTTGAAATGTAACAATGTTGACTTCACTTGCAGACTGTAGGTGCATGGTGATGATTTTAGCTAAAGATCTCACATTACTGTGGCCCTGTGAACTAGCTCTGTAATTCTGCTTCTCTTCCTTTTCCCCCATAACACAAATATTCTTGTGATGTTTATTTTGGTCAAGGGGGTGATCTTTGGAAGGAAAAACCAGGATAAGCTGCTTGCAGACAGTGACAGGGTCTAAAATGCCATTGTCACCACAGGGCCAAGAAGGCTAACGTGACTCTAGTCAGCCTCCCATGCAAAAACTGACTTTTAAAGGAAGAAGGCAGCACTGAGAGTTGTTGTTTTATTACATCTGGGTTATATGGGTTATATATGAGGCTAAACCGTACGGATTACCAGTGTACAGACATTGCTGGTCTATAGAAACAGCGGCATTGTATGTCTCAACCTAACATGAGATAGGAAGTGCAGGTAAAATCTCTGTGAGGCGAAAGAAAGGAGACTGCTTTCTACAGCTCAGCTTTGAGAATGACTTCGCTAACTCATGTAGATCCAAACTTGTATCTCTTACACGCTGCAGCGTGCAGGGAGTTTAAAACATTTCAACATAGAGCAATGCAGCACATCACTATTCAGATGGAATGTGTTTACTATGGAAGGTAAAATACACTCTCAGCTGTGGCATCGTTCACTTCCTGTAGAGTTGTGAAGAGACCACTTAACGCGCAGCCTTTGGAACAAAACAAAATGCCTCATATTAACCTAAAAAGAATGTGTGTCTTGCAAATGCCATGAAAATGGATATTTATTTCCTAGTAAGTATTATGACTATTACCAAAGGACTCGACCAGATTAGGGTTCTTCTTAATTGATCATGTTGGGAAAGAGGCTGATTGCATCCCACTTTATAAGATGGGAAGAGAAGGAAATAAATGTTGAAATCATAAATGCTTTTCTAACAGGGTTATGCTATTCTGTAACACTAATTGTCTTTCTCTTTAAAATGAAGTTTTATTAATAATTTTATCATATATTTCTCAATATTTGAATATGTTTTAACTGTTTATGTCCTAAATTTGTTTTCGTTCTAGAAATCCAGACCTTTACTTGCCTCATAAATTGGGTTCTAGAACGTCCCATTTGCTGTCTTTAGAGGCCACGGCTTCGTTTCTATGCGTAAAAAGCTCATTTAGCAATGTAGTTATTTCAGTATTTATTTCTATTATGGAATCCCTGGGGTTCGGAATGTAACTTTGTACATGAAATATATATAAATATGTATATGAAACATGTGTGAAGTCTAGTGTGGTTTTTTTTTTATCCTTCTTGGGGCTCTAGACTTGGTTTTTGTCAGAAAGTTCAATAATATGTCTTATAAAACACGTCATTTCTGAGAACCAAGATTATGGTTGTTTGGCACTGGTAAAAAGTAAGCAGAGGGAAGCCAGGCAGTGGTGGCGCACGCCTTTAATCCCAGCACTTGGGAGGCAGAGGTAGGTGGATCTCTGAGTTCGAGGCCAGCCTGGTCTACAGGACTACACAGGCCAGGGCTACACAGAGAAATCGTGTCTCGAAAAAACAAACAAACAAAAAAAAGTGGGGCTGACTGGAGAGATGGTTCAGCGGTTAAGAGCACTGACTGTTCTTCCAAAGGTCCTGAGTTCAAATCCCAGCAACCACATGGTGGCTCACAACCATCTGTAACAAAATCTGACTCCTTCTGGAGTGACTGAAGACAGCTACAGTGTACTTACATATAATAAATAAATAAATAAAATAAATTTTTTTATAGTTAGCCGAGGGGACATTCAGTGGCTCCCGAGCACACACTTGGCACTGGTCAGGAGGGCATTTAGTTGACAGGTAGGAGTGCTGGGTAAGACCTGCGCTCAGCCTCCTGCAGTTGCTCACTCAGTGGTAAGAGACGCACTGCAGTACGGCTTTCTGACATGGGTGATGTGAGAGCATGCGTGAGCACGGGGGGAGGGGGGCAGTGGGGGGATGGCAGCATAGTGTAAGCACATGGCTTAGTGCAGAGGCATTCACTGTTGTACCAACATGATTTGATGATGCTGAGAGTTGGTACCTGGGAGTTGGTACAGTAGATGAAGGTCCCTAGCATCTGTATGATAGAAGGAGAAAAATGACCCCTACGAGCCCTCTGACCTTGGCATGTATGTGTACAGACACGACAAAACACACACATACACACACACACACACACACACACACACACACACACACATGAGGGGATAATTTTAAAAATCAAAATGTAAGAAAAGTGGAGTTCTTCCTTGTTTCTTTTCCCTCCTCCTCTTCCTCTCCTCTTCTTCCTCCTCAAACTAGCGATCCATCTCCTTTTCCCTTCTGAGTGCTAGGATTTAAAGTATGCACTATCATGCCTAGCAGAGGCTGCTATTACCACTTCTAAATAATAATAATAATCTTTGCCTTTATTTTTTTGTTTTATTCTTTTAAAACAGGCTCTCACTTATTGGCCTGGGCTTGCCTGGAGCTTGCAGTACAGACTAGGTTGGCCTTGATCTTATAGGGTAAGAAACACTCCTGTCGGCAGGTTCCTGGCCATCCAATGGGGTTGGGTAAGGGAGGTTTGAAATACTTAAAGAATTTCCAGTTTATATAAGGAGACACGAGGCCAGATAGTTCTTTGATTTTTTTTTTTTTTTTTTGCCAGCAGAAAGCAGCATAATGTTGTGATTTGAGTTTAGGCCTTAAAATAGAGGGGGACAAAATATGCCCAGACTCTGGGTACTGTGGTCTCACCCATAAGATGCAGTTCTCAGTCAGGCCAGAAGAGGGAAGTGTGGCCATGATCTGCCCTGGGAGCTACTGCACAACAGGGTTGTCCCTGCTTTCGTCTCAGAGTTACCTGGTGATTCTTATCCTCAGGTTGGCACATTTGCTTTTGAGAATGAGAGCAGCCTAGCTGGAGTCCCAAACATCTTGTTTCCTAGGAGACAAAGCTTTCTTCATTCTCGGCCAGTTATGCCCTTTGTGAGGTCCCCCACCACCACCTCAACTTCACGGTCCTTATTTTCTGATTCAAGAGCAATTGAAGATTAGGAAACTATAAACCTGGTGCTACCTTAAAGGGTTAAACAATATTTCCCCTCATGAAGCCTGTATTGCTTGGCGAGACAATTTCTTACAGTTTTTATAGGAAGAGGTCATTAGCTTTGTGCCTAGTGTCGTTTTTCCTGGCGTTTAGTTTTTCTAAGTATGTGCCCATAAATTCATAGGTGACCTGCAGAGAACCCCTGTGGAGAGCACTGCTGAGTTTGTTACCCAGAGGCCTGGCCTTAGACACACAGGCCTGAAAGAACAGAAGGCAGTTTAGTGCTTGGTGAAACCAGATTAACTGGGCATGGAGCCGCTGCCTGTGGGGGCAGATCTGCATTCAGGCCCCGGTCAAGTGTTTATCCTGAAAATAAACACGGGAAGATTACATTTTACATCTAAGAGCGACTTTCATTCCTCTACAGCCAGAGAGAAGCATGGGAACAGTGGTAACAGTGGCAGTTTTAGAATCCATTCACGCATACTTGACACCTGTTGTTCATAACGCTTTATAACAAGAACCCACCTCAGTACATGCTTGGAGAACACAGAGCTAAGGAAAATTAACATACATAACAGGGAATTCGGGGGATGGGGTCCATAAGGTTTCCATGCTTTTGGTAGGATTTTCAGGCATAGCATCACTCTTCCCAAGCAAGAAGGCAAAATTGTATCTTTGGAGATATCAGCACAGCATCTCAGGCACAGACACCCCAAAGTAGAGTAACACTTCAGAAACCAGGTTTTCCTCCTTGGCACCACAGTGATGGTCTCGAGAGTCTTTGTTGCAAAAGCTCATGAGATCATTTATCACTCAACAATTAACAAGACACCCGTATCCTTCTGTGCGGGTGCCTCAGTTTCTTTTTCCTATTGCCCTTTGTCAACAAGCCTACCTACTTATACCATTGACTTATCGCAGACAATGATCTGTGGTTTGAGTTCCAAATTCGGAAGTGGATTTTCAGCTACTGGCTTTTCATGCTCTGGTTTGGTCTGCATCTGTGGGAGCAGCTGTGCATGCCTGCATCCGTGCAAGCACGCATGCCATCCATGCTGCTGCTTTGGAGAAGCTGCCCAGAGGTCTTCACAAAGAATCAAGAGCAGCAGCGGAAGGCATTCTTCACAAAGAGGTGGCTTTCCTGCCTGGAAAGCACTTGTGTTTCCTGGGGGATCTTGGAGACAGGCAGAAGCTGGGCAAGCATCAAAACCATGAGGCACCTTCTTCCTAGATCCCTTTAACTGAGATGGTGGGATGAGAAATGAAATTTAAGGAGGGAGGATCCTTGGATTACAAGACCCCACCTCTTCCAGAGCAGGAAAGGAATGGGTGATAAAGGAGACCCTCTGTGCTATGAAGAAATGGGGCTATTCTCCCTTTTCAGCACAAGGTGGCGCCATACTGACATTAACCTTCCAAGTGCTAAGTGAGCCAGAAGCCAAGAGCAGCAGCAGCAGAGATGAGCCTGAACTCTTACTAGTTCAGGGCCTCCCTTGCCCCGATGGTGTGCGGCTTGCTCACTGGCCTGGTTCTCTTCCTCACCCCTTCAGTAGGGTCAGTAAAACACCTCAGCTCTACCAAGGCAAAGCCTAGGCATACAAGCATGGGGCTGCTTCGGAGGTGAGCGGGTTTCGAGATGGGTACAAAAAAAATACATGGGCTTAAAGGATTTTTGGAAGTGTCCACATCACGATCTCTGGTCTTTGAAGTTGCAGAGGAATTTCTGCTGCCGCCTGCCTCTAAATACACTCAAGGAGATGTCACGGAATCAGCTTAGCGAGTTGCTTCAATGGGGACTTTATACAAGCCGATAGCAGCTAGGAGTTACATAACTCAGCAGGTCACAGCGCTAGCTAAGCCCATTACAGGCCATCAATCCACATCTATTTCCTGGCTTTTATAGCTGCTGCTGGAAAAGAAAGGAGCAGGTAAAGATTAGAGGGAGAGCTAGCGTCTGTGTGCCTAGAATAACCCTCCAAGGCCACACTCCCTTGCCTCTGCACTTATCACAGGAACCTGCTAGGCCACAGCCCTTGCCACTAAGAGGCTCACAACAACCCTCCAAAAACCCTGGTGCTCTGTGTAGCCAGAGCTTTATCTTGGTCTTTTTTTCTGAGTCTTGGTTTTCAGTTCTAAAACACAACAGTGCTGGGCCAGATGGGTTGTAGGATAGCTTTCTGCCTCAAGATTCTCTACAGCCCGGGGATGGGGCGGGAGGGGGGGGGGTCCTCCATCTGTAATGGGTGTTATGTGTTAGTGGATCTTCCTGAGGGTGAAGATGAGGTAGATATCACTAGAAGGCTGGAGTAGGTGAGGTTTTGACTGTTGGCCCTATGGAGGGAAATGAGCTTCACCAACATTCCCTCTCCAGGATGCTAACACAAAGAGCAGAGCGAGCGGTCCCACAGCAAGCACAGGCTGAAGGACTAGCAGCCCCAAGCTTAGGCAGTTTAAGGTTCAGGGGACTCACAGTTATTCCAGAAGGATGGAAATGAATGCCCCAAATGACATAGGAAGTACCCCTAGGGAGGTAACTCCCCCTCCCATCTGGTGCTGAAAGCTCCGCCCTGGACTGACCGTTTGCAGCACTGCAGTCCAGATCCCACCAGCTGGCATGACTAGACAGCACAGGCAGGGAAAGGGAGGAGCCAGGGTAAGTTGCTTGGCACAAAGAGTTTTGTGTCAGGAAATGACAGAGAAGCTGGGGAAGGGACTAGATTAGCCGGAGAGTTGAGGGTTCATGCAAAGACCCCTTTCAGGCAGAAGTCGAATTCCCAGCCCTCCTTTGGGGTTTCTGACCCAGTAGAATGGCAGAAACATCCCTTGGGCAGGAAGGCCAGTCCTTCACTGCCCCTCCCCAGCTCTGAGGCGCTACAGATAGAAGACTGCTAGAAGATGAGGGCGGCCTACTGGCTAACACTGGGGCAAGCTGGTAACCACGCCCCCGTACCTCCCTCCCACCCACCCTCACCCCCCACACACAGTGGCAACATAATGGAAAGAAAGGTAAAGATTAAGTGCTATGGATTAGAGATTTCCCAAACAGAGGTGACTCCAAACAGAGGTGACCCCTGAGGCTAGTGGCTTTTCTAGACCTCCAGAGCCTTCAGAGCCTCACCTGCCCTCAGGCACTCAGGGCTTCTCCTTCCTCCATGGGTCCATCACCATGGCGAGGAATGTGAGGTCCTCAAGATGAGACAAGCAGTTCCAGAATGGAATCTCAGGGTCACTGTCAGTTACCTCAGGGCAGACACCTGGGCTATCTGAGAGGCTCTGATACCAAGGCTGTATAAGGTACCCTAGCAGAGCTCTAGAGGTCAGGTGGAGACCCTAGAGACCATTTGGGTACACCAGGGAGTCTCAGGGCACTGGTTTATATAGGAATGGTGTTTGTGGAGGCCAAAGGAGAACATGTGGCCACTAGACTATATGTGGCAGAAGCTTCCTAGCCCTGCCAAAGTATTCCTGCCTCTGCTCCTCAACAAGTTCACCTCCCTCCCAGGGCTGCAGGCTGAATCTAAGGAGAGCTGAGAGAGCCATTTTGCACCTCCCTGCTCTTAGCTTTCCCCTAATGAATTCAGTGCCAGGGATGACATGCAGATCCAGTGGACAACAAGGCTCATGAAAGGGGATGGGGAGTGCCTAGGCCTGGGTGTCCTTCCAGGGCCCCTCTGTCCTTGTTGAAAGAGTTGAGAAGTCAGCATGGACTCTTCTAGAAACTTCCCTGGGCTGGGCAGGGGGACAAGAACCCAAAGATCATTACAAAAGCTGGAGGTCAGGCCTGTGCCTGTCAGCTGGCTGGCCTGTCTCCTGTTCTGTCCTTAGCCCTAAGAGACTTAGAGCATCATTTTTGGTCCTAACCCACTAAAAATGTCTAGCGATACCCACTCTCCATTTGTGACAAGAGAAACGGGTTCTAGATGCTATTAAGTGTCCGCTGGGTACACAAAAGCATTCATCCACTTGAGAGCCACGGCCTTAGAGGACAGGTGACAAGGACTCCAGAAGGGTCCATCCACCTCATGCTAAAAGCCTTTCCACCGGAGGTTCTTGCTGTGGCCTCTTCAAGGAATCTGGTAATGATTATGACCTAGGCATGTCTCCTACCATTCATCTGAAGGGAGTCTCTGGAATTCAGATCCTTATCCACAGGGTGAATGAAGGGAACATCTTCCCACAGGGAAGCAGGCCTGAATAACAGTAAGCTGGGGCAGGTAGCCTGTACTTCACTTCCTGACCCTAAGAAGTACATGGCCACTAGGGTGGGAGTGACAGGGGAGGAGGGCAGCTGAGTTGCACAGGGGACCCCTACCCTTTGGAACTTCTAGAATGAGGCCCTGCCCCTTGAGCAGGCAGCTGTGTGCTCAGCCCCACTTGGAACCTTGCACATGGGCTGCCCTGACTCAGACACTGTATGTGACCCGTGCTTGTTACATCTCAAGATGTGACTTCCTATGGCTAATGACCTGCCAGGTGTACCTCCCCCCTGAAGGCGAGGGATAGGCCTAATGAAGCCAGAGGCAGCTTTTAATTGTGGGTTCTAGAGTGGAATGATGGGGGAGGGGGACACACTAAAACTTCCAGGAGCTTCCACGTCTTGGCTGGCTCTTCAGTGTATTGTAAAAAAAAACCCGCTTGGTATTCAATGCCCCTGTCGGGTCTCAGTTCCTTGTTTATAAAATAGAGGCTTTGGAGGACAGGATGTGTAAATTTTTCCTGTGCCTAGGAACATCCTACATGATAGAGTTTTCAGGTACATTCTGTCACTTGAGCCACACATTATCCTACGAAATGACTATTCTCACTCTCACGTTATAGCCAAGGAAGCTGAGACTTGCCCCGGGTTACAAAGTCAGCAGGTGTTGGGTCATGTGATCGGGCCTGGCCCCTAGGTGGCGCTGTTGAGCACGCCAGTGGCTCTGTAAAAGGCTAACTAGCTGGAGGACGGAAGGGTGGCCTGCAGACTGAGGAGGGGCAGGGCAGGTGCCCAGTCCAGAGAGGAGGAGTTGAAGATGACAAGGTTTGGAGCTCCAGGGACTGGGTGGTGGCAGTGCTATTAATGGAAACAGGGAAGTCCGGAGGAGGAGCAGGTTTGAGCCCAGGAGACAGAGTTCATCCTTAGACATGTTGACCCTATTCTGCTAACAGTGGGATATTTCGGCTGAGGTCTAGCCACAATTCAAAGAGGAAAAAATTAAGGCTTAGTAAATATTTTTGACCAAAGCCAAGCTGCTCTTGCTATGTTCCAGGTTCCCTGGCCTGGGCCTCAGACTGCAGTGTTAGGATGGCAGCAGCCCAGCCTCAGCCCCAAGTTCAAGCCCTATACTAGCCGCTGGGGGTCGCCACTGTGCACAGACTGGCAGAGCTACCAAGGTGTGCCAACCGAGAAGAGGGTTTGGAGCCAGAATTCCCCTCACAGGAGACAGAGGTCTTTTCCCTCTTTGTAGAAGGTGGCAGAGGCTCACGAGCAGAATCAAGTATCAGGCAAAAGCTTAAGCTTTCCCCAAGAGTCTGATTAACCTTCTCAGTCAGGTCCCGGTGACCTTGGAGCCAGGAGGGAAAAGCCACAGAGCCCCCTCACCTCTGGTGTTTTGAGAACAGCTCTCCCAGTTGCCCGGGGGGGGGAGGGGGCACAGTGTTCAGGGCTCTAGTGACCTCGCTGGGAGCAGGATCCCAGCTGTTTCAAGCCTCCACATGTCTCCCTTGACATTTGCGTCAGCAACTCTGCCCTTTGACCTTTCACTCCCCAGAGAGGACGGTGGAGGCAATCAGGACTAATTATTTGCAGTTCAGTGTGTCCAGCAGTTTATTGGGGTTTGACCTGGCTTTCTGGTCTCCCCCACCCCAGCTTTATGGTCTTGGTCTTCTGAGGAAGTTAAAGAACCATGGGCAGGAGTGGTTCCTCTTGGCCTCCTGGTGTTGAGAGCCGGGTGGGAAGGTACGCTTGTAAAAGGGCTTGGAGAAGTGTCCCCACGCAGGCACTCACGCCCAGCACAAACTCTGCCCCTCACACCCTTGGGCCAGCCTCCTGCTGTGCTTGGACTTGTTGGGACATGTCCCCAAGTGGACTGGGGCCAGGAGAAGGGGATGCCAGTCTCCTGGCTGCTTGCCCAGGCTGGAAAGGGGTGGGGGTTGCAGGGTTCTGAAAGAGCTGGGGGTGGGGCAGGCGCGGTGGAGTCCATGGGGCTCCCTAGGCCCTGGGCCCATGAGGTATCTGGTTCCCTCTATATTTGGCCTTGACATTACTAGCATGCCCTCTCAGAGCAGAGCGGCAGGCAGCCAGCTATACCCAGGATGTCTCCTCACAGGGACTGGATTATTTGAGGGCTCTGGAAGAGACAGCTGTAGCCCAGGAGGGCTGAGAGGCTTAAGAGGATACTTCCCCACAGATCCCCGGCAGAAAGGAGTCAAGGATAGATGGCACAGAGAGATGGCCCTGAAACTTTTCTAAGAATTCCCAGTACACTTACTAGAATGTTCCTTTTGTTCAGGTTCCCTGAGGAAGCCTAGGCTCTGTGGCAGGGGTGACGTGGGGCACGATCCCAACCTCTTCCCCAGGAGAGATTTTCTAGGTATCCTGGTACCCTCAATAAAAATAAAAACAAAACCCAAAAAAACCACAGATCCTTTTATGCAGTAGGCACCTATAATCCCCACATTGCAGGGGCTGAGACCAGAGGATCACAAGGTCCAGGCCAGCTACCTGATGAGACTGTCTCAGAAAAAGAAACGAAAAGGGAGCCCCCTCCACATACATACAGAAACCAACTTCATTATGGATTGAGTCACTGGAGGAAAGGGTGGCTGGTTGGTCCTCAGTGTTAGCGGTATCTCTGATTACTATTTCCAAAAAAGCAAGTTGCAACTCCAGCTTTCCAATTTGCTGAGTGCACTCATGCCGGCCAGAGGGACTAGGAGTGTCCCTGTCCCTGCGCCCCCCCCCAGGGGAAAGTGTCTTTCAGACCCTATGTCACTTTGAGAAAACCTCACACTTAACTATACTGTCTCCTTTCTCCTGTTGTGGGCAGAGCCACACAGGGCAGCAGCAGGTCCTAGGCACGGTCAGGAGACTCTTGTTCCAGGAAACGTTAGTCCTTCCACTCCTTGGCCAGAGCCCAGCGCCAACAGCAGCCAGCCCTGTTCTGGGAGACCCTCCCCAGGGCTCCATGGCTAGCTGTGGTCACCTTTGTGGTCTCAGTGCTGGTCACCTTTGCTTCCCTGTGCCCTCCCCTCCCCCAGTCTCCACAGGACAAGCAGGTAGCAAGTAGGCTTCGCATCTTCCAAGCTGGAAATGCAGAGGGTCGCTGCATGGCTGGCTCACTGTTGGCTGCAGGACCCAGGCTGGCCTCTGAGGAGTCACATGGCTACCACGCTCCCTGAGAAAGTTGCTGCTGCGGCAAGTGTCTGGGTCAGAGAGGCCCAAGCGCCAGCCACTGCCTGGCCCTGTGATCTGAGACTCATCCTGAACCTCTCCCTTTGACTTCAGTTTCTCAGTCTATAAAATGGGTGTATGAATAGCTTGTCACGGGGCCTAGAGTAAGCACTAAACCAGAGGATGTTTGTGAAAGTCCTTTGTGGACTACAAAGGTTATGGAGGGTAGTTATTATTCTTATGGGAAACTAGTAAACGGTGGGAGAAAGAACACCCCCAAAGCTGATCTCAGTTTGTGAGTACAAAGGCCAGACTCACACCCACCAGGTCTGTGATCTGGGGTCCCTCCAACCCTGCTGAGGAGCCAGTCTGAGCCAGTAGTCCGTGATGCCTTGGCTGGAAAACGAACCTTCTGCTGGAGTAGAAACCAGCCTCTGGCCTGGAGGAGGAGGAGGCCAAGCTTCTATCTACAGTGATGGTGTGTGTGTGTGTGTGTGTGTGTGTGTGTGTGTGTGCACAGCCATTGGTGTTGATTGCCCCCCCACTGGTAGGAAAGTATATGGAGGCACTCCCCACGAAGAAGCTCTTTCAGACAGGTTTGAGAGCCATAATGCCTAGGGTCTAGAGAAGGCCCAGGGCTCACACAGACAGACATTCAGTCTTTGGTGGCTAAATGCTACTGTGTAGGATACAATAGGGGACCTGCTACCTCCCTGCCCCATCACTTTAGTGAGCCTCAGTTTCCTTATCTGTAAAGCAGGGTTAGGTGTCCTTCCCCAAGAGGCCTGGATGTGCAGTGGGAGAAGCCCCCAAGAAGCCTCAGGAAGGGAACTGAGGCCCCGTTGCCTCTGGAAAGGAAGAGCAGCTTTGGCCTTGACCAGTGGCCAAGGGGGCAGGTCTCCTGGCCCAGTCAGGCTCCAGGTCCCCACCCCCTCAGCCAGCTGCTCAGCAACCAGTTGTCATGAAGTCATTGCCACCTTCCCAGTCTGGTCTGCCCGAGGCATCCCCCTTCCCTCTCTTGCCCTGCCCCGCCCCCGTGCTGACATCCCATTTGGCAAAACAGTTGGAAAAGCCGCTGACTCTTCCAGACCCTGAGTTCATTGACTGGGCAGGGCCCACTGGCCACAGACTGATCATGAGGGAGAGGCCCTTACGGGGGCCCGAAGTCCCCCAGCCCCACCTGCCAAAACCTTCCTATAACTTTTGCCCACACCCCACAGTCCAACAGTGTTACCCATATTCTCTCTCTTGCACCCCCACAAAGATCCTACACACAGCCTCCCATGTCCACCACCTCCCAACACACACACACACACACACACACACACACACACACACACATCTTTATACTGTGGAACTAGTTCTTGGTCATCAATGGTCTCTACAGCCACCTATCCTTGATCTGTTCCCTTGAACCTCACTCGATCAAAAGACACCAGGGCTGAGCCAGAGGAGGATGGGAATGGAGTAGTGGGATGCGCGGAGGTGGGCAGGTTGGTCCTCTGGTCCAGAAGGTGGCTAGGGAAACAGGCAGCAAGTGCTGAGACTATTCTTTACAAGCAGTGAATCCCGCCCTGCTCACTGGTGGAACCAGGCCTAAGCCAGCAAAGGAGGGTTAAGTCACACAGCCAAAGTGCCATCCAGTGGTTCAAAGTGTGCGAGACTGAAACAGAGGTTGGATGCGGTGGCCTCTTCCGCTCTCTGAGCAGAGGCAGACCAATCAGAGTTTGAGCCTGCTCTCCACAGAGTTCCAAGCCAGCCAGAGAGCCCTACAGTAAGATCCTGTCTCAACCAGTGTACCCTGTCTTCCTACCGCACTGTGCCCGAGCCTCTCAGAACAGGCAGAACCAGCTTCAGCTAGCCTGTCCACAGCCTTCTCCAGGTCTGCCACCCAGATGGGCACCGGGCGAGACGTTCACCCTCTCTACTGGGGGCAAGGTCATTGGAAGCTAGCCAGGGGAGGCCCTGCTACTGAGCCACAGCCTTCACTGGCATAGAATGTGGCGTGGAGCTTAGCCTTGCCTGTCCTTGGCAAACACTCAGCCAAGGCCTCCATCTCCCGAGACACCCTCCCTCCCTCCTCCTCTTCCTCCCTGTCTTGACGGTCCACTCCAAGTCTTAGACATATACATAGAAACCCTGGGCTGCTGCCCTGCCTCAGGCTTTTCTGTGGACTTTCCACGGGCGGCCCCACAAGCAATAACTTCTGGGAGGTTCCTAGTAGAAGCCCAACCAAATTGCTGAATGAGTGACTAAACTGAGTGCCTGCCCCCTGTCCTGTCCTGTCCTGCCCTACCCTGCCCTGCCTTGCCCTGCCTTCCTTGAGACCACTGGTGGGAGTTCTGGGGTCCAGTGGGAAAAGCCCTCAGCCAGGAGCTGGGAGATGAGTGTTACCGTTGAGACCTGCCTCTAATGTGCAGTGTGGTACTAGGGATCGCATCTGCACAGTTCCTCCAGGCTGCCCCCTTCTTTCTCTCTGGCTCAGATTGGGCACCCGTTGGAACAGACCCTGGCCGGGGAGTCCTATATTGTAAATAAAACTGCTACCCAGAATAGTCCAGAACACTTGCCACCTGGGAAGCGAGGCCACAGGAATAACTGTGGTACCTTGCCCCTAGCCGCACCCCACCTCCCCCCAACTCACTTGGGACTGGATCCACCCTGAGGAGTCTCGGGTCAACATCCTGTTTCCGGCAAGCCCTCCTGGAGGCCACACAGAGGGGTGTTTGTTCGCAGTGGGCGACGGGAGAGATGCTAATCACGTTGGATAGCCGGTCCCAGCTGAAGGTCAGGAGGTAAGGCGACCCACGGTTATAAATAACCGAGCCAGGCTGCTGAGGGCAGCTTGCTGGATCTGCGCCCCTCTCCGGCCGACCGGCCCGGATTGATTTCTGGCCTCCGGGCTACCACGGGAACTTGAACCCCAGAGAGCTGAGCGCCATGACCTTTGGGGGTGGCGCACAAGGTCAGGCCAGGCCGCCTGGGCTTCCCTGACTCCTAAATTGAGGCAGATGCACCTTTGCCACTCTGAGGAGGCCAGAGGTGAAGGTGGCTGTGCATGCGACCCCACCCTCAAAACAGGTACCTGTACCTTTGCCTCCCACCCCACCAAGCCCTCAGCCTGCTCCAGCTGAAACTGGAAGGCCCAGCCCTCAGAGCCTGGCCCTGCCTGCAGACACCTGATCTGATGCGGGATTGATTCCAGAGCCATGTGTTCTCTGCTAGATGGAAACAGAGTCCCCCGGCTCACTTTGGAAGGCTTAGTGAAGAGATTCTAGTGGCAACAATCTGGCTGCTGGTTGTGTGCCTGGGAGGCAGGCACCTCTCCTTATGTCCTATGGACAGAAAAGGAAGGTGGGTTTATTCTGCCAGGGGGGGGGTATGCCTTTTACTTTTAAAAACAAAAACTTTTGGGAAGAGGGGGCCTTAAGTACATTCATTATACAAAAGTGTGCAGCTGAGGGACACAGCGCAAGTTACACAAACCCATGTGGCCAAACCAAGAAAGAGCGTGGACAGGGCTGGGGAGGTGGCTCAGTTGGAAGAGCCCCTGCCTAGCCTGTGAAGCCTGCGGTCCCCCTCTCCTGCACCTCCGAATGTCTGTTGTCCTAGAGCTCAGAAAGTAGAGGCAGGCCGGGCGCGGTGGCACACGCCTTTAATCCCAACACTCGGGAGGCAGAGGCAGGCGGATTTCTGAGTTCGAGGCCAGCCTGGTCTACAAAGTGAGTTCCAGGACAGCCAGGGCTACACAGAGAAACCCTGTCTCGAAAAAAAAAAAAAAAAAAAAGTGGAGGCAGGAGCATCACAGTTCAAGGTCATCCTTGACTACATATCAGATTTGAGGCTACCTGGATTACATGAAACCTTGCCTCAAAAAGAAAAAGAAAGAAAGAGAGAGAGAGGGGGGAAGGAAGGAAGGAAGGAAGGAAGGAAGGAAGGAAGGAAGGAAGGAAGGAAGGAAGGACACACTCAAGTCAATACTGAAAGTTCATCAGGACTCCTATTGACTGGCAGCTCTAAGGGTAGTCCCGTCACCCCAGACAGCCCTGTGGCCCTCTAGGCTGTGATGACCAGTGTATAACAAAGCCCACATGTAGCACTGAGTTATGCTATACCTGCTGTGTAGTATGGAGTTATGCTATACCTAATGTGTAGTATGGAGTTATGCTATACCTACTGTATAGCACGGAGTTATGCTATACCTACTGTGTAGCATGGGTTTCTCTTGCGCAGTGTCCTGTCAGTGAAGGCCTGCCATGCTATCTCAGGCACTCTCAGGCCACTTGTCCTGCCGGGAACAGGAACATGTCACTGTGTGACTCTCATAATTTAGTCACCCTTTTTACTGTTGATGGATGCTGGGGTGGGTTCCAGTTGCCGGCAACAGGGCAGAGCATCGTTGGGCCCACTGTCTCTTCAGCTCAGAAGATGCATGAGGGCTAACTTCTCACCACTGTGGTGGCAGGACAGCCCAGTGGTTTCGTTTTTTTAATTCTAAAAAGAGAGATTTCTCCTCTTCCTCTTCCTCTTCCTCTTTTCCTCCTCTTCCACTTCCTCCTCCTCTTCCTCTTCTACTACTCCTCCACTTTCTCCTCCTCTTCCTCTCATCTTCTTCCTCCCCTCTCCCCTCTTCCTCCTCCTCCTTTTCTTTTAATGGAAAATGCAGAAATATAAAAAAGAAATACCACCGTTCCCACTGTCTAGAGTCATCCATCAGATGACAGTCAGTGACTGTTTTCTGAATCTCTTGGAGGTCAAACTGAGGACCTAGAGAGCTTGTCTCCCCTCAGGCAGCATGGAAGATGGGCTGAATCTGGCCAGCAGTAGCATCTTCCAGGGAGAGACCAGGCACCCTCTGCTTGCTCCATAACCTCCATCGCTTCTCCTTGCTCCTGCATCCTCCTCCATCTTGCTTCTAGGCCTAGAACTTGGACTCACCATGCGCCTCCAGCTCAAAGGGCAAGCAAGCCTTGGGTCAGCACTGGTTATCCAGGTGACCTGAATGGTTTATTGCAGTGGGGAGATGGGCAAGTATAGGAGACTACAGGAGAGGCAGGAGGGAGGCGTGGGGCTGCTGCAGGGAGGTGGGGTGAGAGTCAGCTCTCTGGAGGAGACAGCCCAGATGGGAGGCCTCACAGGCCTGACCTTTGCCCTCCATCCCAAGGGTTAAGGAGAACTGGACTTTTTATTTACTTGCTTATTGTAGTGCTGGGGACTGAAGCTGGGGTCTCCCAGGTACCGGGCAGGCACTCTGCCTATGAGATATATAGTGTCAGCTAAGTTGCCCAGGCTTGCTTTGAACTTGCTATGGAGGCTAGGCAGGCCTAGGACACACTGACCTGTGCCCCCACAGCCAGCCAACAATGTGTTTTTTTCCTCACTCTCCAGGTGCTATGGAGCACAGGAGGCCAGAAGATCGAAGGCCCAGAATATAAACAAGTCTGCCTTACAGAGAGCTGCGAAGGAGGGTAGACTCACAGACCTGGGTGGAGGTGTGATCGGCTGAGACCTGGGGGATTTCTTTCCCTTCTTTCATGCACATGAATCCACTTTTGTTTGGGAATTTCTGGAAGCCAAGTCAGACTTGAGAACTGAGCCAGTCCTGGGAACTCTAAGACAGAAGACATATTTGTTCATTCATTCATTCATTCATTCATCCATCCATCCTTTCATCCATTCATTCAAATGTGGGTGGGCCTGCCCTGACATATGTTTCCCTTAGAAAGAAGATCTAGCACACTACATTACCATGCTTGAACCCCCAGTGTTCATACAAAGTCAAGGACTGGCTGCCCTCCAGGCTGCCTCCCTGTCCAGTGACTGAGGTGAGCTCCTTGGGCTGGAGGCAGGCTGAGCAGCTCCTGTAGGCCCAAAGCCTGTATAGCCAGAGGATGCCCAGGGCAGTGGTAAGGAGTTTCAGCCTCACCCTCTCCTCCTCCTCCTCCTCCTCCCACTGGGCCAGCTCCACCCCCTGCTAACTCACCATCTCCACTTGGTTACTAATGGGCCCTTCAAGCCTAGTATGCTCAGAGGCAGCCCCAACCTGCCACTCCTCTAGTCTCCTTCCTAGTTGGCTAACCACACCCACCCCCCTCCACATAGTGACAAACCCCGACTGTCACCATTGTTCATCGAGTATCTTATCTATGCCAGAAAATGTTGGGGGGGGGGGCGGAAGAAAGAAGAAAAAAATGGAAAGAAAAACAACCAAAAAAGTACATTGGCACGGAAGAATGCGTGGTTGGAGAGGCATCCCTCCTTTGAGAAGATTCTCTATTAATTTTAACTATATACGGGTGCCCAGAAGCCAGAGGAATTGGACCTGCCAGGAGCTAGAGTTACAGACAGTTGTGAGCTCCCTGATGTGGTTCTTGAGAGTGAAACGCAAGTCTGGAAGAATAGTACATCCTGCTGAGCCGGCTCCTCCCACCTGAGCCCAGCCAGCATCGCACCGACTGGATACTTAACAATTCTAGCATCTGCTCTCATCCATTCCTGCTGTTCCTAACACCCTAGCCAGAGTGGTTTTATAAGACAGGACTCTGGTGGCGCCATTTGCCTGGTTTCCCTGTCCTTCCTTGATCCGGAAGTAAAGTAAATTAAAAACAAAAGAAAGGGCTGCCCCTTATACTTGGGTGAGATGGGGGGAGGAAGGACTGAAGATGAGAGCCTGGGAATGTGGGTGTGTCATGTTGGAGCAACTGCTCAGCCCAGCACACCGGACTGGATTATAGCCCAGAGGTAAAAACACAATTATTTACCAGCCTGAGACACATAAGTGACTGAATTAACCAATCAGTGGGAGAGAAGAGCCAAGGCATCATGGGGTGTGAAATGTCAGGAGCTTCACAGCCTCCACCAGCTAGGGTCCAAGTCATCAGCCGCGCGGTCAAGGTAGCAGTGTGGACCCCAGTCATGAAGAAAATGGCACTGCCCCTTTGTGACCTGGCTCCCCAGGGCTCACAACCTCAATTTAGTTGTGTGAGGAACCAGCACTTTTTTGTTGTTTTTGTATTTTGAGACAGGTTTGTATGTAGCCTTGCCTGGCTTTAAACTTCTGTATAACTGAGGATGGTCTGAAACTCCTGATTCTCCTGCCTCCACCTCTGGGATGCTAGAATTATGGGGGGTGTACTATACCATCTCCAGCAGGCAAATTCTCATTTTTTACTTTTTTTTTTTTACTTTTTTTTTTTTTTTTTTTTTTTTCTAGACAGGGTTTCTCTGTGTAGCCCTGGCTGTCCTGGAACTCACTTTGTAGACCAGGCTGGCCTCGAACTCAGAAATCCACCTGCCTCTGCCTCCCGAGTGCTGGGATTAAAGGCGTGCGCCACCACGCCCGGCGAAATTCTCATTTTTAAGGATATCTACAAAACACCTAACCAGGACACCTCTAAACTACTAGAGTCATCGAGATCGAGGGCTGGGCTGGGCTGAGCTGCTGTGGCCGAGAGAAGTCTCTAAAGAGAAGACAATGGGATGGAGAATGTGGCTGTGGAGGGGGTCCTGGAGCAAAAAGGGATTCAATGAACAAAGAAGTCTGGTGAAGCCACGGTAGAAGTTTCTATGGGTGATAATTATGGTGGGTGTGGCACCACCACCCTCGGCACTAGATGTCCCATGTCACTGATAGAGAGAGAGACTGATGGGGAAGTCTTTGTACTGTTCTTAATTTTTGTATGAATCTACAACTACTCTAAAGCACGCTCTGTCGTTTGTGTGTTTTTAAATCACATTCTCTAACATGAGCATAGTGAAGCCTACCAGCCAGCCAGCCCTCAAGAGGCAGATACCAGACGATCGTGAGTTTGAGGCCAGCTTAACCTATTCAGTGAGAGCCCATCTCCAAAAAGGTCAATAAGAGCCAGCTAGGCAACTCAGAGGGTGAGGCACTTAGGACCGCCCACCAGGCGGTTCCTTCCCTGGAGCTGCAAGGGGAGAATTAACTCTCCTTCCCTGACCTTGGCAGGCTTATCAAGGAATGGGCATGCCCCCTCACCCCATACATACAAACAATAATGATAAAGCAAATATTTTTAAAAGCAAGTAAATAAAAGCAAAAAGAAAGTAGCGTCCCCCAGACTGCAGCACCCCCTCCCCTGGCTTTTTCCATTTCTACCTTTCGCCATTTAAACTGCAGTACATTGACCTCACAAAGTCTGTGACCTGTACTCCCTCTCTGGATTTAGACTCTATAAAGGCTTCTGCCTGCCCACTGCTGTGTACCCAGAACCTCAATCAGTCTGACAATAAATATTTGTTGAATGATAAATTTCCACAGATAGGCTGTTAGCTTTTCCAAGTGCCCCTGTGCCTAAATACATTTTCTATTGTTGTAAAATAAACACGAGATTATGCTGCGGTGCTCAGCTCTCGGTTGGCTCCCGATCACTTTTGCCTGTTTGTCCTTTTCCAGCCTATGCTGTTATTTGCAGGCCAGCAAATGGTTGAGATTCAAGAGGCAAAGGCTTTGGGGACGTCTCTTCCTCCGTGTCAGCTCTGCCAGGCTGCCACATGGGCAAGGAGGGCTGGAGTGATGCCAGGGCCAGTGGAGGCCACTCCCTCCCTCTGACATCAGATCCGTGGGCACTAGATCCTGCTTGGTTGTGTACGGGGTGCGTCAGAACCCAGGGATTAAATAGATTTTGAAATCCACTGGCTTGTCTTTCACCAGCCCGAAGGCACATGCCTGGACCTTCTGACAGCTCAGGCACTGTGGAAAACACTGTGTGCATATGCAGGGCAGTGCCGCTGACAATGATGGGTCACAGCCAGGCACAGAAAGATGTCTCTGGACCACAAGGCTCTGAGAAGCTAAGCCCCAAGAAAGGGCAGACAGATTGTGGGCTGGGAGCAGTCAGCTTTTTCTCTGCCACTGCTGTCTGGTTTCCATAAGATGCACAGGACAGGCAGGCGCTGCACCCAACCTGATCTGCTGGTGACCTGGGCAGACCTCAGGGGACCCAATATGTTAGTGTGTGTGTGTGTGTGTGTGTGTGTGTGTGTGTGTGTGTGTGTGTGATGGGGCAAACAAGGGGTACCCTATGTTTTGCACTTAGAAGCCATCTGCTTTCAAATCCTGCCACTCTGTCTTCCTTCACGGTAGCAACACTAAAGCTACCCAGAGGCTGTGTGACATTTGAGTGCCAAGGATAAAAATACGCAAAGGATATGTGCCTCTGGAAAGTGGTCCACGTGCTTCCTGGGGCCTTCAGCTCCCCTAGAAACCAAGATTCCACTCCCACCCCAGGGTCCCATTTCCATGGCCCACGTCGTCTGAGTGTCCACACGGGTCCCCTTGCTCCAGCATCTGGAAGGAGCCCCAGTGTGCAGAAGTTGGTGTTGCGTTCAGTGTCCTGTCTATGCTTGCTTGGGCTCCACAGCATGGCCCCGTGCGTCCATTTGGCTGCTTTGTGCTTGGCTTCCTTGCCGTTTTGAGTGTGAGCGTGTATGGTGTGTGGGTTTGTGTGGATGTAGAACGTGTGCGAAGCTCCTCTGTTTCCGTGGGTGAGAGGATTCTGGGAGAGACTCCCACAAGATGTGCCCATGCTCTTGCAGAGATATGCCATGCTGGCTTGTGTGTGGCTCTGTGGGTAGGTGCCTAGGCACGAGCACATGTGTGCGGATGCTCACAGTCAAGGAGGCCCCACACACCCGCCCTACCCAATGACCACAGCTTTTTGGCAAGATGGCTGGGTCCTTTCCTATCTCACAGCTGAGCTGGCCTCTGCTTTTCTCATACCTTGAATTTCTCCTGCTCACCTGAAGTTTGCCAGAATTCTCACCTGTGTCCCAGAACCCTAGCTTGCTGTTTTGAAGCTCTTCAAAAGAACGAGGCTCCTGGGTCAATGTAATTTTGCTGAAGGTTGCATCTAACTCATCTCCATGGAGAGAGGTGTAGTAAAGGGCCTTCGAAGATCTGAAGTGAAGAGACCAGAATGAGTTCGTCTAGGAACTTCACGGCATAGCTGCAGGAGCATGCGCATGCGCACATCTTAATGGCAGCCTCTTTCAGAACCCTCTCACCCACAAAAACCGTATTGCAAGCAAGATCCAAAAAGGTAACCTTGGTGGAATAGGGGCGTCTGCAGTGTCACGGGAAGTGGGCAGCCTCCCTGCTGTGAGCTTCTGTCCCCATCCATCCATGCCTGGTTGGTCAGTGCTGTATAGGCAGGCTCCACAGCAGTGGAGACCTCTAGCTTGGGAAGCTGAGGGAACCCTGGGGAGCCACGTTGGGGCACCGTTCAGTTCCCACCCCCAAGCCTCCAAGCAGCGCAGAAGTGACGTGGCCCTGGCCAAACTGCCATGGCAGGTGACGTTCTGGGCAAAGGAGGAAGTGCCATGCGTTCTTTGCTTCGAGGCCGAGCGAGAGCTGCCCAGAGGAGGGAGACTGAGGCACTTGGGTGCCTGCACCTTCCCCAGGACTACACGTCCTGCCCCTCAACATTGTACCTGCCAAATCAGACACTAACCTACCTCAGGCCCAGGATCCCAGGCAGCCTCTTGGTGGTCAGGAGACCTCCAAACATCCCCTCCAGTGGGGGTCGGGTAGGGAGAGCTCAGGCCTTCCTACCAGTCCTTTTATTTAGTGTGGAGATCAAGACTCGTTTTTCTCTGTATAGCCCTGGCTGTCTGGAACTCTCTCTGTAGACCAAGCTGGCCTCAGACTCAGAGGTTTGCCTGCCTCTGCCTCCCAAGTGCTGGAATCGAAGGTGTGCGATACCACTACCTGGCATTAACCAGTCCACTGACAATCTAACCCCTGCTTTCGGAGAATAAGATGGTTTGGATGGCTCTGTGCCCTCCCTCCTCCAGTAAAACCAAATCCTTCAAATCAGGCAGACATCACACAAACACAGGCTTTTTGTATGATGCAAATCACACGAAGTAACAAACGACTTAGTACACCCCTCCGCACCCCCACCTTAGTTCCACAGCATAATTTACCGTGTTAATAATTCACTATGTCTTGCTGGGCATGGTGGTGCACACCTTTAATTCCAGCACTCAGGAGACAGAGGCAGACGGATCTCTATGGGTTCGGGGCCAGCCTGGTCTACAGGGTGTGTTCTAGGACAGACACAACTATGTAGAGAGACCCTGTCTCCAAAAATAAATAAATAAATAAATAAATAAATAAATAAATAAATAAATCGCTATATCTCTCTTGAAGGGGACACTGGAATGAGACCTGGGCCTTAGACTGCTATGCAATGCTCTGCCACTAAACAGTCTTCCTCTCTCTCTCTCTCTCTCTCTTTCTCTCTCTCTCTCTCTCTCTCTTTCTTAGATTTGTTTTTGTCTTAGTCTGAAGACAAGGTCTTGGTAAATTGCCTAGGTTGCCCTTGTGTTCACCTTGTAGCTCAGGCGGGCCTCCAGCTTGCAAGTCCCGCTAGCCTCAGCTGCCCTCTTCAGGAGCTGGAAAGCCTCGACTCTTATTTTTTAAAGGTGTGTGTGTGTGTGTGTGTGTGTGTGTGTGTGTGTGTGTGTGTGTGATGGCTCAGCCAATATAGGGACTTGTGGACAATCGTGAGAGCACTGACTCCCGAATGCTGAACTTTGACCTCCACATGAATGCTTGGCACGTGGCAATATGAGCTCCCCCACCCACCCCCACCCCCACCCCACCCTACCGGAAGAGAGGAGAGAGAAAAAGAGTTTGGCAGTAAGTCCAGTTACTAGTTGAGCCATCTTAATGCCTACTCCCCACCTCCGTCCCTTGTTCCTTTTTGAGACAGGCTCTTATGAAGCCCAGGCTGTCCTCGAACTCACTAGGTGGCTGAAGCTAACTCTAGATGCCCGATCCTCCGGCCCCCTCCTCCTCCAGCCGGGATTCCAGGTGTGCACCGCTAAATTCAGTTTGTGTAGTGCTAGGAATGTAACCCAGGTCTCATATATCTCCAGCACCGTTTACAGATTTAAATAAAACAACACAGTCAAAATTATATTCTTTATATTTCCTCGGCTTGCTTTAAAAAAAAAAATGGATCCACGTCAACACATCTCAGACTACCCTACTTTCTTTTAAATCAGCAATTCGGTGTTCCTGTCTGCTCCATCCCTTCCCTGGTGAGAGGCGTGCTCTTTCCTTTCCTTCTTTTCTTCTTCTTTTTCTCCTATTTCTGCACGCACAAAGGTGCAACGTGCGTCTTCCAGCAGGTGTTGGGGATGGGGCACGCGGGTGAACGATGCACACCCCCCCCCCCGGCGCCGCGCACGCTGGGATCAGCGGCCAGTGGAAATCACGAGGATGCTGGGGACCATAGAACCCCGCGGGTCCCGCGTCTACAGGCGCCCGGCTCCGCCCGCGTCGCCCCCGCCTCCAGCAGCCCGGCGCTGCCGTTTTTAGCGCGCCTGGAGCGGGGAGTACAGACTCCATCACCCCCGGGAAACGCGGCCATCATATTTTTGGTTGCATAAGCAAACGAAATTAGAAATCTGGAACGCGCTCAAGACCTTCGGAGGGGGGCGCGGGGCCCAGGGCAGAGACAGATAGGGATTAGGCGAGTTGAGCGGCAAGAGGATGGTTTCTTCTTTTAATTTGGGTTCGATGGGCTCGGTTACGTAAGCCCGATTACACAGCCGTGACTGCGGGTGGGCTGGGGCCTGAGGCCTCGGTCTCCACCCTCTCGCAGAGGGCTCGTGGCTGCGGGCGCACAGCACTACCCCTCTCCCCCTGCACGGAACAGGAAAGCAGCCAGGGACACATGGCCCTCCACTCTCACTGCTCTGGTATAACAAGCCATTGGAAGCCACCAAAATGTGTGGCATTGTGTGGAGAACAGTCTAGTGAACCATGAGGCAGTCGTATGGCATATTATAGAGCAGAACAACAACAACAACAAAAAAAGTGGGGGAGGCAGCAAAAAGTGAAGGATGCACTCGTCTAGAATAGTCACAAAAGCCAGTTTGAGAACAGCAAGAACACTGGCTGTCACTGATGTGAAAAGACAACACAAAGGTGTCTCTTCCCAGCAAAGCCGGCAAGGGATGAGGCAGGAAAGCACGCCCTGGGCGATCCCTTGAGCAGGTCCCCACAGCGCTTGCGCACAGTACCACTCGGCTGCTGAGGTCTACCCGTCCGAGGTGGTGCTCTGTCCCTCCGCTTTTGAATCTGGACTGACCTTAGAGACTCGCTTGTCATCCTTTGAATTCAGAAGAAGTATTACTGCCTGCCTCGTGAGACCCGATGAAACAGTGTCCGAAGCTTCCTTCTAGCTATTGTGGGAATAGCTCCAATAGGTCCAACTGGGGTTGGGGGACAGTCTGTAAGAAGTCCAAGTACCCTGAGGTTGCCTAGGCTGGAGGCAGGGCACAGCACTTTAGTGGCAAGCCCAGGTGACTCTAGCCATATTACACTTTTAGATCATGGCAGCCCATCGTAGACCCCAGGTGAGAAGCGTCAGGCCTTCCTAAACTCCAGCTCCACAAAACCACCAGCAAAGCGTACACTTATAGCACAAAACGAAAGAGTGATCTCACAAAGCAGAAGTATTTGTGGGGGGTGGGGTGGGGTGGGGGGAGACCTACAGCCATGAGTAAGCATGGTCTCTGCTCCCAATAAACTAATAATTTAATGGAGAAGCCAGACACAGAGCAAATAATTATAAAATAACACGGCAAGCTCAGCAAAGGAGTCACGCCCAGCTAATAGGGGACGAGGCTGAAGAGTCTGTAATCTAGGCGGGTGGGTGGCTTTCCTGGAGCAGGTGACCTTGGACTGGCTTTGAAAGGTGAGTAAGGGTTGACTAGGTTAAGGGATGAAGGAAAGGTATCTGGGGAGAAGGAGGAAGCGAGAGAGGTGAGACCCCGAATGATGGCGGGAGGGGGCGGGGGTGCGGGCTTTATAGGAGCTGGAAAAGAAAGCCAGGTAGACCTGGCAAGACCTCAAATCATGGGACAGTTTACCCGCTGGCCAACAGCTTAGATTGACAGCAGCTAGGAGGCATCAGGGCTGATGGGAGGCGGAGCTTCCTGGGAGCAGCGGGAAGATGGGGGTTGGGGGTGGGGTGGATGTGGTATGGGAGGAAGGTGGATCAGGGCAGGGTAGAAACCAGAAGGGGATATGGGTTCCAGGGGTCGGGAGGGATAGGGCGTGAAGAGCAGTTAGGGAATCGTCAGGCCTGGGTGCCCGGCTGGGTAGCGTTCAGCTTTGGGTTTCTGTCTCAGGTGCATAGAATGGCTGATACACCAGCCACTTAGAAAGCCTTGAAGCAGAAGCCAGTGTGAGTCCAGGAGGGGCAAGCCTGCAGCTGTAGCATTGATGTGGTCCAGTAGGAAGCATCCCCAGGGCCAAGCTGAGAGGGAGGGGCTGCGATCTCCGATCTCCGGGGAGGGGAGCGCTGGGGGGAGGGGAGGCACGTGGGGAAGAGCTGTGCGGACAGCAGCTACTACTCACAGTGTGTCAGTGAGTGAACGGTGGGGTGACTGCATGAGTGTAGGTGGCTGTTGAGCTCATCTGGAATTTGGACGTGGGGCGGGCCCTGGGGCGAGGACGCTGGTGCTGCAATTGTCCCGGGGAGGTTAGGGTGGGAGCCAAGGGTGATGACAAAAGGCCTGATAACTCCTGGTCATGATTTCCTGGGGTGGATCCCCACAGGTAGGCCACGAGAGAGCTCGGGGACAAAACAGAGACATCCAGAGTCAGATCCGAGAACCAGCACAGTGCCATGGTAGGGCTGACACAGACACACAGTATCCCCACAGTATCATTCCGACACAGACACACAGACACAGACACACAGTATCCCCACAGTATCATTCCGACACAGACACACAGTATCCCCTCAGTATCATTCCGACACAGACACAAAGACACAGACACACAGTATCCCCTCAGTATCATTCCAACACAGACACAAAGACACAGACACACAGTATCCCCTCAGTATCATTCCAACACATACACACAGACACAGTATCCCCACCCTATCATTCCGACACAGACACACAGTATCCTCACAGTATCATTTAATCGAATCCTCAGGTCAGCCCACTGACTCTGTGCCAGGCATTGTACCTGACACCGGGATTGAACCCTGTCTGTGTAGGGCTCAGATTAGACCCTGTGAAGTTCTTCCATTTACCACAACTGGAAGAGATTAACTTAGTCAAGTTTTCTGTCTGACTCAAGGCATAGGGGTACGAGACCACCTGATCAAGGGGCACAGGTGAGTCAGAGAAACATTCAGTAAAATCAGGTTAGGCCAGTCTTCCCTTTCAGGGAACCTGGACTCCATTGGGACTTTGGAAGGCAATAGGGTTCTTGTTATCAAGACGACGTGCACCTCAGGGCTGGGCTGAGCCTTGGCACTTAATGTCCCCTCTTCACTGTGACTGTCAGGACAGTCCCCAGCAAGCACTTCAACTCATAGAGCTCTATGTGAAATGCCTTCCAGATGGAAGCTCAACTATGTGCTATAGCAGCCTGCCCACTACCAGCCCATTGTACACATGGGAACACTGAGACCCGGTGGGATGATTATCTGCCTGAACTATACTGCTGAAGAAAGACAAAAAGCTTCAGGACTGGGCCTGCTGAATCCCAGAACTTGAGGGCATAGCCATGCCCCACAGTGCTGCCACCAGAGTGGGTATGGGAACAAGGTGAGCCAGCTTTGACTGGGGCGTGTCACAGGCCTGTGGTCAGAATAGGCATAAGCCGTAGTACCTCTTCAGCATACCCCAGGGCCCAGACTTCTCCTGCCCAGGACTTGGGACCTTCCTTCTAACCCTCAGCTTATCCCCCTGAAATAGGAAATACTTAAGCTCAGCACACCCAACCCTTTACCTTGCACACTAGGAAACAGGCACAGAGAGGGAGAGAGCTATTCAACCCTACCCTGTAAGTCTGTGATAGACCCTAGGTTAACAGATGGAGGTCCATTTTCCTTCTGTGGGTTAGATAGGGCATGCTCTTATTGCTCTCCCTAACACACACACACACACACACACACAAAACCCATATGCAAACACATACACATGTATGCATTTGTACACTGTGTATACATGGATACATGTGTATACACATATACCACATACACATATATGTACACACACATCACACACGTATCATACACAAACACATGCATGCATTTGTATACACATGCATGCATGTATACATACATATACCACATACAGGCACACATATGTACAAACACATCACACACACACATGCACACACTACACATAAGCTATACATATACACATAGCACAAAGCAGCTAAAATCAGTACCATCCTGGACAGTGCAGGGGAGGGTGTTTGTATACTAGGCAATGGTAGGGACCACGACAAGGTGATAGATGCCTGCCTACTTGAGGAAGTGGCCACGTTTGACTGCAGTTTACAGAAGCTTCCACAGCTATGGTTCTCAACCTGTGGGTCATGACCCCACAGGGATCAAATTTCAGATATCCTGCATATCAGATATTTACATTACGATTCATAAGAGTAGCGAAATTACAGTTATGAAGTAGCAACAGTATAATTTTATGGTTGGGGGTCACCACAACATGAGGAACTGTATTAAAGGGTTGCAGCGTTAGGGAGTTTGAGAACCAGAGCTCAACAGGGAAAGCTTGTCTAGATACACCAGCTGCCCAGTACGATGTCTAATTGGAACAGTGGTAGGTCTACACACTTCCCCCTCAAATTAGCAAAGAGCTTGGCTTGCCTTCAAAGACATAGGCGTAGGAAACAGGCTAGGTGGCTCAGGACTCTACCCCTAGCACTGGAAAGGTAGAGGCAGGAAGGTCAGGAGTTCAAATTCATCTTTAGCTACGTTGAGAGTTTGAGGCCAGCCTGGGCTACATGACTATTTCTAGATAGATTAAATAAAATCAATTCACAGTGTAGAAAAATGGCTGAGCAAGACGTCCCTCCATTCTGAGACACACCGTCTGGCAGGCCCCCACAGAGGAAGACTAAGATGGCTGTCTGTTAATTCCAAGGTACCCTAATCCTGCTGGTGCCTCTCCTTGTAAACCTTAGGGTTCTTGCACTGGCCAGCACATTCAGAGATCCGGATGCTCTGGGTAGGAGCTAAGTACAGCCCTCTTAAGAGAGCAACACAGGTTATTCCAAGGCGCAGAGCAGCACTGACACCATTGAAGCAGCTGGTTAGAAATGACTGGCTGAATTAGAGTCCCCCCCAGGGTGGGGCTGAGCCAGGGTTTTGACAACCCTCTGGGAGGCTGAGTGACTGGTACCATTTGAGCAACCATCTCTCACCCAGGAGGTGTGAGGCCGGGAACTCCAGACATCTGACCAGAGATGTCCAATTTAGACACTCTTTGAAATAAAAATGAAAAACCCTACTCATTAATTATAAAGTGTCAAGAACCAAACAGGTACAAGCTGGGTTGCTTTCTCTTGTTCAGTTGGAAACCCTCTCTCTCTCCCTGAGTCCAGAGTTGTGAAACTCACTACCACCACCCCACTCATTTTTTCGGGACAAGGTCACAGTGTCCTTCTCCTCCCCACAGGCACATGGGTGGCCCTCCTGTGTTGCCCAGGCTGGCCTGATTTCCTGGGCTCAAGCATTCCCCTGATCTGAGGATGCAACCGTGACCACCGTGCTCAGTTTTCCCATGCTTTTATTTTATTTTATTTTATTTCATTTTATTTTATTTCCTCTTCTTCCTCTCCTTCTCTCCTTGGTCTTTTGAGACAGGATTTTGCCATGCAGGCCTGGCTAGCTCGGAACTCATTGTGTAGCTCAGGCTGGCCCAAAGCCCATTGCAGCCCTCCTGTCTCAATGCTGAGATTACAGCTGTACCTCTCAACACCCAGGTTTTAGACTCTCATTTTTAAAAATTTATTTTATGTATATGAGTACACTGGAGCTGTACAGATGGCTGTGAACCTTCTTGTGGTTGTTAGGAATTGAATTTTTAGGGCCTCTGCTCGCTCCAGTAGGCCCTGTTCACTCTGGTCAACTCCGCTCTCTCAGTCTCTGCTTGCTCCGGCCCAAAAATTTATTTATTTATTTATTTATTTATTTATTTATTTATTTATTTATTGGTTTTTTTCGAAATAGGGTTTCTCTGTATAGCCCTGGCTGTCCTGGAACTCACTTTGTAGACCAGGCTGGCCTCGAACTCAGAAATCCGCCTGCCTCTGCCTCCCAAGTGCTGGGATTAAAGGCGTGCGCCACCACGCCCGCCCGGCTCAAAGATTTATTTATTATTCTACATAAGTACACTGTAGCTGACTTTAGACACACCAGAAGAGGGTGTCAGATCTCATTATGGGTGATTGTGAGCCACAATGTGGTTGTTGGGATTTGAATTCAGGATCCTCTGGAAGAGCAGTCAGTGCTCTCACCTGCTAAGCCCTAGACTCTCCTTTCAATCTGGGGTCTTGAATCCTGATACACAAGGCTGGCACTAGTAGGTGCTCATTAAACATCCTCTTCTACTTTTCCATTTCCTCTTACAATGTCCAGAGCAATGGGTACTGCTGTTCTGATTTGTATGAAAGCTAGCCTCATTGTCCAGCTACACTCTATGGGAGTGGACAGCTGTCAGGGATTATGATTAATGAATTAATGTAACGAGGGCAGCCTATTGTCCTGACTGAAAAGCCTGTACCATAGCCAGAGATAGAAAAGGCAGTGCATGAAGTCATAGAGGAATCATGCTGGTAATTTAGTTCATCTTGGTGATGTGCCCTGTTCTATTTCCTAGGTTCTAGGATCCATCATTTGCCTACCAAGATAACTACCTTACTCACCGCGTGTGATCCTGGTGTGAGTGGAAAAAGAAAAGTCGTTCTCATATGTGCATGCGCCATAGGGGATGTCTCTATCTTTTAGAAACGTGAATGATGCAGACAGCTAGAGGGCTCACTCGGTAGCTAAAAGTGATTGGGGCTGGTGAGATGGCTCAGCTGGTAAGAGCACCCGACTGCTCTTCCGAAGGTGATAAGTTCAAATCCCAGCATCCACATAGTGGCTCACAACCATCCGTAACGAGATCTGGCGCCCTCTGCTGGAGTGTCTGACGACAGCTACAATATACTTACATATAATAAATAAAGTAAATCTTAAAAAAAAAATTGTTTAAAAAAAAAGTGATTGCTACACAGGGGCAGCGATCTGAATTCAGTCCCCAGGAGCCATGGAAAGCAGGAAGGAGATGAGATGACCAGCTGTATGGTTAGCTTCTGACTTCCCCACTTGTGCTATGACCCACACCCACACCAATAAATACATTTTTACTTTATGTGTACTAGTGTTTACCTGCTTGTATGTCTCAGTACAGCCTGCATGCCTGATGCCTTCCAAAAAGCATGTCAAATCTTCTGGAATTGCCGGGTGTGGTGGCGCACGCCTTTAATCCCAGCACTTGGGAGGCAGAGGCAGGTGGATTTCTGAGTTCGAGGCCAGCTTGGTCTACAAAGTGAGTTCCAGGACAGCCAGGGCTATACAGAGAAATCCTGTCTCGAAAAACCAAAAAAAAAAAAAAAAAAAAAAAAAAATCTGGAATTAGAGTTCCATACAGAGCTGCCATTTGGGTACTGGGAATTGAACCTGGGTCTCCTACAAGAGCAGCCATTGCTCTTAACCACTAAGCTAACTCTCCAGCTCCTAATACGTTTTTTTAAAGATAAAGATGTGAAGCCTTGGAAACAAGGAAACTGGGTTCTTCCCACAGGTGAAGACGAATAACAATATGGGAAACCATAGCAAGTAATATCCGTGGCTTACGGATTATTTTTTAGGTTTCTTGTCATAGGTCTAAAAACTTTTTAAGCTGGGTAGAGGTGGTGTATGCCTTTAATCCTAGCACTAGGGAGGCAGAGGATGGAGGATCTCTGATTCCAGGCCAGCCTGGTCTACAGAGTGAGTTTCAGGACAGCCAGGGCTACACAGAGAAACCCTGTCTCAAGAAAACAAAAATAAAATATAGTCAAATCTGATGGTGCAGGCTTGTGATCCCAGATGCTTGGGAAGATGATGTAGGAGGATGAGGAGTTCAAAGCTAGCCTCGGAGCTAAGTGAGTCTGTCTGTACAAGAGCCAACATGAATAGATAATAATGAATAAGCAAAATAAAGTAAAAGGAAGAAAGGGGTCCTGAGGGGATGGCTCCGCTGGCAATGGCTTGCCCTGCAAGCATGAAAACCACTCAATGCCCAGAACCCATGTGAATAAAGGTGTCAGGCTGGGTGTTTCCATTTGTAATCCCAGGACTGGTGAGGAAGAGATGGGTGGATCCCTGGGACTTGCTAAATAAACAGTTGGAGGCTGGTGAGAGACCCTGCCTCCAAATTCACTGTGGTGCTAGGTATACAAATGTATTGTTATTGGAGAGCAATTTAGCCATATCCACAGACATTCAAACCACATTTGTCATTTGAGCTATATAGCAAGGTTCTCTTTGAAAGCAAACAAGCAAATAAGAAAATGTACAGAGGGAGAGAAATTCCACCATCCATGATAGCTGACAGCCTCCTCAGAGAGACTAGCACGAGAGGCAGCCCTTTGGAAAAACTGCTTTACAGTGATCTCAGCTCTTGGGGCGAAAGCTGGTGTCCGTGAGATCTAGACTAAATTACTTGTGAAGCCTCAATTCCAGATCTTGCAAAATAGAAAAACCATGATCAGCTGGGCGTGGTGGCACATGCCTTTAATCCCCGCACTCGGGAGGCAGAGGCAGGCGGATTTCTGAGTTTGAGGCCAGCCTGGTCTACAAAGTGATTTCCAGGACAGCCAGGACTACACAGAGAAACGCTGTCTCAAAAAACAAACAAACAAACAAAAAACAAAAAAAAAAAAGAAAGAAAGAAAGAAAGAAAGAAAGAAAGAAAGAAAGAAAGAAAGAAAGAAAGAAAGAAAGAAAGAAAAGAAAAGAAAAGAAAAACCATGATCCTATCTCCTGCTCTGGCTCCTGTTTGGTTAAAGACTCAAATGCAAGGAACATGGAAGGGAGTAGAAACCCCGATCATCTTTGGAGTGGGTATTTGGAAGATAACCCCACATACACTCCTCAACCCCAAATGCAAGGCTATAAGCAGATATTTACCATGCTCACCCAGGCCCAGTGTCTCCTACAAGGCTTTCTCCTTATTGCTGGCAAGACTCCATACTTCAGATAGTAGCCAAAATCTCAGATAGATCCCCTGGAACCTGCAAAGGCCTCTGTGGGCAGATCCAGCTGATGCCACCTCCTTTGATGCCACCTAGGGTCACACAAAGGGCCCCAGGTTCCCACCATTAAACTCTGGTTTGTCCCTTTGAAGAAATGAGTCTACAGAAAGGCTCACAACAGAAATGCAGAGGCATGATTTCAGCAAGGTCAATGTTAACATTTAGATGGGAAATCGCAACCCGCATGGAGCTCATTTGACCTTCACAGGCTTTTTACACATCTGATTCCCCCACAAAGCCATAATCCATCTTGTCCCGGCAGGCGGCTGCTTAGCTATGGCAGGACAGGTTGTGGCAGTTTCCATAGCCTGGGCCCCTGAGGGATCCTCACAAGCTAGAATCCAGAATGCCTCAGGCTTCCAGGGCCGGAGCTCTGAGCTGCAGCTTGGATCAGGAAGCCTTCAACGCAGGGAGACTTTATACCTCCCATTGGTGTGGAGAGGATTCCCCAGTCAATAAGAGCAATAAGAGCCAAGGCTGAGCAATCATCTGGTTTTCCAAAGCATTTTCTGCATCCCCTGTCTGTTTGGGGCATGATCCCATAGGGACTTAAGGGGACTTAAGCCATTCAGTCCCCTCAACAGAGCCAGATGTGGTGGTATATGCCTATAATCCCATCATTCAGGAGGCTGAGGTGGGAGGATTAATTAAAGTTTAATGCCAGCATGGGCTACAGAGTGAGTTCTAGATTAATCTGGGTTATATAATGAGACCCTTTGTTAACAAAAAATAAAGAGCCAGGTGTGGTGACGCATGCCTTTAATCCCAGCACTGGGGAGGCAAAGGCAGGCGGGATTTCTGAATTCGAGGCCAGCCTGGTCTACAAGCGTAAGTTCCAGGACAGCCAGGGCTACATAGAGAAACCCTGTCTTGAAAAAACAAACAAACAAAAAAACCAAACCAAACCAAACCAAACCAAACCTATAAGATAATAAAAAATATATATATCCTCCCAGCTGCCTGTGTCTGTGTAAAAAGTATCTTGTCCCCATTTGTGGATGACTAAACTGAGGTTTGGCTAAGCCAGCTCACAGGGCTACCCCACCCTTGCGGACAATCTGTACCCTCATTTCTTCCTCTCAGCTCTCCAGGCTTGCCGGGCCAAAGAGGAAGTTCAAAGGCCCTGGTAAGACTCTCCATCTGTGACCTTTGGTCACCCTGGACTTTCTCACTGGGGTCTGCATTTCCAGGGGGTGTCCCCATCCCCCGCCAGGACTCTGAGCTGTAGCAGCCACCTTGGGGCACTTTTCACTGGTCCTGGGCATGCCCCTGTGGGGAGGGCAGGTGTCGAAGCTGACCTTTGCCCCAGCCTAGAAGCCATGTGCTCTCAAGCGCAGTGCTCGAATTCCTTGGGAGTCTCTGTTACCAAAACACGGTCTTAAAGTACAGGAAGTTTGGAAAATGGAACAAAGGTGTTTGTCACAGTGCCACAGGCTGAGCTAGTGCTGACCACCGTTGCTGATGGCAGTTTTCCTCGCTGCTGGGTGGGCAGAAGTCCTGGTGAGCTGCCTGGTTTTCATACATTTTTTTCCTTCATCCTTTTTTGGCTTGTTTGGGACCTTTGGAAGCAGGGGGAAAGCCTTCATAGCACAGATGTCAGGAAATACTTGCTTCAGGAAAGAATGGCAGGCAGAGGTGGTCACGGTTAGTCCAGATGCTGTCTGGCTGTAGGCAGGCGCACTCAGTACAGCCTGAGAACCCCATAGCCATTCATCCCACAACCCTTCCTGACATGTGACTTGGTAGACCTTCAACAGAGACATACATGTGGAGGAGGAGGAGCCCAGGCTCAGGGCAGCAGGACATGCCGGGTCTGTTTCCTCCCAGCCTGAACAAGTAGCCTAGCCCACAGGATTGTAGAGCTGGAGTCCTCCCCTTCAGCCCTCTGGGAAGTTAAGGAAGAAGGTGACCAAGAAAGCAGGAAGGCTCGGGGTGAACCCAGGAACGCCATGGTCTTCAGCTCTAAGCATGAGACTCTGCCATTTGCCAGCAAAGGTCATGAAGTTTCTTCCTGGAGGTTTCTAAGAACAGGGGCACAGGGAAGATTTTATGCTCCAAGTCAAGGGCCTGTTAGCTACAGGCACTGGCAAGGAACAGGAGCCTTTTAAACGAGCTAGGAGTGAAGAGGCCCCTGCAGCTTCTAGGACAAAAAAGGGTGTGACTTGAAGCTGTGATGGAGGTGGCCCTGTAGACATTAGCCAGGACACTCGCTTTCCTTACTAGCCAATAGCTTTTGGAGCCTCTGTAGGCAGCCAGGAAGGAGGGGTAGACTCTGTGGCAATCCCTTGGCTGAGATCCGGGTGTTGGAGGGCCTGGTAGACAGAACAGGATTACTCTATAAAGATAGAGTAGTATTCTTTCTGTAAAACGGATAGATCCCAGGCTGTGGGGCCAACCTGGACTAAAGCGTGGGAACTTGAACTGCCTCCATTTTGAATCTAAACTGTGTTAGGCACAAACGGGTAACCAGGAGGAAGCAATAAGAAATACAAAGGAGTAAACAAGCCAGAGATAGCAGCACACACCTGCAATCTCAGAGCTCTGGAGCTGAGACAGGGGGATTTCAAGTTCAAGGGCAACGAGCTATAGAGCGTTTGAAAGAAACCCAAATCCCACGCTACCACCAGTGACAGAATTCGAAGTACAGAAGGCACCCTGTTTCTTCTGTCCCCTTCCCCGGAGTTGCTGTGAGGATTCTGAGAGACAAGAGGGACTAACACAGCTAGTGTACTCCATGGGGGCTTCTTTCCTCAGCGCTGATTCTCAGAATGACTTGCACTCAAACAGCCAAACCAATTCCTCTTCACACCCTGCCGAGCTTGTCTGCCCACAAGATGCAGGCCCTGCAGATCCAGGGGTCAGAATCCCGCGAACCACGCTCAAGGGCTATTGGCATCAGGGGTTCTGAACAGGGTCTCCATCCCCTCTTAACTGCCACACCCCTCGCGCCCCCCACCCCCCAGCAGAGATTGCAGCTGCAGCCCCGTCTCTCCTGCTGTGTTGTGAGTGGTGGTTTCTGGGAGGCAGTGTGGGGTTTTTGTCTGCCTTTCCTGCCCTGTGCCAACTCACCCAGCAGGCCTCACTGCCTTGGCAACGCATTGCAAAGTCCACACAAAGGGAAACTGCTCAGGGGAGGTTGGTCCTGCCTGACGCCTGGGGAGAGTTTCCATGGCAACGATGACATCACTAGACTCGTTCGGCTACAGAGCCAGGCTCTGAATGGAGGCGCCTGGGTGTTCACACTGCAGAGAGGTGGAGAAAGGCTTGTCGGGGACTCGGCAGCCATGCTGGAGTAGACGGGCCTGTTGAGAATTCCATACGGAGCCCTGCCCTTGGCTTGCAGTGAGGGCTTGTCAGTCTCCTCACCTACAAAGGGAACCTACAGTCTATTTAAGTGAGGGTGGACTGAAACCGTGCATACTCTGCAGGCCTGGAGTGGGGGCGGGGCACACTGTGACTGTGACGCTGGCACCTTTAAGTGATTTCCAGGGAAATGTGAGAGCAGCCCGAGCCCTTGACCACTGGGCTCCTTCGTGTTTTATTTCTCTGTGAGTCTGTGCTTGCGTGGAGAGAAGTCACAATCAATTATCAGTGGGCGAATCCTCGCCTCTGCCTTAGCAGGGAGGGAGGGATGGGATGAGTGAGATGGGATGTGGAGAGATAAAGAAGGGAGACTTTAGGGGCTGGATGGTGGCTCAGAGCTTTTCTGGGTTTTCGCCCTTAGTTCCAAGATAGTGATTCCAGACCCAACAGGAAGGCGTGCCAGGCACAGGTGCCTCCCTGCACCGGGGCAGGGGCGCTGGCGGGGTCCTGGACGCAGACAAGAGTATCCTGGGGCTTCTGGGTGGGCCCCCTGGGTGGAGCCACCTCTGCTTTTTACACAGTGGGCAAAACCCTGAGCCTTCTGCAGGAAATAGAAGCACAAGGCTAGAGGGGCGGGACTTTTTGAGGTCAGCGAGTCTGGACTCGGCCTGCTGTGTGTGCCAGGCAAAAGGAAAACCAGGCTACAGGGAACAAAGAGTCCAAAGCAGGCTTCCTCGTTCCACGTATGTCCAGAAGGTTTCCCAGGCCATATACCTTCTCAAATTCTGACTAAGGTCCCCATCCCCTCCCTACCTTAGTACACATGGTGGCGAGGGCCCCCAAGTCCTTAGCCACACAGCTGGGGCCAATTCTAGATGGATTCAAATGTCCACTGAGCTATCTGCTGCCCAGCTCACTCCTGCCACCAGATTTTGTCCCTTAGGGCTGTCCTCATAGGGCCTGGGTACTTCTCAAATTATCTACCTGCAAGGATATTTTATTTAACTTAATGCTCAGGGTGGCCTTGAACTCACTATGTAGCCAAGGGTAGTGTGACCTTGAGCTCTGGATCCCCTCTGCTTCTACCTCCAGAGTAGTGGAATTTCAGCTGGGAGTCACCCTGACCCAGTTTGTGTAGTGCTGGGAATCGAACCCAGGGCTTCTTGCATTCCAGGCAAGCATTCTACTCCCCCAGGCCTGGGCTTGACTCATTTCTGCCATTCTACTCAATTTCCACCAAGAGCCACACTCTCTAGATACTCACCTCCCACTCCTCGTTCCACCTGGGGGCAGAGGATACCTGGGTTGAAGGCCGCCATGCTTATAGGACAGCCCCAGCCTGACACAGGCTCAGAAGGTTGGTCTACAACCTTGTCCTACTTCCTTCACCGGACCCACCCCGAAGCCCCTTCCTTTGCTTCCGAGGTGAGGAGAGATATCTACATGCTCCCTGGAGCGGCACAGCTCCCTCGGTCACCTCCTAGCTCCCTGGTAAACAAGGGTGAGCTCCCTGGATATGTTCCATGGTCTGCTCTGGTCCCTCGGCCTTTGCCCCTCTTGGCCCATGGACACCTCTGGCTCAGCTGGCTTGTGTACCACGGCATTGTTTGATTTCAAACCGGTTCTATAAAGGTGGCTTCAGTCCAGTGTCCTGGATGTGGCACTGTCACCCATTGGGTGCCCTGGAAAAAACAGGTAGGGGAGAACAGGAAAACCAGAAGCCTTGTGGAAAGTAACAGAAAGTCACATGCTTTCCTTTTTTTTTTTTCTTTTTCTTTCTTTCTCTCTCTAATTCTTTCTTTCTTTTTTGTTTTTCGGGACAGGGTTTCTCTGTGTAGCCCCAGCTGTCCTGGAACTCACTCTGTAGACCAGGCTGGCCTCGAACTCAGACATCTGCCTGCCTCTGCCTCCCGAGTGCTGGGATTAAAGGCATGCGCCACCACGCCTGGCTAGTAACAGGCTTTCTGAGACAGAAGCACAGGACCGCAGAAGCAAACTGTGTGCCTGCAACACACTCTTTCTCAAAGCAGAAGGCAGTGTTTGCTGCCTCGTGGAACTGGACTCATGAAAAGATGGTGGTCAGCCTTGGGTCCTGGAAATCAGCCACACTCTTCCCCTTTGCCTCAGAGACGCAGGAATTGGGTCAAAGGCAGCAGGAGGCTCCCCACTCATTAACATAATAGGACCTTGTGTCTCCACCCCTGGACAGGTGGCCCCAGGTGTATGGTGCCTGGTATCTCTCAACGTGAAGACATCTGGGGGAAATCCCAGCATACCTCACCCAGGCCACCTGCTCTGCCCTTAACCCACACCCAGAGCTGGTAAAATGGTGTGGGGTGGGATGGGGGTGGGGTGGGGCTCGATTCCTATTTCTTTGACCTGAGAGTAGAGGCTCCACTGCTGATTTACATAACAAGGTTTCACATGGCAACCAAATCAGCTTTCAGGATGGCAGAACTCAGGCTGCGGCCTGCTGTGGGCAGCTGTCCTTGGTTCAACCTCCCCGTGGCCCCAGATCCACCTCCTACTGGCTTTAGAAAATTCTTCAGTAAAGACACCATCAGCCCAGCCTGGCATTAAGGGGCCCTATGAAAGGTGAGCCCGCCCTGTCTCTCACGGGGAAATCCTAGGTCACCTGCTCCTCGGAGGCTGACGGAGAGCCACGGGCGGGACTCCCGAGGGCCCACTGTGTGCCAGGCCCCACCCAAGGCTCTTTCACACACATTAAATCATCGCTCCTTCACAAGTCCCACTGAGGAAGGTAGTCATTGCCATGGAAGCAGGAAAGCAAATGAGTCCCAGCTAGGGCTCCATGGGGACAGAGGTGACCCAGGCCTAGCCGATGAGCGGGTTATCTTTGAGAAGACGCAGTACCCTCCCAGTTGCTCACTGTCTGAGAGGAGATGGGATTAGCACCTTCATCCTTAACTCTCAAGGTTCCATGGGTGCTGTCCTCTGCACGGCTGGCATGGCAGGACTCTTTCTCCCTTCCGTCGCCTTATAGTGTTAGCACCCACTGAGGCTGGGCCGGAAGGTGACAGGACATGACATATCTATCAGAGAAATGCTGCCTGAAAACCCATCAGAGCTGATGCTGCTGTTTGTTCTTAGGGCGTGCAAACCATCCCAGGATCCAGACAGGCTGTCTACTCTCCAAGTGGCTGTCAAGTCAAAGGAAGCCATTCTACAGGACAGCACAGAAGCATAGAAGTACATCTAATACAGAAGCACACACCACAATCTCAGCATTGGAGAGGAGAGGCCAAGGCAGGCGCGTCTCCAGGTTGTCTCCAGGCTGAGATGTATGGGAGTGAGAAAAGAAAAGGGAGGGGGCGGGGGAAAGAGAGATGGCTTAACAAGCAAAGGTGCCTGATACAGAGCCTGATGATTTGAGCTGGAGCCTTGGAATGAGTTTGAACCCTGGACCCGACGTGGCAGAAGGAAAGCCTCAACTCCTCAAAAATGTCCTCTCGCTGGGCGTGGTGGCGCACGCCTTCAATCCCAGCACTCAGGAGGCAGAAGCAGGTGGATTTCTGAGTTCGAGGCCAGCCTGGTCTACAAAGTGAGTTCCAGGACAGCCAGGGCTATACAGAGAAACCCTGTCTCAAAAAGCCAAAAAAAAAAAAAAAAAAAAAAAGTCCCCTAGACTTTCTCAAATGCACTGTGGAGCACACATGCCCCACCCCCACGTAGATTAAAATGTAATTAAAGGAGAAGAAGAAAAAGAGGAGAGAGGAAGAAAGAGGCTGTGCGAGGAGAAGCGACTTGGTCTGTCTATAGAGTGCGTGTCTGGCATGCTTGAGGCCCTAGGTTCGATCCTCAGCACCTGATAACTACTGATTCACACTGCGGAGGTGGAAGCAGGAGAAAAGTTAGTTGAGGGCCATACTCAGCTACAGAGAGTTCCAGGACAGCCTGGGCTGCATGAGATCCTGTCTCTAAAACAAATTCCACAACGTTCTCTGAGCCCCACATATGTGCCATGATGCTCATGAGCACACACAAACACACATATATAAAACAAATATAAAAAAACATATATATATTTCTCCCTGTAGTGTGTCCTGGAACTCACTCTGTAGACGAGGCTGGCCTTGAACTCAGAGATCTGCCTGCCTCTGCCTCCCAAACACTGATATTAAAGGTGTGTGCCACCACACCTGGCTAAATATAATTGTAAAAATAAAAACAAAAAGAAATTTGGTTTTGTGTCCAGAGCTTTCACTGGGACTTTGACACTTGTCACAAAGTCCTCCATGGTGTCTTTGTCTACTGAAGGATGTCCTACATATTAGGACATTGTGTGGGAGGGGTTGAGGCCCTGGGACATAGAACAGAGGGAGAGGCCTCTCTAGCCTGACACATGGCTGTAGCCTAGGCCCACCAAGAACATTCCATGTTTGAGAAGCAGACCTTCTCTCCAATGTCAGGGAAAGCCTCAGCCCCTGCCCTAACCTGCTCAACGTCTAGCTCAGCTATGTTTAGCCAGACCTGAATGACTCAGAAGTGAGCTCACAAGGTTCTGCCTCAGTTGTACCACCTGTAAAATGGGCATAGCAGCTCTCAGTTAAGAAATCCCACAATGAAAGGCCTTTGGTGGTTGTGCTCTATCATTAAATGGTCAGTCTTCCTGGCTCTTACTCACCTGGCTAGGAAAGCATATGAAAGGGAAAGATCTGAGGAAGGAACAGAAGACAGAAATGCCGGGCCTGGTGGCTCATACCTGTCATCCCAGCACTCGGGGGACTGAGGGTCCAGGATCACCAACAGTTCAAAACCAGCCTGGGCTACACAGTGAGCTCCAGGGCATCCTGAACTACTGAGTGAGACAGTTTCAAATAAAGAAAAGAAGAGAAGGGACTGGTAAGATGGCTCAGTGGGAAAAGGGGCTTGCAGTGCAAGCCTGAGGACCTGGCTTGGAAACCCCAGAGCCCACATTTAAAAACAAAACAAAACAAAACAAAAAAAACAATCTCTAGTATTGGGTTTAGTAAGGGACTCTGTCTCAAGGGAATGAAGCTGAGAGTCACAGAGCAGGCAGGAAACATCTTCCTTTATCCGCCACACGTGTGAGGATGGGCACACACAGATGCACAGACCACAAAAAAGAGAGGGGAGAGAGAGAGAGAGAGAGAGAGAGAGAGAGAGAGATAGAGAGAGAGAGAAGAAAGAACTGGTGGCGAATTCCTTGTCACCAAGATAAGTTACCATTTAACCAACCTATGGGAACCAGGGCCAAACTCTCCAAATGACAAAATAACAGGGCCTGTTTGCTGGGGTTAAATAGCCCAGCGGAGCCTGGCATATGACTCTCCTCCCACAACCTCCCACACGCCTCGTGCCCTGCCCAGTCCTGCGAGGTGACTTTGGCCTCCAGGGCAGTATGGGGGGAGAGGTGACTTGGAGAGGCAGAATTAAGGTCTAAGGGAAACCAAGATTTAAATAGGGGTGAGCTGGGCTAGGTGTGGCTCCAGTGGTGGTTGCTTGGTGTGCTCGAAGCCCTGGGTCCCATCCCCAGCACTGCAGAAGTCTTGGATGAATCAGTCCAGTGATACAATGCCTTTAGTCCCAGCAGTCAGGAGGTGGAGGCACAAGAATCAGAGTTTCACGGTCATCTGTGCCTACATAGGAACTTTAGACAGTGTGGATTACAGGCAAAGGCCGAGGTGGAGAGAGAAAGAACTAACTGAGGGGCTGGGAAGCAGGGATGGACTGACAGAGCAGGACCGGGTGAGCTGTGGGCAGTTGCTTCATCAGGTTTCCCTTGCCCCACAGTTGAGGGTTAGTCCCACAGGACGCCCCTCATCTCTGATTCCTGACGGCCTGGCATTTACTGCTGGGCTCTGGCTCTTCTCTCCAGGAACCCCAAAAGGGTGAAGGGACTCAGGGTTTATCAAGTGTTTGTGTGGGATTATCTCTTGCTATATTTAAGGGGGAAAAAATCCATGTCTGCAGTGGGAACATATTATATTTGTCCTCCTTAAAGTTTTAAATATGTTTACATGGTAACGTGTCTTATATCTAGAGGGAAGTACAGGGGAGATCCATCAGGTAGCCAAATACCCACAGCTAAGCCTAAACAAATTGCAATGTTGGGCCGTATTCCCTTTAGGTCTCTTTCAGTGGATTTTAAATATTAACCGCAGAACTGAGGCCACCTCCTAGTCCTCACCTCTTCTCTTCAGAGGAGACTGTGACCTGGGAACTGGTCGCTGCGTCCTCATAACCACGCTGCAAACGTCTCTGTGCTCTACTGTGGTCATAGTTCTGCACGTTCAGAATGTGACGAATGTGACGGGCGAACATGTAGGCTGCGGAGCTGGTGTCGTACCTCCGTGGGTAGAATGCTTGCTTAGCATGTTGAAGCCCTGGCTTCGACCCCCCCAGCACTGCATTTAGCCAGACCTGACGAGACGCAGATCTGTAGTCCCTACAAAACCATCATGAGCATCAGGAGTTCAAGGTTATGGTTGGCTACAGAGAGTTTGAGGTCAGCCTGGGCTAAGTGAGACCATGTCAGGGGGAAGGCAGGCAGGCAGGCTGGCTGGTTGGCTGGAGTTGAGATGTGTGTCCATACTATAGGTCTACCCAGTGAGTTTCCCATAGAACAGGAGCTGGGATGGCTACAGGCTCGCTCTCTCAACACCGCAGTGGTTCCACTCTATGTGGTTTATGCCCTGGGCTTCAACATGCCACTCCCTTTTGGAATCTGGGACTCACTGCTTGAAAATAGTGAGTTTAAAGGAAATCCTCAGCTAACATATGAAGAGACTGGCTCCCAAGGAGAGGAAGCAGCTTCCTCCAGGCCACACAACCAGCAGAATGGCAGGGCCTTCTGATGCCCTGACGCTCTGACCTTTCTTACAGGCCAGTAAGGAAAGACACACATGGTCACCCAGGCCCAAGGGATGGCTTACTTGATCTTGCTTCTGGCAAAGACAAGTAGGCAAGAGGAGGCCAAATAACTTCATCTATGAGGAGCGGCCGGCTACAATGCGAAGTTCTAGACTGGTGCTGCCCGGTGCGGCTGCCCTGAGCCATGTGTGGTTGTTGGTGTCCGGGAAGGAGTTAGTGTAAGCTGAGGTTGGCTGAGAGAATAGGATTCCACTCACATTTGTTCTTTTGTGGTGGTGCCTGGGATTGAACCCAAAGCCTCCCATGTGCTGGGCAAGTGCTCAACCACTAGCCTGTGGCCCTGGCCCAAGTATACTGCATACAAGGTTTGGAAGACTTCATACAAATATATATATGCTCTTTATTTTTATATAGGTTGTCTAGGGAAACAAAATTCTAAATATGTTAGGTAAAATACATCCCTACAGTTAATCTTGCCTGGTTTTGTTTTTATTTTAAAAAGCACAGCTATTGGGCTGGTGAGATGGCTCAGCGGGTAAGAGCACCCGACTGCTCTTCCGAAGGTGATAAGTTCGGATCCCAGCATCCACATGGTGGCTCACAACCATCCGTAACGAGATCTGGCGACCTCTTCTGGAGTGTCTGAAGACAGCTACAGTGTACTTACATATAATAAATAAAATAAATCTTAAAAAAAAAGCACAGCTATTAACAAATCCCCCCTCTCTAAGCAGCTTACATCAGATAACCAGAATTACCCTCGACCTTCCGTACAGTGGCCAGAAGACTGGGAGGGGGGGGTGGGGAGGTGACCTCCACTTCATCTCCACCTTCTGGCTCCTGGCATCCAGACCTGGCAAATCTGGATCATGCTAGAATCTCTCCTAGACCATGCTACTTTCTTTTTAGGTATCTGAGAGGAGTGTCTGTTGAACCACACTTCCTCCTTCAAAATTGAATGTTGAATCCGGGCTTCCTCCTGGGCCTGCACACCATTTGGTCTTGAGGGGTTGATCCTGCCCCAGGTACAGGGGTGTCTCCCAGGGAAGGAATGCATGATGCCCACCCTGGTAGACCAATCGTGTGCCTTCTTTCTGCCTTGCACCATTGCCCAGGCTTGGCCGTCCCAGCCAATTATTTTCTTCCTCTGAGCTGGTAAGACATGATACTTCCCTATTGGAAATGTTCTTCTGTCGTCTCCCTGAACAGCTGGGAGTTGTCAGCCGGCCACTTCTCCCACTTCAGGCAAACTGGGGGGGTGGGGGGGGCACACATATGATCAGGAGAAAAAATACTGTGCTGTTCAGTGCATGTGACATGTAGAAACTGTTTCTCCCTCTAGGGAGAATAGACTCCACACAGAAACAACTGGGGACGGGTCAGTCTATTGGGGACAAAAATACAAATAACACAACAGAGATGGGTGGTGGCGCACACTTTTAATCCCAGCATGTAGGAGGTAGAGGCAGGCAAATCTTTGTGAGTTCAAGCCCAGCCTGGTCTACAGGGTGGGTGAGTTCTAGGACAGCCAGGGCTACATAGAGAAACTCTGTCTCAAAAATAAATAAATAAATAAATAAATAAATAAAAATAAACAAAAGCAGAACAAAACAAACAAACAAATACAAACCACTAAACCACAACAGGTACCCTCACTAGCAGATGATTATGAATGTGTGCATGTGTGCACCCATGTGTCACAAAAAATAATGCAGATGTGCGCAGATACAAATCACAAAGTTGTTTGTTTTTAAAAGATTGACACCTGATCTATCTTTACCCTTTGCATATCCAAAGTTGCGGGCTGGTCAGAAGTCCTGGAGCCTTCCCTGCAGTCTGGCTAGTCTCAAGATAACTTGAATTCCACAAAAACACTTCCCTGGCCGGGCAGGATGGCGCATACCTTTAATCCCAGCACTTGGGAGGCAGAGGCAGGCGGATTTCTGAGTTCGAGGCCAGCCTGATCTACAGAGTGAGTTCCAGGACAGCCAGGGCTATACAGAGAAACCCTGTCTCGAAAAAACAAAAAGAAAGAAAGAAAAAAAGAAAGAAAGAAAGAAAAAAAGAAAAAGAAAGAAAAGAAAAGAAAAGAAAAGAAAAGAAAAGAAAAGAAAAGAAAAGAAAAGAAAAAACAAATACCCCACTTCCCCGGAAATCTGCTTTCTGATTGCAGGAAGGATGTCAACAGACGACCCTGCTCCAGAGACCAACGGCAAGGAGGTCACTGTCATCACCACATAAGACATCTACCAGAGTTCATCAGACCCACACCCGAGGAGACGCTCATCACTGCCCTCCCATCATGGGAGTTAGATGGGAGCTCGGAGCAGCTGTCTAGAAAGGATGATTACACTGCTGCTGCCTCTTGTCAGCCGACATCGAGACGTCCGTCTCTCGTCGTTGTGTTACTTCCGTGGTGCTCTGATGAAGCTTCCTGTGGGTTTCTGTGTCGTTTCTCCATCATTACTACCCCACCCTCCCCAACCATCCCCGCCCAGCCCACAGGCCAACAACAAGCTCTTATTGTCTGCCTGCCCTGCGCAACTATGCAGAATTCTGTGTTCTGATGAGTGGCTACCCCTCATCAGAATCCCCAAGAATGGAGGGGAAACCCCAAATCAAACCAAACAAACAATGACTCCAGTGGGTGGTGGCACATTCCTGTAATCCCAGTACCTGTGAAGTGGAAGAAGGACGGGTAGGAGTCAGAGGCCAGCCTCCTCAGTTACACAGAGTTCAAAGCCAGCCCGGACTATGTAAGGTCCAGGCTCAAACAAAGACAGGAAAATGTACAGGGAAGGTGAGTTCAGGGTCCTTGTGCTATCCCTGGTGACAGATTAGGATATAACTGAGTAGCCTGCCTCTTGCCTTGTCCCTGGCTGGCATAAGCTCTGTGTACTCTGGGGACACCCTAGTGCCAGGCAGTTGAGGACAGCAGGGGGTTAGGCTAAGGGCTTGCCTAGAGGGACATGGGCTATAGAGGGTGGATGGGGGGAATTTTGCAGTAACAAGGACCAAAGTTCAAATGGCAGTGGCTCACACTCTGGGCACTGGACCTCCAATACTGTGGTCTCCTCTGAACCTCGGTATCTTCATCTATGAAACAAGGAGGAAAAGCGTTCAGATCCTTCTGAGAGTCGAGCAAGCTGATGTCAGCGACAGTCTGAGGCGTGGGGGTAAGCGCCTGTCCCCTTCCCAGGGAGGGAGCAAGAAGAGAGGCAGAGATGACAAGTTTGGTAGCTCGTGCATCTGGGTCAAGGACTTGGCTCATGGGAAGAAAAGGAGCAAGGAGGAACCCCAGCTTTCTAATGAGGCCTCTTGTTTCGTTTGCCTTGGAGGTGGAGTTTCACTCTGCAGTCCTGGCTCCAATAAGGTCTTCAGCTGGCCTCGAGACACATCTGAAACTTCCAGCAATCCTTCTGCCTCAGCCTCCTGAAAGCTGGCATTACGACAAGCCAGTTCCAGCCCCCACTGAGTTGTTTGTTTTGAGAGAGGGTCTCACTGTGTCGCCCTGGCTATCCTGGAACATGCCATGTAGATCAGGCTAGCCTTCAACTCACAGAGCTCCACCTGCCTCTGCCTCTAAAGTGCTGGGATCAGACGTGTGTGCCACCACTACCGGCTCTTCAATGAGTCTTGATTAAGGGACACTTTGAGAGCAAAACTCCACAAATTCTTCTGAAGACTAGCTGTAGGGAACCCAAATTTCCAGAGCAAGGAGAACCCCAGGGCTGTCCTAAATTTTCTCACAAAGCTTCATGTTGCCATTTCATATTTTCTTTGGGTTAGGAAAGGGTCACACCCTTGTCTGGTCTACTGCTGCAGGGGTAGTGTGCCACTAGCCCCAGAACACAAGGACGACAAAATCCTGCCACCTTAGCACCTTGCTCTTGCCTGTCCTCCCTACTGTCACTTGCAGGGGACAAAGAGAGGTTGTGTGTGAAGGTACTTTGTGTTCCTGTGGCAGGTGGCCAGCAGGGAACGCTTGTCACCTGGCCATGCTGGGATTGCAAACTAGCAGGGCAGCCTCTGGATGAGGCAGAGGGCTGAAAGGGACTCATTCTCAGGCTCTGGGACACAGGAAAGAGCCACCAGGGCCCTGGTGTGCTCCTCGGCTGGCTTTCAGGTACACAGAGGTCATTCAGCTCTACTGGATTGAGTTCTAGCTCTGGCTTCCTACAGACACCAAGGGGCTAGCTGCTGCCTTCCTCTGTGCCTGCCCACCTGTGTCCTCACCTCTGAAATGGGGCCAGTGTTCAGCTTGAAATGCTATACAGACGCAGACGCAAGTCTGAGCTGCCTGCTGAATATGGTGGCTGACTCAAGAGACAGCCCATCAACAGGCCATTCATAAGGACAATGTATATGCCATAACAATTCTTTCCAGAAATACCTGCTGAACGTCGGAGACAGGCTTCGCATGATGCAGGGTGCTCTTGGAGATCTGAGCCCCGCCTTCCGGGAGGAGGCACACAAGGGCAATTCTAGCCCAGCCTAGGCTACGGGAAGGGCGGCACAGAGGGGCGTGTTCAGAGAGGGCATACTTGGAGGAGGTGGCATTTGAGCTGGGTCTGGGTGGCACCGGGGACTGTGGGGCCAGGTGAGGTGAAAATGACTGTGGCTGCACAGAAAAAATGCAGAAGTAGACAGAGGGTGAAAGGTTAGCCCAAAGGGGCTCCATGCAGCCCCAGTGTTAGCGTCCAGGGGGCATACATGGAGAAGAGGGGTATTATTGTCCCCCAAACATGCCACTCACGTCTGCCAGTTGGGTGAACTTGAGAAAAGTGTTTTCTATTCCTGGGTCTCAACTTTTTAATGTGTCCTGAATGACCCGATGGAAGGTCCCCATCTTTTCCTCCTAGATCACAGGTAATCCTCTATTTATTCTCCAGTCTGCCTCCCATACACGTGAAGGTTTCTGTGAGGCTGCAATGGAGGCCCCTCTGGCTCAAGAGCCATGTGATGGTAAACAGAAGAGCTAACCTGGGGTCCAGGAGGCTGTTCATCCCATGAGTGGAAAGGCTGAGGAGGAAGTAACTATATGGAGGTAACAAGAGTCACTCTAAAGACTTGGAATCCCACCTTTGAGGGGCTGTGTGTGTGTATTTGAGCCCTAGGTCAGACACAGAGCCTGGGTGATGGTCAAGATGTAAGGCTGGGGACTCCACTCAGATGCATTGGTTTGGAATGACTGGCCCAGGCCACCCAATGTGATATGGTGACAGGACACAAGACACAGATCTGGAAGTTTCTAGGCTGAGGAGAGACTAGAAACCCAGCTCTGCCTTGTCCTACCTAGGACATTTGCTCTGATCAAATGAGACCCAAGGTTGTCAAGGAACAAAGGGTAGTAACCATCTAGGGTCTCAGTTTACCCATCTGTGGAATGGAAGGATGTCTTTTTTGTTTTGTTTTGTTTTTTTGTTTTTTTGTTTTTCGAGACAAGGTTTCTCTGTATAGCCCTGGCTGTCCTGGAACTCACTTTGTAGACCAGGCTGGCCTTGAACTCAGAAATCCGCCTGCCTCTGCCTCCCTAGTGCTGGGATTAAAGGCATGCGCCACCACGCCCGGCTTGGAAGGATGTCTTGAGGAGTGGACTAAGGGGCCTTCGCTTTGTACATCTCACACCAGTGGCAGAGCGGCCGGTTTCCCCGCTGGTTTCCTTGACTGCTTTAGTCCCCAGCACTCTTATCTGTTCCATCCTGCTCCTGCAGTCATTAGCTCTGACCCCCCTCCCCCCTGTTAACTGTGGCTGAGGAGCACTGAGGCTCGGAGGTGATGTGGGATAGGATCATCTAGGTAGGCCATTTTCTACCCTAGCAGCAGAGAAGGGAGGCCTGGTGGTTGACTGACATGTTAGCCAAAGGGCCTGCTAACCCCACTCAAAGCAGGAGATCATCTTTATATTTTAGTTCAGCTTCCAGGCTCCACCCTGGATCTTAAAGACTACCCATTTCTAAGTTCCCACTCCCCACCCCAGACCAGCAGCAAGGAGGAGCCTGGAGCTGCCTTCATCTCTGTAAGAGCATAACAGACAGCGAATATTTATCTATGCAGACCTAACTAAACGTCAAGTTCTTTGCTGGAGTTTTAACAGGGTAAACATACAAAGTAACTATACATCTATTCAACAGTTCATTCAGGATTCTGTTTCCTGGGCAATGAGACCCTGACGGCTAAAAGAGAAGCCCTGACTAGATGGCTTTCCTGCCAAGCCGGCCTCTCCAATTATAATTACTGGATGGTGTCATCTGATGGCCCTGACATTTTCAGACATGGAGTCAGCTCGTGGTGTATGAGCATGCGTGCATGTGTGCCTGTGTTTGTGCCTGTGTCCCTCTGTTTGTGTGTGTGTGTGTGTGTGTGTATGTGCCTGTGTGTATGCCTGTGTGTGTGTGCCTGTGTGTGTGTGCCTGTGTGTGTGTGTGCCTTTGTGTGTGTGTGCCTGTGTGTGTGTGTCTGTGTGCCTCTGTGTGCCTGTGTGTGTCTGTGTGCCTATGTGTGCCTGTGTGTGTGTGTGCCTGTGTGTATGCCTGTGTGTGTGCCTATGTGTGTATGCCTGTGTGTGTGCCTATGTGTATATGCCTTTGTGTGTGTGCCTGTGTGTGTGCCTGTGTATGTGCCTGTATGTGTGTGTGCCTGTGTGTATGTTCCTTGTGTGTGTGTGCCTGTGTGTGTGTATGTGCCTGTATGTGTGTGTGCCTGTGTGTATGTTCCTTGTGTATGTGTGTGTGTGTGTGCCTGTGTGTGTGTTCCTTGGTTCCTTGTGTGTGTGTGTGTGTGTGCCTGTGTGTATGTTCCTTGTGTGTGTGTGTGTGTGTGCCTGTGTGTATGTTCCTGTGTGTGTGTGTGTGTTCCTGTGTGTGTGTGTGTGTGTGTGTGTGTGTGTGTGTGTGTGTAGAGGAAGAGGGGATATAGAGAGCTAGGATAATACAAAGGTCAGGATATGATGAGGCCTGATAGCATAGTCCTGTAATCCCAACTCCTCAGGAAACTGAGGCAGGAGGATTTCATCTTCAAAGCCTGACAGGGCAACTTAGTGAGATCCTGTCTCAAAACAACAACAACAACAAAAATAAATAAAATGAAATAAAATAAAATAAAAAGAGAGCCAAAGAGATGTGTGTTGGGTGATTCTACTAAGCCCAGCATTTGGGGGCAGGATGATCAGGAGTTTATATATATATATATATAGTATATAACCAGTTGGAGGCTAACCTGGGCTACATTAAGACCCTGTCTCCAAAGCAAGCAAAGGACAATAAAACCAACAAACAACAATAAAACCAACAAACAACAATAAAACCAACAAACAACAATAAAACCAACAAACAACAATAAAACCAACAAACAACAATAAAACCAAACCAAACAACAGTAGCAAACCAGGAGGGCTGAGGATAGAGGGGTTTTTTTGTTTTGTTTTGGTTTGTTTTTTGAGCAGGGTTTCCCTGGCTGTCCTGGAACTTATTTTGTACACCAGGCTAGCCTCAAACTCAGAAATCCACCTGCCTCTGCCTCCCAAGTGCTGGGATTAAAGGCGTGGGCCACCACTGCCCAGCGATTTTTTTTTTTTTTTAAATAAACGAGATACCATGCAAGTGACAAAGTTAGGCAGGGATAACCCCAGCAAAAATGGGCCAGACCCTAAAGGTCGTGAGCCCCAGCTCTGGGCAGCTGGTGGTCCTTCGTAAGTGGGGAAGGGTGGGGAAGAGCAGGGATTAATTTTGTATGTTTAAACTGTGACCAATAACCATCTGGGAGATAAGACAGGGGATGCCTGGGAACACACAGCCTGTGAATAGAGAGATTGAGCAAGGCAGGAACACAGGTGCAGGTGACAACAGGGGCGGAGGATGGGGGGCGTTGCCGACACAGAGTGATAACCAGAAACAGACAGAAGAGCAGGGGCTCCTGGGAACCCGGAGGACTCTGTGTGGCCAGACACCTGCTGAGCCAGACCAGATAGGGCCCAGTGGTCCCTGCTGGTCTCTCTGTGACTCAGATGAGTCCTGGCAGGCAGAAGCAGACAGGTCTGAAGGAAAAAGCTGGCTTCAGCTGGCTCTGACCCATACCTGGCTGGGGTCAGGGCTGTCTCTGGCCAAGCCTTCGACCTTTCTTTGCTTTCTCGACTCATTCCGACTCATTCCCCGTCCACGTGGGCTTTTCCTCTGTTTCTTCAGAACCAGCCCTGTTGACAATCCTGCCCATCGGCTGGGAGCCTGAGTGTGTGGAGGAGAGAGCACGGGGCTGAGAGGTCAAGGTTCAGGGCTCAGCGATGGCCTTTCTCTGCCTTCCTGGCCCCCTCTGGGGACTGCAAAGCGAGCCCCACTCAGAGTAAAGGTTTCTGCGACTATCCCGGCTGGAACCTCACTTCTGTATGCTGCTTTACCAGTGCAGGCTGAGGATGGAAGGCTCAGGGCTGCCTCTCTCGGCCACCTCCCTCTGCTGTCCCAGCGGGATTATGGGCCCCTTTCCCCAGGCCCTCTAGTCTTGCTTAGGCAGCCAGCCGCCACCTGTGTGAGGGGTGGCTGGGCATGCTGCCCAGAGCTGAGGAGAACCTGCCCCTGGGGAAATGGCCCAGGCCCTTCTTGTTCAGCCAGAAATTCCAGCCTTTGAAGGATCCGGGTGGAGAGGGGCCTTTTCTCGGCTGCCTTTCTAGAGCTCTTTTTCCAGCCTGGCATTATCGCCCAACCTTAAAGAAGACTTCCCTCGTCTTTAATTGGGTTTTCTGGGACAGTGTTGGCCTGAGCCACCCTGATGTTGGGAGGTTCTGTCCCCCTCACCCAAGTTTTTGGGAAGGAAAGATCTCTGGTTGGCTGGGAACTTGCTATGTAGTCCCAGATGGCCTTGAATTTATATGGCAATCCTCCTGTCTCAGATTTTCAAGTGCTGGGATTATAGGTATATGCTACCACCACCTATTTAAGAATAGTTTTTAAAATCAGCTTTATTGAGGTCTACTTACATATATGTATCCATCTGAGGCACACTGACCACTGACAGATACATGTGTTTGTGTATGTGACATGCGAATCAAGTTGTAGAGTGTTTTCAACACCTTACAAGCTCCCCTCATGGCTGCTCCTCATTCACCAGGGTCCCCATGGCATCCAGACATGACAGATAGGCTCGTGTGTCTCATGTCCACCACAGTGCACCCGCAACATTGCACGGGTCAATAGTACTTTAATGGTAGGATTCTAGTCCACTTCTGGGTCTATCTTGTTTGTTTATCCGTCCATTCACTTGGGTTTAGACATTCTGGTTAGTTCTGGCTTGGGGTGTTATGAATAAAATGCATATGAACTTCTGCATTTGAGCCTCTGTGTGTGATCTTGTTATTTAGTAACAAAAGTAGGGTAGCTAAGCTAAGTCCTATGGTATGTTTGTGGTCTCTTTCTCTCTGTCTCTTTGTCTGTCTCTCCCTGTCTGTCTGTCTGTCTGTCTGTCACTCTCTCTCTCTCTCTCTGTTTCTCTTTTCCATCATCAAACAAGACCCTGAGCAGGTGGTCTGCTACTGAACTACAGCCCTTGGTGGGTCTAAGCAGATACAGTGTTGCCTGGAACTGTTGTTATTTCTCCTTGGCACTTTTTTTTTTTAACTTTAGATTTGTAACAGCACTTATAATAATAGGAAATCTATTAAATTTCTCCATACAGTATATTTTATAACATTTTTCCCTTTCCCGCAACTCCTCTCAGAAACTCTCCACAACTTTATGTTCCTTCTCTGCCTCTGTCTTTCAAAAAAAAAAAACAGAAAAAGAAAAAAGAAAAAAGAAAGTAACAAAAAGACTCCACAAAAATTAAAATCAAACCACACAGGCCAAAGACCAATAGGATAATAATAATAATAATAATAACAACAACAACAACAACAACAATAATAATAATAATAATAAAGAACCAGAAAGTCCACAGAAGTACCATTGAGTTCATTTTGTGTAGTCTAACTACACTGGGGTGTGGAGCTTGTCCTAGAGTGTATTTGATATACCCAGTGATACCCCACCATTGGGAAAAAAAAAACTTTCTCATTGGTATCAGATATCAAAGGCAGTTCGCTTCTTGGTTAAGGGTGAGATCCTGTACCTGCCTCCCGCTCTCAGTGCTGGGACTTGTCTTGAACCCGTGCAAGTCTCGTGTGTGCTGTTGTGGCCACTGTTGGTCCATGTGTACATCCGTTCTGTCGTGTCTGGAAGACAGTATTTTTGGAGTTACCCATCACTACTCAGCCCTTTGTATTTTGAGACAAGGTCTTGCTGGGTAGCTCCAGCTGGTCTGGAACTGTCTGTCCTCCGGCTCCAGCCTCCTGACTGCTGGGATCTATGTTTCATTTCCTAAGAAACTACGCAACCGTTTCCCAAAGTAATTGTACCACCTACAAGTTCCCACTTGTGACTGCAACATCCCTGCCCAAATCCTGACCTTTTCTCTGCCCAAGACCAAGCAGGGAGTTTTGGTAAGGTGGTGTGGTACTTCCAGTCGTGGGGGGTGGGGTCAGGGAGCTTCCCTTCCCCAGAAACCATCTCTCTGCCTCCTCAGAGTCCCTGAATGAGGTTATGGTGGCTTGGCTCAGCAGAAGAAAGCATACACATCTATTTATACCTGAGTTTAAGCAGATACAGTGTCGGCTGGAACTGTCGTTATTTCCCTCCTGCTCCCTCCTGCCACCCCGAGAGTGTTCTTACACAGAGCTGTTGCTGAGACAGCAAGCAGCACCACCCTGGTCCTGCCTGCTGCCACCCTCAACCCCCATTAAAAAAAACAAAACCAGGACAGTCAACGCCTGAGTTCCAAGTGTTCCTTCCCATCAGCACAGGCTGAGACCTGGGGTTGACCACATACAGCTGGAGAACTTTGTGTTAGGGCTGTGAGTGTCCCAGCTCTTGCTCCCTTGAGCAGTCCACCTCACTGTCAGACACCAGGGAGCTCTGCTTCCCAAACTCAAGATGGTGTCCCTGCTCAAAGGTGGGAAAGTCCAGGGAGGAGGAAGAGGTTGCTGTTGAAACAAGAGTTAAGGCCCCTTTAATCCCTGCTCGGAGGAGAGTTAAGGAAGTGGAACAGCTGAGACTGCACACCTGCTGAGCTTGTGTTAGTCCCTCATCACACACACATGCACACACAGACACACACATACACGTCACACACATACACACACCTCAAACACACACAGCACACATCACAGAAACATAGCCACATACATGCCCCATATACATACCCCACATATACCATACCACATATACCACCACCATACATACCTATTTACCATATATACACCATGTATACACAACACAGATGCAACATACACATATACATACCATACACTCACCACACACACACACACACACACACACACACACACATACATACACACGTGCATTCATGCCATTTTCACCCTTCACCCAACTCACACCTTAAAGTTTGAGGGCCAGGGTAACAGATGACTTCTTTAAGAACAATCTAATACTGTAAGACTTGGAGTGTTCTCATTTTCTCTGTCTTTCTGTTTCTGTCTCTGTCTCTCTCTGTCTCTCTCTCTGTCTCTCTCTCTCTCTCTCTGTCTCTCCCTCTGTCTCTCTCTGTCTCTGTCTGTCTGTCTGTCTGACTCTCTCTGTCTCTCTCTCTGTCTCTCTCTCTCTCTGTCTGGCTGACTTTCTCTGTCTCTCTCTATCTCTGTCTCTGTCTCTGTCTCTGTCTCTCTCTCTCTCTCTCTCTCTCTCTCAACTTTTAAGAGAGTCCAGCAACCACTCTCACCTACCTGGGGAGACAATCCCACCCAGGTGCCTGGAGCAGCGCGCTTAGTCGCTGTAGGGCTCTGTCTTCTGGAAGGCGCTCAATGGGCAGCAGGAAACCAAAGCATGAACTGTAACATGGAACAAAATATACAGGAGGGACCATCCTCAAAATACAGCAAAAGCACTTGCCAGCCGGGCCTATGGGCTCACAGCTCCATTGCTGTGATTTACGGTGTGTGTGAGAGACAGGCTCTAACTATGTAGCCCAGGCTAACCTCTAGCTCTAACTATGTAGCCCAGGCTAACCTCTAGCTTACTTTGATTCTTCCTTTTGTTCTAGCTCCCAAGGACTGGGATTGCAGAGAACAATCATGTTTCAAACAGATGATGGTATCCAAGGTTTGACTGGGACAGTGAGCCTGGGATGCCAGCCCTCTGTTAGGTGTGAAAACGTTCACTGCTATCTGTTATAGTCAAAGAGTAGTGCGAGGCATGGTGCACACACCTTTAATCCCAGCACTCAGGAAGCAGAAGCAGGTGGATCTTTGTGAGTTCCAGGCCAGCCTGGGCTACATAGTGAGACTATGTCTGCAAACAAACAGACAGACCGACAAACAAACCAAACCCCTTTATTATTAGCTATCTCACTAGCTAACCCTTCACAGTAGCTCCAGACACACATGAGTGTTTTCATTAAAGTTTGTAAATGAGCTGGGTGTGGTAGCAATACATGTAGTCACAGTACAGACAAACAAACAAACAAATAGCAAGTATGTAAGTTAAAATTAGATGAAATTGTCTGTACCTACTTGTTGGCATCTTCTACATTTCAAGTGTTCAGGTCTCACCCGTGATAAATACACCCCACAGGACGCGGCAGCCCTGAGGTATTCCTGCCACCACAAACACTCTTGGAAATGGCTGGTTTAAACACTCCATGTATGCAGTTCCAGCCTTATCATTTAGAACACTCTGTACACCATCTATCTATACATGGGCTTTATCTTGGCTGGGCCTCAAAGAACAAAATACCTCGGAGATACGGATCTCTGCCCCCAGAGATCGGCAAACCCAGGACAGCACATTGGCAGGCAGGACTGAAGAGAGCAAAGAGCAGAGATTATGTTGTGTAGTGAGGGGCCCGTGAGGGCAAGAGAGAGAAGTAGAGGGGACCCAGGGGAAATGGAAGGAGGGTGCAGACTCCTAGGAGTGCTAGGAGATGGGTGCTTCTCAAAAAACTCACAGAGAGTCAGTAAGACTTATTTAACTGGACCCTGAGGGTGGACACAAGATTTCCATGAGAAAGCCAAAGGATACTAAGGGGGGGAAGGAGAGAGAGGGAGGGAGGGAGAGGGAGAGGGAGAGAGAACTGCCCAGTGAGACACAAGGGACTGCCTATGTTTGGGAGCATTTTGGGGTCAAGGACATGGAGCATGAGACAAGTCAGATTTTTAGGAGGCTTTATTTATTTGTTATTATTATTATTATTTAGACAGGGTCTTATGCAATGGAGGCCTTCTCAAACACCCTATGTGGTGGGCTCTACCTTCTGAATGCTGGAATCACAGGCATAAACCACTTGCTCTGCCTGGGTGGTGGTGGGAGGGCACATTGTGCCATGCTAAGGGGCATCTTATTGACCTGAACATTTTATATAAGGGCAACCTTTGCACCCAGGGAAGCCACTTTTGTTAAATAGGCACCTCAGCCATTCGTCCCAAGGTCTGACATGCAACAAGTCTCGATAAGATGGGCAACCCAGGGGTGGGCGGCTGGGGCAGCTGGGAGGACCAAGGAAGGATCTAGAGGTAAACAGTCTTTCTAAACACACTCCCGGACAGTGAGGGTAGAGAGAACGGGCAAAGGAAGAGGGGCTCGTGGTCCAGCCTAGACTAGTTGGGTCGTCTGGAACATGTGTTAGTTACGCCTGAGACTTGGAGACCCCATTTCACCATCCCTGCTGCTCATGACACAAAAATTCTTGTAATGCTTCCACTGGTTGGTTGTCCTTTAGATCAAGGCTGCCCACACCGAGTTCCTCCAAACTGTGGAGTGCCCTTCCTGAGACGTTAGCTTCCCCTGGAGTCAGCGAGGCCACAAACCTACTGGTAGAGAATCGTGTCTTCAAGGAAGGTCCTGGGACCTCTGGCTCACTACTTGCAGACAGCTTAGTCTCGGGTCTCTGAATCTGCTTCCTGTCTTTATTATAATCTTTATCTCACCCTTCAGGAAGAACAACCCACTGCAAATGAAAAGGTGGCCACCAACGGATGATGCAAATACCACTAAACGCAGAGATCTACGGGCGAGATGAGCCTGCGGCCTGCGGATCATGGCTCCAGCTGTCTCTGTCATCTTTGAGGAGTTTGCCCCACCCCTTGTGGCACCTCTCTTCAGTGGCTCAGCAGCCTGTCGTCATGATTCAAGTTCCTCGGGTTCAGAAAGCATGCCTTAGCCAGGCAACCTCCACCCCGCCAGTCTCCTCCTGGCCACCCCTGCCTTTTGGTGGGGCCAATTCTCTTGTCTGTGCCATGGTACCCCAAACAGAGCTGCTAGAATCCAGCCACCAGGAGCAGGGCCTCCCTTCCACACACCTTCCCAAATTCTCCTCTGAGCCACTCCCTTGTTGTTCAGGGTCTCTCTTCTCCTGTGATCTTCTCCTTCCCACCCCCTCGACCTTTGGCTGTCCTTGTACTTATGACACAAATACTCTGGAAAGGGCTCTGCTGGGCACTTGGGCACTGGGATGAGACTCCCATCATGATTGGAAACTTCCAGAACCTTTAGATTTGTTTACCCTGGTTATTCTTTTCCTTCCTTCCTTCCTTCCTTCCTTCCTTCCTTCCTTCCTTCCTTCTAAAGATGGGAAACTAGATTGGAATAGCAGTACCAGCCTGCCTTTACAGGCCCTGCTGTCTGTCTGTGCTTGGCTCCCCTGCCCTACCTCCACCTCCAACAACATGCCTCCTGATAGAATGATTAAAGTCGATATAAGTTCCTGGCAATCCACCTACAGAACTGAACTGGTGTGGGTCCCTGGCAGGCAGGAAGGCATTCCCTGGTGTGAGGGAAGGTGCTTACTCTTGCTGTAGTCCCACCTTTGACCTTTAGCTGTCTCCCAGAACCTTCTTCACGTCTCTGCAGGGCAGTCCCAGAAGACAGTGTGCTCCCCTGAGGGCTGGGGTAATCATAGCACTGTGTTCTGGTTCTTTCTTCACTCAGCAGGGAACTCTAGGATTGCCCTTCCCTTGGACCAAGGGTTTCCATTTAGTTTTGGTGGCATCCAGCTCTCTGACATCCTAAATGGGTACTAGGATGGCTCTTCCACTGGGATGATACTGTCCTGCCAACACCGAGTGTCCTCACAAGGCTCTTGGCCTGATCCCCGAGAAAGCCAGGCTAGAAGCCCAGTGAAAGAATGGAAGAAACCAGCCACCTCCAGGACTGGCCAAGCCAACGAGGGCAGGTGTCACGATGTCACCATCAAGGCTCTGGGGACTCTGGTTCCATCGGTGGCTCACCCACCCAGTGTAAACAGGACCCACTAGACTGCCTGGGCTGTGTGAACAGGCCTGCCAAGACACTGCTGGACCTCTGTACCTAGAGCACGTTGGTCCCCCAAAGCGTGTATATTGAACAAAGTAGAGAACGGACAATCCCTTTTTATCTGCTGCCCTGGTTTATGTCATCTTCAATGGCATAGGCCCAAGTAGGAGACTGTAGGGTTCACAGGTCTAGATAAATCTTGTTTTGTTTTTGTGGTGCTAGCGGGGATTGACTCTTGGTCCCGGGACACGATAAGGCAAGTAACCTAACAGCAGGCTAGACCTTCCAACAGCACGAGGCCCTTTTGCAAACCATACTGAGTTGCCTTGGCTGTCACTGAACTCCCTCTGTGGCCCAGGCAGACCTTTGCTGCCTCGAAATCCTCCTAACTTGTCAATCAGAGCCTCAAGGATTACAGCTTGTCTCATTAGTCCCGAGTCTAATTGATTCTCTCTCTATTTTTAAGATTATTTATTTATCTTACAGGTGTTGGCGTGAGGGTGGTTAGACAACTTGAAGGAGTCAGAACTGTGAGTTCTAGGAACTCGGGTTGTCAGGGTTAATGACAAGCACCTAACTCCCTGGTCCTGAATCCACTTCTCAAAATACTTCTTCAATATTGCTTCAAAGGACTATGTGTTTCTCTCTGGGTTAATTCTGCCTTTCAGTTGATTTTGTGACATCATGACTATTTTTGGTTGTGTTTAGGTTTTGCTTTGTTCTTCGTCTTTTTTTTTGGACAGGATCTTGTTGGCCTGATTCACATTCTGTATACAGAGTGGCCTTGAACACATAACTTCCTCCTCCCAGCTTCTGGAGTACCAGGATTACAACCAGCCTGCGCTGTCTTGCCTGGCCAACTCTTCAGGTTTGAATTCTCTTCTCTGCTACCTGCCCATGGTCCTTGTTGCTCACAGGAATCGTACATTTCTAATCGATCTACTCTCCTATGGAAATGTCTCTGGTTCCTCTCCCTTTCTCACGGATGATTTGCAATTCTTTCAGCTCTTCTGTGAACTGTCCCAGTCCTCTGTCCAGCCTAGTTCTGGACCCTGTGAGCCACTCAGAATTACTCCACATGCCTCTATAATCATTCATTTCCTACCACATCGTGCATACCCTGTACCCTTGCTTTCCCTGGTGAACTCCACTCCTATTCCTCTACCAAATGCCTATCTGTCCTTTAGAATCCAGCTAACCATCACCTCCTCTAAGACTCCAGCAAAGGCATAAGCTCGTCATCCAACATCCTCTTCTTAGGCTTCTGTCTTAACGGATTTTCTGTCATTATAGCAAAATACACAAGACTGGGTCATTTTTATGGATAAAAGAGATGTATTCCCGGTCATAAATCTGGAGTTGGGGAAGTCCAATTCTGGGCCACTGGATCTAGGGAGAGCTTCATTCTGCTTCAAAGTGTCAGAAGGCAGGATGGCATGTGGGTGTGAATTAAAGAGAAAAAATCATGCTAAACCCCTTTGGAAGTAAATCCATTCCCACGAGATGAACATCAACACCTGAACAAACAGCCCACAACCCAAAGACTTCCCCACTTAGGCTCAAACCAACACTGCCATATCGAGGAAACAAGATTTCAACCCAGGAAGTACAGTGACACCTCAGGCAGCTCCTTGTCACCTTGTATGCATTCCTGGCACCTGGAGGATTCATCATAGAGACTTGCCAGTCTTTGCTCCACCTCATGAGCACATGAACTTTACAGGGACAACGTCTTTGTCATATGCACCGTCATACATTCACCTGGCCAAGAGCTTTGTTTGTGCTGGTGAGAGAGGTGCTGCACTATACTGCAGGCTGTGTTGCTTTGGATGAGAAAGATCCCTCTCTGGCTCCGTTGCGCAACTCCAACACTGGGGAAACAGTCACTCCACTGAGGCTGATGGAGGTGAAGTCCATTCTTCTAAAATAGGAGAAGCTGTACTCTCTCAGCTCAAGACCTTGGCAGATGTCACCAGCCATCTTTAGAGTGACCAGCAGGTCTATGCGAGTGTTTTCTGAGTGGAGAGTAAGTGGGAGCCTGCAGAGGTGAACTCAGTGATTTCCAGTCCTAAGAGACAGTTGGTATTTGAATCCCTGGCTTGGGATCTCCAGGACAGGTCCTTGAACCTATCACCTGGACCCCCCGGACACTGTCTTGTTTGTGGGTGGCAAGCAATTGAATTCTCAGGTTGAACAGAAACTGTTTGGCTGGGGAAAGATGACTGTGGGTGGGGTGCCATGCTTGCAAGAAAGAAGGTCAGCAATTCATCCCTATAAGAAGTTGGGGAACCTGAGATTATTCAGCTGCTAAATTACAGAGAACCCAACCATGACGGAGCCAGTTTGAGGGCACCCCTTAAGTACAGTACAAACAACTCCGTGTATCCAAAAAGCCAATTTCAAGACACTGGGATGCTGGGGCCAGGGAGATGTACAGCTGGTGAAGGTACTTGCCTGAGTTTCACCCCAAAACCCATGTAAAAAGCTGGATGCAGCAGTGCACACATCTGTAACATGACACTCCCGGTCTGGTACATGGCACACTGGCACAGACAAGAGAGACTCTGCCTAGGAGAGAAAAATTGGTCTTTGCCTGCGAATGTGTGCCATGGTGGTGTGGCCCTCTTCCTCCTCCTCTCTGTCACACATACATGCACACACTTGCACAGAGAGAGACAGAGACAGAGAGACAAGGATTTAAAATACAAAGGACACTTGAGACAGGCGTGGCAATGCTGGTCTTTAATCCAGCATTCAGGAGACAGAGGTAGGTGAATCTCTGAGTTTGAGACTAGTCTGGTATGCAGAGTGAGTTCCAGCGAGAGCCATGGCTATTCAGAGAGATTCCATCTTGAAAACAACAACAACATTATAATTAAAAAATAAGGACACTGGAATGCCAGTCTTCTCTGTAGAGATCATGACTTTGACCTTCAGTCCAGTTCTGTTATTTACAACATTTGAGATCCAAATGTAATTTTCCAATCCTGTTGATCTACAAGATGGAAGTATCCTCGGCCTCACGTGGCTGTTGTTGTCAGGTTGGAATGGGGTGACATCATTTATCTTGGGAAGCACTGTGATGACAGGCAAGGACAAGCAGTGTCTGAGTTGTCCGAAACCTATGATGTGTTTAGAGCTAATAAAAGTGCCCACCTCCTCGGCTAGGACAGCAAACAGTTCTGACTCTCTCATCGGCTGAGCTCAAATGAGTATGGCGGAGTCTGTTGAGCTGGCTCCCTGGTTAAGAGAATGTATCTCTCTGGCAGTTCAGATCCCAGCACCCATGTCTGGCTGCTCACAATCACCTGAAACTCCAGCTCCGAAGGCTCCAACATCCCTTCTGGCTCATGTGGACATGCTCCTCCACAGGCACGTAATTGCAAATAAGAAAAATAAATCTCTTTTAAAAATCAACATCTAATCCCAGCACTCGGGAGGCAGAGGCAGGCAGATTTCTGAGTTCGAGGCCAGCCTGGTCTACAAAGTGAGTTCCAGGACAGCCAGGGCTAAAGAGAGAAACCCTGTCTCGACAAACCAAAAAAAAAAAAAAAAAAAAAAGAAAGAAAGAAAAGAAAGAAAGAAAGAAAGAAAGAAAAATCAACATCATGAGCCAAACGTTGTGTTGTGTTAACGGCTGGGGAAACAATACAAACTTGAAAAATCCAAAGTTATGGTGACATAGACCTTTAATTCCAGCACCCAGGAAGCAGAGGCAGGTGTATCATTGAGAGTTAGAGGCCAGCCTAATCTATATATTTAGTCCCTGGCTAGTAAAGGCTACATAGTTAAACCTTGTCTCAAAAAGAACAAACAAAGAAACAAAACCTTCCACACAGAGTTAATTAAAAACACAACCATTGCCTTGAAGTAGTAATAGTCTAGGGAAATGGTAACAGATTTTTTTCTCTCTGTGTGTGTAGCCATGGCTACCTTGGACCTCTCTCTGTAGACCAGGGTGGCCTCACACTCAGAGATCTGCCTGCCTCTTCCCCCAGAGTGCTAAGATTAAAGGTCTATGCCAAACTGCCTTGGCCCACAATAACAGATTTTAGATTTATTTTATTATTGTGTATGTGTATAATGTGTGTGCGCCAGGCACGTGTGCCACGTATACTTGTACAGGTGAGGACATTCGAGGATGACTCTCAGGATCTGCTTGTCTCCTTTTTGTGTAGAACAGAAAGGTCAACAGGTTTATGAGACAGGCAACTAGACTTGCTTTCCTGAACTCTTGGCCCTTCTTCTTTAAGACTGGGTCCAGTTCTACAGGTGGCACGCCAGGTCCCCAAAGAGGAGAGATGCTTAAAGGAGATGAGACAGGGTGAAGCTGTGCCTAAAGAAGCTGCTGGGATGGACACTTAGGGGAAGGCTTGAAGGCAGACAAAGGAGGGTAAGGAGAGCGTGTTCCAGGTCAGTGGAGGGATACGTGCTGAGATCCTGGGGTACTCTCTGTAGTCTCATCCGAGAAAAAGCTAATTGTCTGACAAGGCTGTAAAGTAAAATACCTTTTGTGAGGTGGCAGGGGACACTGGAAGAGTGAGTATCTTGGTTTGGTGCTTCTGTAACCAAGACCACAGATTAGATAATGTGTAAAGAAAAGAAATGTCTTCCCTACAGTTCTGCAGGTTGGGAGGTCAATATCAGAGGTTGTAATTTCTATGTTATCACGTGATGGGGGTGGAGGTAGGACTTACCTTCTTTTTTTTTTTTTTTTTTTTTGGTCTTGTTTTGTTGTTTTTAGTTTGTTTTTTTCGAGACAGGGTTTCTCTGTGTAGCCCTGGCTGTCCTGGAACTCACTCTGTAGACCAGGCTGGCCTTGAACTCAGAAATCCGCCTGCCTCTGCCTACCGAGTGCTGGGATTAAAGGCATGCGCCACCACACCGGGCACCATCTTGTTTCTTTGTTTGTTTGTTTGTTTTTTAAAGCTGAGAATGGAACCCAGGCTTCTCACACCACTGTACCAAATTCTCAGGTGGTTTTACTGTTTTGGTTTTCTCTCTCTCTCTCTCTCTCTCTCTCTCTCTCTCTTTCTTTCTGGCTTATTTTATGCATATGAATGTTTAACTCCATGTATATATGTGAACTGTATGCATATCTGGTGCCTGTGGAGGTCAGAAAAGGACACTGGATTACCCTGAAACTAGAGTTACAGATGGTTGTAAGCCACCATGTGAGTGATGGGAATTGAACCTGGGTTCTCTCCAGCCACACCGAATTATTTTCTTGTGTTTTTTTCTTTGAGAGAGTAGTCAGGCTGCCTTGAACTCACTCTGTAAGCCAGATGGGCCTTGAACTTGCCATCCTCCTGCCTCAGCCTCCTGTGTAGTAGGATTTCAGGCCTGCTCCATGAGGTTCATTACTATAATGAACCAATCTTACACAATGGTAACTATATCTCTAGGCATAGGCCCAGGATCCCACAACTCCAGAAGCAGAGGCAGCTATTCAAGATCATCGTCAGGTACATATTGAGGCTAGCCTGAGCTAGAGGTCCTGTCTCAAAGAGAGCAAAACAAAACAAACAAACAAAAAACCCTAAACAACAACAACAACAAAATGTTTTAAATAAAAGAATCCACCAAGGAATTTAGATTGGAATCAGAAGAACCAGGCCAGAAATTAAGAGGGTAATTCAGACTTCTAGATCTAGTTTGAAGGTGAGAAGCTGAAGCAAGGAGACTTCTGACCTTTGAGGACGGAGGACAGGAAGTGGCTCATGTCATAGGATCCATACCTGTGCAATGTGGTCCTCATCACAGCTGGCGATGACATGCCAGCTAGGCATCCAGCAGAGGGACACAGCTGAAGTGCCCAGTTCAGAAGCCTTTTCAGTAACGTGGCTGAAAGATACTATGTAACCAGGTGTGGGGAAGGAGAGCAGTGCCCTATTGACAGAGGCCTGATAAACACAGAGAGCGTTCATCCTGGGGGTGTGAGACTAAAATAAGTTCCAAGACAGCTTAATGACCCATCCCAGCCTTTCCCCGGGAGTGAGTCACCCGCATTGTATTACCCCCGATCAGCCTTCACTGCCCTGGCGCCCACGACAAAGCCACCGAGATACCACATGGGCTGCACTGCTTCCGGATAAAGCTTCAGGCCTATACCACAGGGAAGATAACGCTAGCCAGCCTCATCAATCATTCCCAGGCAAGCTGCACTCGCCCTTCATTTCTTGCATTTAGGGTTTGCATAAGCAGGCACTATGTAGAGGTGAAGGACTCCGTAGTTCTGCAGGGCTCTGCGGCCAGTCACTGAGGCTGCCCGGGCCTGCTCCTACTCACAGTACTGCTTGCTAGAGGAGTCCCACTTCACAGCAGAGTATTAATAAGACGTGATAGGAGTGGCCTAGTGCCCAATTCACCTGCAGTCCTATCAGTTATGGAAATAAGGAAAACAGGTGAGCCTGTCATTCCAGCTATTCAGGAGACTGAAGTAGGAGGATGGTAAATTCAACGTCACCCTGGTCTGAAAAATCAAGTTCCAAGACAGCCAGGGCTACATAATGAGACACTATCTCAAAACAAAAACAAAACAGAAGCCGGGCGTGGTGGCGCATGCCTTTAATCCCAGCATTTGGGAGGCAGAGGCAGGCAGATTTCTGAGTTCGAGGCCAGCCTGGTCTACAGAGTGAGTTCCAGGACAGCCAGGGCTACACAGAGAAACCCTGTCTTGAAAAACCAAAAAACAAAACAAAACTAAACAAAAACAGAAAAACAAAGCCAGACAAACAAAGGAATGGGAGAGCTGGCCAGACTCGAATAGGGGCTTTGGATTTCCATTCTTGATCCATTGTGCAGAAGCTGTGTGAAACCAAGTGGTCGTTCAACCTCTTGGAGACTGTCCTTCACTAATCAGCATGATTAGTGGCAACCTATCAGTTGCTGCTCTTCTGGGGACTGGTTGACATTTTGAGAGCTTAGGGTTCGCTCTGGGTACTGTTCAAAGACTATTGCATATCTGTATCCCCTCCAGCATTAGCTATAAGCCTAGGCAAGGGACACATGCTGTTATTATGAACACTCCGCCCCTTCCCACCCCCACTTCCCCCCACACCCCTCAATCGCAGACCAGAGAACAGTGGGGGACCTAAGGGCTTGCCTGAAGTCTCACACAGCTACAGAGCCTGGACTTGTATCTGGGAGGCTAATCTGCATAGACCATACCTCACTGGGTCCTTTTCTGTTTCTGTTTGTTTGCTCGCTGCGGCACTAGGTTGGAGCCAGCTCCCTGGGGACACCAGGCAAGGCTGTATATACCTCCTGGTCCTTGGAGTTCATGTTTTCAGTTACTATGAGTAGCCTACGGAGCACTGGCACATGGGACGTGCTCCACGGTTGTTAGTGTTTGACTCAATGTTTGCCTTAACCAGGCATGGTAAACACACCTGTAGCCCCGGCACTTTGGCAACTGAGGTATGGGAATAGCAAGCTCAAGGCTAGCTTGGGAACCTTAAGTTGCAGAATAGCGTGGAATAGATATTAAGATATTGTCTTAAAAAAAAAAAAGAAGCCAGGCATGGTGGCGCACGCCTTTAATCCCAGCACTCGGGAGGCAGAGGCAGGCAGATTTCTGAGTTCAAGGCCAGCCTGGTCTACAGAGTGAGATCCAGGACAGCCAGGGCTACACAGAGAAACCCTGTCTCGAAAAACCAAAAAAAAAAAAAAAAAATGTACCCAGGTAGTGGTAGTAGTGTATGCCTTTAATCCTAGCACTCAAGAGGCAGAAGCAGGCAGATCTCTGTGAGTTTGAGGCCAGTCTGGTCTACAGAATGAGTTCCAGGACAGTCAGGACTACCCAAAGAAACCCTGTCTTGAGCAGAGAGAGAGAGAGAGAGAGAGAGAAAGAAAGAGGAGAGGGAGAGAGGGAGAGAGAGAGGGAGAGAGAGAGAGAGAGAGAGAGGTTTGTCATTTTTAGTATATTTAGAGAAATATGATACCCAGAAGAAAAAACAAAACAAAACAAGATTTCACAGAGGTGAGGTATTAATTAGGTAAAATTAGAGCTGGGAGCCTGTGGGAGGTTGAAAGCACACAAAAGGGAGGAGGGTAGAGCTGGTGACCAGTTCTGAGCAGCAAGCTCTCAGGAGTCACATGGGCCATTCAAAGCCTGACAGTGTTGGGAGGAGCCCAGCCCGGAAATGCGTGGAAGTCCTTGGTGAGGACTGGGCAGTGGGAAGTGGAAATACAGTCAGTGGCCTACATTTGAGGCAGGAGACTGTGCTTCCTGGTGGATAAGAGTGGGAAGAAGGAACATTGGAATGTGGTTCTGGAAAGCCTCATCATGTCTTTGTAGATGTGATTGGACCACAGTGGGCCAGTGGGACACTTGGCCCCACCTTGGAATTTAAAGGAGGGCTCCAAACTCAATAATCAAGAAAAATAATATGTTTAAAGATTTATTTATTTTATGTGTATGAGTGTTTTGTCTGCATGTATGTGTATGTACCATATACATGTCTGGTGCCTCTGTAGGTCACAGAAAGCATCAGATTCCCTGGAACTGGAGTTATAGATGGTTACAAGCCATCATATGGGTGCTGGGATCTGAACCTGGGTCCTCTGCAAAAGCAGCAAGTATTCTTAATCACAAAGCCATCTCTCTAGCTCTTACATTTTTTTAAATTTTAAGACAAGATCTTGCTAATTCATCCAGGCTGGCCTTGAACTTACACTGTGGCCCCAACTGGTCTCGAACTTCTCCTGCCTCAGCCTCTTGAGTAGCAAGAACTTTGTAGACAAGAGCCAGGCATGCCTTAAGATTCCTCAGATCTCATATGCAGGATCCAGAGGAGCCTAAGCTCAGCCACAGGCAGACTGGCTGCTCCAGTGGGGCCAGGAAAGAATGCAATAGGCAATTGGTATCATCAGGAATGAGATCCTAAACATGGGATGCCTGTCGGGCTCCAAGGAAAATCAGGCTTTAGCTAGTTAGCTAGAGTCTGGGGAGTGTGTGTGTGTGTGTGTGTGTGTGTACATGTACATGTGAGTGTGTGTATATGTGTGTATGTATGTATGTATGTATGTATGTATGTATGTATGTATGTATATGTATGTGTGTGTGAGTGTGTGAGATGTATATGAGTATGTGTGTGCATGTGCATGTGTGAGTGTATGTATGTGTCTGTATGTGTGTGTGAGTGTGTGTCTGTGTGTATGAGTGTGTGTGCATGTGCATATGAGTGTATGTATGTGAGTGTGTGTATATGTGTACATGTATGTATGTGTGAGTGTATGTATGTGAGTGTGTGTGTATGAGTGTGTGTGTGAGATGTGTATGAGTGTGCATGTGCATGTGTGAGTGTGTGTGAATGTCTGTGTATGTGTATGCACGTGTGTGAGTGTGTGTGTGAGATGTGTATGAGAGTGTGTGTGAATGTATGTGAGTGTGTATCTGTGTGTGTACATGTGTATGTGAGTGTGTGTGTGTGTGTGTGTGTGTGTGTGTGTGTGTGTGTGTGTGTATTTCCCTCCACAAAGGTTAACAGAAGCAATGGGTCAGGCTGGCAGCAGCTGGTGGGAATGGGACTTTAGCAGCAACAACAGAGTCTGGGACAGAGGCTCCTTCAACCATGGGCAAGAAGCACTGTCCTGAGATTCCATTTGTGACTGTGACTAATCTCATGGTGTGGCATTATCACATGTGAATGGCTTGGGGCAGGTCAGGCAGGGAGGGACATCTGGACTGTAAGTAAGATGCACACAGCAGGAAGTTGGAAAGGGGAGGAGGTGATTGCTGGCAGAGATGGAGGGGCAGGGCTCTGCTCACAGGGCAGTCATGCCAGCCAGCACTGCTGGTGATGGTGACGAGAGCATTAGTAGGCAGGATCTGGGCTTCAGGGACCAGGTTCTGACTTCTCATGAAAGAAGTGAACAGAGTGGGACCTGATATTTTACTACTATTTCCCTCCAATAAGTCTGTGGCCCGATATCATCAACATCTTTCTAATGTTTTGTACCTATTTATTATGTATCTATTTATTTTACGTGCATGTGTGCATGCTGGCCTGTTTGTGCCTAACAAGCACATGGAACTCAGAGGACAACTTATGGGAACTTATACACACTCACATACATTCACATTCTTCATCTCCGGTGTGGGTTCCAGAGATTGGACTCAGGCCATCAGCAGGGCAGCAGACACCTTTACCCACTGAACCATCTCACTGATCCTGAGCAACGTTTTAACTTGCTCACACAAGATGATTGAAACAAGCAGCTCCCCCATCTCCTACCACCAAGCTTATCACCCAGGTCAACCACTCTAGCAAGGACAACGGAAGAGCAGACTTTAGGGTGCCTTCATGCCCAGGGACTCTAATTACTTTTTACTTGGTTGGAAGGACCATGGCAAGGGCCCTGGAGTCGGGTGCAGGGTATCTGCCTCGTCCTCAGCATTTGTGTTGAGCAAGGCCACCCTCATCTTCCTTTCTGGCACCTCTAACCTCTGTCTACAGATACCTCACCCTCGGGTGCAATGACTTTCTTATTTCTGTCTTAACCGGCACCCACTCTAACCCAGGGCCATGGAGTCTCCCCCACTGACAGCCTTCCTTTTCCCTTTGAGCCTGACACCTGCATCGTTTGGTTGGTTGGTTGGGTTTTTCGAGGCAGGGTTTCTCTGTATGGCCCTGGCTGTCCTGGAACTCACTCTGTAGACCAGGCTGGCCTCGAACTTAGACATCTGCCTGCCTCTGCTTCCCAAGTGCTGGGATTAAAGGTATGCGCTACCACTGCCTGGCATTTGTTTATTTGTTGAGACAGGGTTTCTTTCTGTAGCCTTGGGTATCCTGGTATTCTTTCTGTAGACCAGGCTGACCTCAAATTCAAAATCCACTTGCCTCTGCCTCCCGAGTGATGGGATTAAAGTCATGCACCAGAACTGCCTGGTAACACCTGAACTTTCTGTCTCCAGTTTGACCTTTGGCTCTATCTTGCCTTCTCCCCTGCCTTTCAATGCATACCTTGCTTCATCCTCTTCCTGAACCCTTCACATTGGCTCCAGTTTCCAGCATCTGCACAGGATATTAGGGCTTATAGCCACGGTGACTGGAACCTAGTACTTCTCTGCCCTGTGGGAGACAGAGGAAGGGTAAGGCTGAGTTTCAAGTTGAAATCGTACCTGTGGACAATGATGGGCCCCTGGCAAATAGCTAAATGGGTAAAAGACCTAGAAAAGCATCGCTCTTAGTGAATAAGCTCTCTAAAGCAGGACTACATCTCCTGATCATCTTAGGGGCCTTTATCTCCTATGAACCCCTAACTCTCATCTTATTTTCTGGCACCTCTAATGTCCTGAGGTCCTTTTGCAACTCACAAGCAGCTTTGCATAGGAGGCCTTCCTTCAGGCCACTGGTTGCCATAGTAAATTGCTGAGTTAGGCATCCAGAGAGACATTAAGACAAAAGAGTTGGGGCACTACATTCCTGGGCACACACACCCAATGAACTAGAAAGAAAGCAGGCATTAATGTTCTGAGAGCACACTGTGTGACAGGGATGGGCCAGCTTCTCCCCCAAGTTCCTGGATGCTTTGGCCCCTCTGGGGCTGGCAATGAATGCTCCCCACGGGCAATCTAGGGAGAATCATGAGGGAGGCGCAGTATCTCAGTAGATTTGTTTTGATTTTTAAAACCCATTGAAATGGGGCTAGAGAGCACAGTGTCTAAGCGCACAGGCTGCTATTGCAGAAGACCTGGGTTCAATTCCCAGCACCCACATGGCAGCTCACAACTGTCTGTGTCACTCCAGTTCCAAGGGGTTAGTCTTCTGTTCCCCATGGGCTCTGCATGCAAATGGTATACATACATACATACATACATACACACACACACACACACACACACACACACACACAGAGAGAGAGAGAGAGAGAGAGATCGAGAGAGAGAGAGATCAACAAATGAAACACACAGATCTGCTGGTACTCAGTTCCCTGGCCCTCCTCCCACACTCATCCCAGCTAAGAGCAGGCCTTTCTGACCTTCTGCCCCCATAGCAAGGAAGATTTCCCTGTGTGATGTTGTCCTCTATCTACTGAAGCTTGCATTCCACTGCATCGATGCTCCTCACTGGAACCCAAGTTTATGTCAATAAAAGGGGACATACCCCAGAAAGGGAAAAACAAATCAAAGAAGCACCATTTAAAATATTATTTTATGTGTATATGATTTTATTTGTAGGGGGTTTTCAAGACCGGGTCTTACCATGTATCTCTGGATGGCCAGGAACTCTCTATCTAAACCAAGCTGGCCTGGAACCCAGAGAGGTCCACTTGCCTTTGCCTCCTGAGTACTGGGATGAAAGGCATGGGCCACGCTCTTATCTTTTAATGGGGTTTTTGAGAAACTATCCTGGTGCCAGTAGAGGCCTGAGGAGTATTTAAATCTCCCAGGACTGAAGTTACAGATGGCTTTGAGCCATCATATGGGTGCTGGGAATCAAACCTGGATCCTCTGGAAGAACAGCCAGTTCTCTTATCCACTGAGCCATCTCTCCAGCCCCTTGCTATTTATTTTGGAGAGGAACTTTTGGGGAGTTGACTCTCTCCTTCCACCTCATGGGTCCCCAGGAATTGAACCCATTAGACTTGTGGTGGGCACAATCTGTACTCACTGAGATATCTTACCAGTGCTTCCCCCAAGTAATTTTTAATTATTTGGTCTAGTACCAGTGATAGAGTTTCCCAAGCAGAGAGACCAGAAAGGATGGTGAAAAGACCTGTCATGTCAACTGCCGAGACTAGAGATTTTCAAAACCTCCTCGATTGTACTGCCAATGTCACTTACACTACTAAGGCTGCCCACGGGGGTAAGGGATGTCCCCAGGAGGTCTGGTGTGTTGTCTTTGGTGACTAGCCAACCTTGTGTTCCTATGAGGGTTTTCCCTTTGGTCTGTGCCCGATCTCCTGGGTGTTTCCCCAACTTTCCACATGCATGCATTTATGGAGAGAGCTATCACTTTCTTTCCCCATGGAAGCTGGGGGGGGGACAAGGCGGTCTGGCAGCTAAGGGTGTGGGTGTGGGGTGTGTGGGGTGAGGGAGTAGGGGGATCCTGAATTCAAAGTCCACATCTGCATCCGAGATCTGGCTGTGTTCCCGACCAGGGCAAACTCCCTAATATAGCTGAGATTATGTTTTCCTGAGTCAGGCAGTCTGTCAAGATCACTGAGGCTATGTGTACTTACTAGTTTTAGTTAATTATAAGCGTATATGTAGAATCTGTAATTCACCATACGGAGATGTAGACTATAGAAAAACATGCCAAGGAAGCTTCCTCTTCCCCGAGCTCAACAAGCTGGAGGAGCACCCTCCCACCACTGTCTGATCACGCGTAGGGTCATCACTATCTGTGCACAGAGCCCCCCAGCTCCCACGCTGCCGTGTGATTCCATGTCCCTCATTTGCCATCAGCAAAGCTTTCCTTAATTATGTATTACTGAACCCAGCGCCTCACTGAGCTACACGCTGCAGCTGTAGAGACGAGTCTTGCTCAGTTTCCCAGGGTGGCCTTGAACTTGTGATCCTCTTGCCTTAGCCTCTCAAGTAGATGAGATAACAGGAGTGTATTACCGTGGGCAGGCCGGTTTCATTTAGTTCTAAAAATGTCCACTCCCTCCTCCACTTCCAGTGAGAGATGAGGTAGGTTTGTGTAGACCCCCAAAGACAATTGTGTATGACAATCCTGAATTTCTGGTTCTTAGGTCATGCAACCTCTTCAGGCTGAACTTAGTGGAGAGAGTAATAGTTACACCACAGACATTGGCAAATGCCACAAACCAGGGCTTTCCCCTTCCTTTCTGACCCCGGATAGTTGTCCAGCACACTGCTGTGTCCTATGAAAAGCATGGTCATACAACTTGGAGGGCAGCTGACATCAGGTATGGTGGCACAGACCTGTGATCCCAGCACTCCAGAAGTGGAGACAGGAGGATGGTGAGTTGGAAGCCAGCCTGGGATGCATCTCGAGACCCTACTTCCAAGTGGGATAGGCAGCTAAACAACATCCGGATTGTTTGATTCTTGAGTCGAGGGGACTGGATTGGTCAGCTATGTCCCTGCTAGTGAAGAGCCCTGGGCTCTATGCTATGATCAGAATCTGGCAGAAGCAGGGATTTTCTGCTCCTCTGACCTGACCCTAGAGCCTCATACTTTATAGCTTAACCTCTATGGGCATGGTGGCAATAGCAATCTAATATGAACTCTGCCTCCTGTGTCTACACCCCTTCACAATGTAAAGTGGCGCTGGCCTTATGGTCTCTTACCTTTTTTAAATTTATTTTTATGTGTGTGGGAATCTTGCCTGCACATACATCTGTTACTTTATGCCCACAGTGCCTGCAGAGGACAGGAAAGGGTGTTGGATCCCTTGGTACTGGAGTTATAGACAGTTGTAAGCCGTTGTGCAGGTGCTGAGAATCAAACCTGGGTCCTCCGGAAGAGCAGCCAGTGCTCTTAACATCTCCCCAGCCCTTTTGTGGCATTTAAAAAACCCATAGAATATGTCAGAAAATATATTTAACACATCCTGAAGCTTAAACCTAAAATGGTCTTCTGGCTTCTACCATGGCCCTTTTACAACCTGAAACCTTGTGCCGTCATGAAGCTCAATCAGCTACTGGGGGGTGGGGGTGGGAGTGGGGGTGGGGGTGGGGGTGGGGGTGGGGGTGGGGGTGGGATGAGAAGCCGGTTAGAGAAATGGTCACCAGCACTAAGTGTCTCAGACCAATGAATGACATCCTGTTGGACCCTCCAGCCCAAGAGGTGAGCCTAGGTGAGGCCAGCAAAACTTCCCAAGTGGCCGATACCACAGTATCAGGGCTGGGCTGCTTGTGATACACATGTTCTCTTAATAGCAGCTCTATAAAGATAACAGACTCCAGTGGAATGGGACCACTTTGCCCTCTTCTCTGAAAGTTCCCATTTGCTCCCATTCCTCTCTCCAGACCGTCAGAGGGATCATAAGTGATCTATCCTCACCACCCAAGAGCCTAACACAGAGATAATAGCCAGGCCGCAAGGAATGTGGCTAGCTCAGAATCCTAGATTCAGTCCCCAAGAATAGGACATGAAGCACCCAGGGCTGAGCGCCTCGGCAGTTTTGAAATTGTGAAAGACAGAAAACACAGGCAGCCGAGCCAGGAGGCAAGAGTCTAAGCCCAGGGAACCTGCTGGCCTGGCCAGACAAGCACCAGCCTTCCACAGCTCTACCTTTGGCCTAGCTGTTCTCCATGGCGCTGATAACTTGAAGGTAAGGTTGACTCTTGGTGCTATCTGTAGCTCCATTACTCATCAGCCTCTGTTCAGGTGACTTATGGGACTGAGAGGCAGCACATCTGGGAGAGGACTTGTTGAGCATGCGTGGAGCCCAGTAGTTAGCTCCACAGAAGCTAGGCTTGGTGGAGGAATTACAAACCTGTTGTCCTAGCACTGGGGAAGTAGCCCAAAGGAGGACCCTGAGTTCCAGGCTGACTTGAGCTACACAGAGAGAGGATATATCTCAAAAACAAAATAACAGAAACAAGAGAGATAACTTCCTCTTTCTATGACTCTGTGGTTCTGCTTTGGCCACCTGAAGCTAGAGCCAGGAAAAGGGGTTCACTGGGTCATCTTGACCCCTTTGGCTGGTGCTTGGAAAGTATCCTCCAGGAGGAAGGGGAGCATGGAAGATAGGATGGAGATAGGTGAGGAGTAGGGATAAGATTGCCTGACACTCCTGCCCAGATTCCCCCCTGACCTACAGATCTACAGATTAAAGTTCAACTTTTTTTTTTTTTTTTTTTTTTGCAGAGCCCTTCCCATTGGGCTCACCCATAATCAGAGCCTTATCTCCACTTTCCCTGTTCTGCCCTGACAATCTTAGAGTTGGAGTTGATGCCTGGTAGCTGACTTGTGAGGAAGACTCAGAGTCTGTAACAGCCCATTTACCTCCCCATCTATGAACGATGGCCTCCCTGAAAAGCCTAGTTCTCCAGCAGCAACTGCTGCCCCTAATGCAGTCATTTTGGTAATATAGTAGGACCACTCATTCATTCATTTGTTCATGCAGGCACGCATTCATTCATTCATGTACTTATTCAGTGAGCATCTGCGGGAACCAGCAGTGTTTTGTTCCAAAGACTCCACAGGTCAGATTTGTTTATTAAAAGACCCATCCTACCAGGGGCAGGGGGAGTGCCTATAATCCCAAGCACTCGGGAGGCAGAGGCAAGTGGATCTCTAAGTTCGAGGCCAGCCTGGTCTACAGAGTGAGTTCCAGGACAGCCAGGGCTACACAGAGAAACCCTGTCTTAAAAAACAAGACAAAAGAAAATGAAGGAACACCACCCTTGCAGCTGTGGGATGCAGAATGGATTAGATTCGGGGGTAGACATGAGGTAGGGAGGCCAGGGGAAGGCTGGGCCTCGGAATGGTTCAAGGAAAGGGAACATCTGGCCAGATCCACAGGTGAGAGGGCTAACAGATGGCCCACTGTAGGTTACAGATAGGGACAAATAGAGAAAAGGGGGGGGGCAGGATTCTGACTTGGTCTTCACATTTTTGAGCTGTATCTTTTCCATTAACAGGAGGCTGCTATCTTCTCACCCAGAAGGTAAATCAGACAGGAGGAGGTCTGTAGACAAGGCCTATTGGAGAGAGACCCATGGGGGTTGGGGGGAGAATCTCAGAGAGGGAAGCTGGCAGGAGCGGGAACCGAGAGGGAAGCTGGCAGGAGCGGGAACCGAGAGGGAAGCTGGCAGGAGCGGGAACCTTGCAGGGGTTTGCAGGGGATAGAAATGTTGAATGAAGCCATCGTGGCCATCTGTTCATGGAATTCTTGAAACAAACAGAAACATAATTTCAAAATAAACCCAAATCAGATCTCCTCCAAAGTGATAAGTTAATTGCTTAAGGATAGAATACAGAGGTAGGTGTGACAGTCTGTTTTCACTTATATAAGAGAGAGAGAGAGAGAGAGAGAGAGAGAGAGAGAGAGAGAGAGAGAGGTTTGAACTAAAAGAAGCTTTTGGAAACATACGTTCTTGTAAATAAAGTAAAGCCCCAAATAGAAAGATTATATACATAAGTAGGCTATATGAAATAGTTGACCATAGGGACTACAATATCCTATTTATTTATTTTATTATGTTTATTATATTTTATGGTGTGTACATGTGTGTTTGTGTGTGTGTGTGTGTGTGTGTGTGTGTGTGTGTGTGTGTAACATGACATGGCACATCTGTGAAGGTCAGAGATAAGTCTGTGCTGTTCTCTTACTCTGCCCTGTGAGGCCCAGGGGTCACTTGGGTCACCAGGCTTGGCAGCAAGTGCCCCTCCTTCTGAGCCATCTCTCCAGGCTCTTAGTATTTTATTTTTAATTGAAACAGTAACTGCTCATTGAGAAACACTTAAGTAATATACAAACAATGAAAGCTGGGCACAGTTGCCCAGGCCTGTAAGCATAGCATTTAAGAAGGGAAAGCAGAAGAGACAGTAATGTAAGGTTATTTTTAGCTACATTTGGAGTTTGAGGCCAGCCTGGGCTACATGAGACCCCATCTCAAATAACAACAGTAAACCCTACCCCTCATGAAATGCAACCACCTTTTCTCTATACAACAAACCAAACCATGAGATTATTCTTTTTTTTTTTTTTTTTTTTTTTGGTAGCTTTCTTGTCTCCCCAGGACATTACAGTCTTGTGGAAGAATGAATTAGGGTCATAATTAAGCCAGAGGTTCCCAAATCGAATAGTTGAGGAACAAAACTCAGGGGTGCCGCAGCTCACAGCTGCATGCTCTTTTATTGTACCCCCATGGTGCCCTAGCCCTAAGGTTGTGTGTACAATTGGGTGTCTTTCTTTTCTGTTTTCTTTCTCTCTTTTGAAGACAGAATCTTGCAATATCACCCTGACTAGCTTAGGATAAGATATGTAGCCCAGGGTGGCCTCAAATTTACCTTGCAGCCAGGCTCTGTAGAAATGAAAAGGTGGGGTGGAGAGGTGGAGAACTCTGATACATAGTAACTGCTTCTCTAGTCAGTAAGGCTCCCACTCATCAACAGTTACAAAGTTTAAGATGTGTCAAAATCCTCCAGTCTGGCCTCAGTCTCAGTCTCAAAGGCACCGGGTAAGCAAAACTCAACAGGGTACAACCTAGGGTACAAAGGGAAGTGACCTTCAAAAATTGTCCTTTGACCACACACACACCTTGGCACATGACTGCCTTAGTAAGTTTTTAAAAATCAAATCTTCTAGTGGTCCTCTGTTGGGTATTTAAACTGCCCCCGTTTCTTTCACAATTCTACATGATTCTGGAGATAAGCACCTTGGGAGGAAAATTCGTCTTTCTACACACCTGTGTACACATCTTCATCCTCTTACAGAACAGTATTAGTTCCTGCCCCTGCCCTATACACATGCTATGTGTATTCCCGTGGAGGAGCCCTTCCCCAATCCCTTTGGCCAACACTAGCCACTAGCAGTTTTAAAGAACTACGTTCTAGCAAACCTGTGTATTTGCTCTGCAAGCCTGCCATATGGCCTTATGTCATACTAATCTTATGGAGGCATTTTCTCAATTGGGGTTCCTTCCTCCCAGATGACTCTAGTCTGTGTCGAGTTGACATAAATTAGCCAGTACTAAGCAATCGCAACAAACAACGACAGCCACCACCAAAACTCTCCAACAGTTTCCTATCTTTTAGGAGCCAAAAGTCTACCCTTCCTAATATAAGGCCCTCTGACTTCTGAGCAATGGCCTGCGTCCTCTCTAGATTCTTACCTCTGAATCCTGCACCCCAAGCCATTCTGGGCCACTTACGTTGTCCAAATAGTCTGTGTTCTTCCATTGGATTAAGCAGTGACACAGCAAAGCCACCACCTAGTCAATATTGATTGACAGCAAGGCCCTGGAACGCTCATGTGCAAAGGTCAAAAAAAAAAAAGCAAAAGATACAGTCCAAACAAAATGTGTGTGATCCATCCCAGCAGATAGGACGACAGTTAAACCAAGAAGTAAGGAACAATCTAGGATGCAGAAGCCGGAAACAGAGAAGAAACTGGAAGATGGAGATGGCATGAGCCACTGCATGTCACCAAAGACAGTGTCAATATTTGTTTAACGTTTAAAAGCAATTTCACTTATCTTTGTTCCCTGAGCTGACCCAAATGGAACTTGAGTTTCGGACAGATCTAAGGAGCAAAGACGGAAAAAGAGGAGGAGGAGAAGGGAGGGGAGAAAGTCATAAAGAGGCAGAAAGGGAGAAAATATGGCTTACAGGGTGTTTTCCCAAGTACCTCTCCATTTGCCTTTCACGGAGTGCCAAAGGCTTGGTCTATTGCAGGAGGGCTGAGGCTCCTGGCAGTAGAGCTGGGGCAACCACACCCAGCCAATACCTAGAAGTACAAAGGCTCCAAACGCAAATCCTTTTACTGCAAATTTGTATTTCTCTATTATGCTTCACTGCAACTTAGACGGCATGGAAATGGGAGCCCGTGGGCACAGCCTATATTGGTCCAAGAACAGGTGTAAACCCCTGACAGTCAAGAGAGTTTTGTCAAGTCCGTCCTCAGGGAGTGGTATGACATGTGGCAAAGATCAGAGAGGAAATGGCCTGACAAAATAGCAGTAGAACTTAAAAAACATTTTTTAAAAAAATCCAGTGTGTGTGTGTGTGTGTGTGTGTGAGAGAGAGAGAGAGAGAGAGAGAGAGAGAGAGAGAGAGAAAGAGAGAGAGGCATGCGGAGGTCTCAGGACAATTTGTGGGAGTGAGTATTCCCCTTTCACCCTGTGGGTCCCAGCAATTGAACCTTGGTCACCAGTCTCAGCAGCTTACATTTGTAACTACCCAGCCATTTCATCAGCCTAGAATGGTTTCTGATTGCTTTTATTTAAAAGCGACATTACTTACCCTCGTGAGGCAGTGAACAGTAGTAATCCTATTACCCAGGAGGCAGAGGAAGGTAGGGCTCTGATTTTCAGGGCAGCTTGGCTACGTGGTGAGTTTGAAGAAGGCAAGGACATCGTAGTGAGACCCTGTCTCAAAACACCAAACCAAACCAATCAAACAGACAAAGCAACCCCTCGTTCCTTGATAATCTTAGAGTCGCTCAGAATGCTATAAACAGATCAGAAGTGAACCTTTAAGGTTTGAACACCAAAAGCACGGATTTGCAATGTTTGGGCAAACTCTAGAGCAATGTTTATTATGGGGGTCAAGTTCAGTCATGTATTTAGTCTGCAATATGCAACATCTTCAACAAGTTGAAAAGCACCATAATTGCCCACAGAAATTCAGAGAAGAGGCAGGGATGAAAAGATTTATACAAACATGACTCGGTGGGTCAAGTACTTATCGGGAAAGCCCACAACTGAGTTCAGTTTCTAAAACTCATGAAAGAAAAGGCTCCACAAGCTGTCCCTGGCCAGCTCCTGTGCACCGAGACTTCCACGCACCCGTACTCTCACACAGAGATATGTTGTAGTGGAATAGAAACAACAACATCAACAACAACAATAATAATAGTGCGAGTAAATACTTGGAATGTTTGAAACATGCCTACTCTTCATAAACAAAGAAACATAAATTAAAGCAACAAAAAAATATAATCATAGTAACTGGGAAAAAATAATTAATGAAAAGTATTGGCTAAGAGTGTATTGAGACTGAACTGGGCCTCCACTGGGAGTGTAAGACAGTATGGTATTTCTAGACAGTGATTGACCTTATGTGTTAAGAGCCTTGAAAATGTTCTCTTGAGTAGAGACTATAGACCAGGAGCAGAGCTGTTCTAACATACACTGAGCTCTGAGTTTAGTCATTAGTCATGGTGGGGTGGGTAGGGAAGGGGTAGACAGAGAGAAACAGTCTCCCTTTTGACTAAGAAATTCCCCAGGGAAACAATCTGAGCTATAGCTAAAGATTTATACCTAAAAATGTTTAGTATAGAGCGTCATCAAATGTCCAACAATGGTTAAATGAATTCTTGCAAATTCACAGAAGGTGATGTAGTAGTCACTCATTTAAAAAAAAAATCAGCCGGGCGTCATGGCGCATGCCTTTAATCCCAGCACTTGGGAGGCGGAGGCAGGCAAATTTCTGAGTTCGAGGCCAGCCTGGTCTACAGAGTGTGTTCCAAGTGAGCCAGGGCTATACAGAGAAACTCTGTCTCAAAAAACCAAAAGAAAAAAGATTAAAAAAAAATCAGAGTCAGGGAAAATAAGAAGGACTTGACATGGAGTGAACCGCAGGCAGAGGCTGCAGAGAGGACTCCGTGGGTAAGCGCTTGTGTGTGAGCTCCAGGAGTGGCTGTTGATACACCTGCAACGACAGCATTGTGAGAGGCAGAGGCAGGAGGATGCCTGGACCATGCTGACTGCCAATCTAGTTCCACATTCAGTGACAGAGACCGTCTCAAAAGAAGGCAGAGAGTGACAGAGAAGAACACCTAATGTCCTCCCGGGGCCTCTGTAGTTGTGTGTGGGTTCTCTCTAACACAAAGAAATGGAGTAGGGTGGTCCTCGTGGTCATCACTGCGAGATGAAAGTCGAGTTTCTTCTTACACTTTTATTTGTAGTTTTGGAGACAAGGTCCTGTTTGTATAGTTCAGGATGCCCTTGAATTTGCTATGTGACCCAAACTGAGTTTGACTTTGGGATTCTCCAGCCTCAGCTTCCAATCCTGTGTCAGTCTACCTAGGTTCCCCTCCCCCACCCCCCTATGATGGTCCAAATTCCTTCAATACAAATTTCCAAAAACGAAGATTTCCAGGTTTAAGACCCCATTTTTACTTATTTATTTACAAATTTGTTATTCAAGTCAGGAGGCAGTACAATGGGAATCTTCATGACATGTCTCATGTGGAGGCTACAGGACAACTCTGTGGGGTCGCTACTCTCTCTGTCACTTCGATGTGAGTTCCAGGGGTTCCACTCGGGTCATCAGACTTGCATGACAAGTACCTGTTGCCCACAGAAACACCTCACCCACCCAGATATTTTATACTTGATCGTTTTAAGAATTTTTTGGTTTCCTTAAAAAAAAAAAAAAAAAGGTACTGGTGGCGATAATAGTGTTTGGTTGCTTTTGTGGTTTGCTCATTTGGTCTGTGCCAAGTATAGTTTGTTTCCCAGTGAGTTGCAGAATGCTTAAAGAGGTTTAAAACATAAAGCAGACCTAGGTAGTGCCTAGCACCGCTCAGAGGTTCTTTTTTTTTTTTTTTTTTTTTTTTGGTTTTTTGAGACAGGGTTTCTCTGTATAGCCCTGGCTGTCCTGGAACTCACTTTGTAGACCAGGCTGGCCTCGAACTCAGAAATCCGCCTGCCTCTGCCTCCTGAGTGCTGGGATTAAAGTCGTGCGCCAGCATGCCCAGCATTCAGAGGTTCTGTTTCTGTGGCTACCTTGCATTTCCTTTTTTTGTGTGTTTGTAAGAAAAGCTGGCAAGACTTTCCAGCAGATCCATGCTCAAAGGCAGGAGGACGGTAACAGAGCTGCCAGGGTTTCTTAACTTATTGGTGCTGGAGATTCAGCCCAGATCCTCGGATACGTCAGGGATCTGGGCTCAATACGTGCTGAAGTCTGCCCATCAGCCCTTAGATTTTGAGACAAGGTCTTACTGTGTAGTCCAAGGGAGTCTTGCATTCTCTTTCCTCCTTCTAAGATCACAGCCATCCACCCGCTCTGCCTGGCTACTGTTCCCTGAAGAAGGGAAATTAGCTCCTCTCTCCCATGGAATCTAGCCCGTGGTTACTTCTGTGTTCACGGTGGGGTAGTGGTGGTGTTTTGATTTCAGAAGCTGGGTTATAGGTGACCATGTGGCCTCTACATGGCTCTCTCTGTATGTTCATTCTTTAGAAACTCCCTCTTGGAATGTTTCTTCTTAGAACCAGTGGCCAAGCCATGAGAAGCCCAGGCCCTGCGGGGAGTGTAGAGGCTACAACGGCAACGATGCCAACTGAGCCTAGTGTTAGAGTCATAGTGACCCAGGTGTCAGCGTGGCAGTCTCCAGCCCTGTGCAGTTCAACTCAGAAATCACTGACCACATGTGGTTATTTAAAGTTCAACTTAGTTAAAATCCAGTTCCTTCACCTTCCTGGGCTTTGTAGCTATGCAGCTGGCTTGTTAGCGCAGATGTATCCTCTTTCCACCTTTGGAGACAGTTCCGTTGGACAGATCTGTTCCATTTGATTCCCAGTCGAGTGTCTTCCTAGCAGAGAGGTTCTGGTCATTGTAGACAAGGCATGCATGCCCACGTGCCCTTCTGAATTCCTGACCGGCAAGATCCGCGGGCACAATACAATGGATGCTTTCTACCATGATAGATAGGGTTTGGAGATAGCTTGTTATGTGCTAATAGTGACTGGGGCAAACCCCTTTGAAAAGAAATGCTTTCCCCAAATCCATCTCAGCTGACCTTTTTTAAAATTTTTTTTTTTGTGACATTGATAAAACAGTCTCTCAGTGCAGCCTGAGAGAGAACACACTTAGTTCTTGTATAGCCTCTTGGGTTCAGGAAGACTAGGAAGAGGGGTGGGGTGCGTGGGAATCCACTGAACTTGCACCAGAGTCTGCCACAATTGTTTGTGTATAATTTTAGTAAGCCAGGCTACATAACATATGCAAGCCATGCTTTAAGATGTATTTAAAGTACTCTAATAGCATTCACTCTTGGAGAACTTTAAATAAACGTTCTTTGTGCTCAGGATGTCTTCAGCACAATATCGCTCCTAGAATCTGCACGATAATCTCTCGCCAAAATCAAAACCCTCATCTTTGGCTACTGAAGAGTCACTGCAAAATTGGCTTAGACTTTTGCTCATCGGAATAAGGAAGGGGCCAGTTAGACGGAGACAGTCTCCTCTTGACCTGAGTTGCCTCTGTGGGAATTTTGAGTCCCAGTCTTCTTCAGAGTTATCTGGTTATCATGTAGTTACACTTAACTGAGTGACTCTGCTTTGCAGAAGGTCTGGCCCTCTTCTACAAACTTGGGTAGAAGGAAACCACACTGGCGTTTCCTCAGATGCTACAGCATGGCCATCCTCGGAGAAATATTTAGGAAAGAACTAGTTTCGTTGGTAATAATGCGATGATTACTTTCTAAGTTGGATTTGAGGAGATAGATTCTTCACATGTACTCCAAACTGACTTTCAACTGGAGGTCTTCACGTCTAGCCGACATCAGAACTGGGATTACAGATATCTAGCTGCCACCTTTCCTGGCATAAAGTATGTATGGGGTTGTTTTGAGATAAAGTTTCGTGAAGCCCAGGCTGGCCTCTGACCCACTATGTTTCTTAGGATTACCTTGAACTCCTCATCCTCCTGCCTCTTCTTCCCAAGTACGGCGATTATAGGCACTAGTCACCACACCTGGCTCCTAGCAAATTATCTGTTTGTGGCAGAATCTCACCACGACTGACTTATAACCCAAAATTCTTCTGCCTCAGCTTCTGATGGATTAGAGCAATGTACAACCACACCCAACATTTTTTTTTTTCGAGACAGGGTTTCTCTGTATAGCCCTGGCTGTCCCGGAACTCACTCTGTAGACCAGGCTGGCCTCGAACTCAGAAATCCGCCTGCCTCTGCCTCCCGAGTGCTGGGATTAAAGGCGTGCGCCACCACGCCCGGCCCCAACATTTTTTTTAAAATTAATTTAAAAATGTGTATCTATGGTTTATATTGTACAACTAATTTAAGAAGAACAAGTAACAAATAGCAACACACTTATATGTTGTCTTATTTTCTAATAAAATCAGCTCTCATGCACTGGCCCTTAGGAAATACTCCGGGTATTGTAGGGGCTGTTCGCTAGTAATCTCACTTCTGTTTATGGGGATGAATAAGATGGTTTCCTCTCAGAAATAAGGATGAGGTGTGTGTGTGTGTGTGTGTGTGTGTGTGTGTGTGTGTGTGTATAAATAACAAGTATTTTTATTATAATGTGCCCCTTCCAGGATTCCTTAAAGATGCGAGGTTGTGAAAGGGAGAAGGACTGTCGTTTCTAGGGAGCACTATTTCTTTTCTTTCTTGACTTTGGGATACCAGAGATTGAATCTAGTAGGGTCTTTGCACATGATAGGCAAAGGGAAAGCGAACTCTTATGCTAGTCACAAGGTATGCAATTATTTATTATTGAGATAGGGGACTGGAGTGATGACTCTACCATTAAAGGCTAGGCTGACAACCAAAAGCTCTGTAGAGACAGGATCTTACTGTGTAGTCCAGGTTGGCTACTAACTTGCCATCCTCCTGCCTCAGACTCTTAGGTGTACTGGGGTTACAGGCTTGTACTACTGAGCTACAGCCCCAGATCTTTCTTATTTCTTGAGACATGCTCTCACTGTGGCCCAAGATGACCTTGAACTCATTTTGTTACCCAGACAAGCATTGGACTTCGATCCTCCTGCCTCAGCCTTCTAAGCACATGTCATTACTTGTCTCAGTTATCAGTTCCCTAAGGAGACTTCCTTGATTGCGACATCGCCTGGAGCCTGAGTTCAATATTTTTATCTCTATAAATTCACAGAATTTAAGTGATGATTTAGCAGTCTACGCTGATGTAGAATTCTAAAGCAATTGATAAATGGTAATTAGCTGTGAGGGGATCCTTTAAAGTACAAAACTTGAATAAAATAGCAGTATTGGTCTTTGGGCTGAGACCCTCTCACACTCCCTACCCCCACCCTCAAGAGTTCTGGAATTAACCCATAATTTTGTCCGTTTTTATTTAATTATTTATTTTTGAAACATGAACCCCAGACTAGCCTGGAACTTGCCTTGTCGTCCAGGCAGGCTTTGAACTTGTGATCTTCCTGTCTCAAACTGAGTGCTGGGATTTACAGATGTGAGTCACCATTACAGGTGTTAGTTCCAGCTAACTCATACATTTTAAAGCTGCTGTTACTGACATTTAACCAGTCCCTAGGAGGTAAGTGCTTCATTATTTTATATCTGGGACTGTAGATTGGAGAAATTCAGAAGGGGAGAAGTCAGAGAGCAAGAGACCTGTTCGTTTCCTCTAGAGAATTCTTGAAAAGTACACACAAGCTTAACAAAATTATGATTCATCTATTTTTAGTTAGACATTTTAATCTCAGCCAAGTCTAATATGCTCCCTAATTATAGTGATATATTTTCCAAATTACAAATCAAGACACATGGCCCAGCACATGTGTCTGTAATTCTGAGCGTTTGGTACAGTAACATTTGCCTAATGGTAATAAATTGTGCTTCTAGGGCACATGAAAGATAGAGTGTTTCTCTTGGTAAGCCAGTCCCAAAATATCTTACCTAGATTCTTGTAATTTCTGTGCCCAACTAACTATAGAATTAAAAATACCCTATTTCAGTGACAAATTAACGTTCACGCTAGAAAAGCAAAACCACACAGGGAGGAAAACAGTGGAAGAATAATTTATATTAAAAAATTTTGCTGCCAGATGCTTCCATTTTAAACGCCATGCTCTCACAATCCAATCCCACTCTGCAACTAAAAAGCCGAAATACTAAAAATAAAACAGAATTTAAAGCGTTTCTGAGTAAAACTTCTATGTTCTTAAGAAAAAAACCGCTTTAGGAACCTGTGCAATAAACAAGAAGTGGGTCACCTGACCGTCGGTCGCCACCCGACCGCTCAGCCCATTCCACAAACCCTCCTCTTCTCACACGCTGTGAGACTTTAGAAATATCCTTTCTCAAAGCTGTTCCTTCTAAAAGAGGAGGTGGGAACCCACGCAAGCAGGCCCGAGTGCAAAATAATAGGCTACATCCAGCCTTCTGCATCCATAAAACGAAGTCTCTTGGCGGGTCGCGTAGATGAGGGTTTGTGCCCTGGGTGGTACAGATGGTCTACACAGACGGTGAGTTGTGCTTTAACCTCTAGCCAGAAGCGTAGAAATGCCCGCCCTGCAGTGTTTAAGGGCAAGGCAGCACCGGGACCGGTTTTTTTCCAGGAAGCATGGCCCGAATGCCCAGGACAGGGAAGGGGAAGGCAGGGCCCTGGGCGTTTCATTCACCGCTGCGCTTTCTCCCCCTCCTCTCCGAGGCTCCCCCTCGACTTTCTCTCGCCTTTACCCAGTCCGAGTTTGACGTCGGTCTCCTGGAGACCAGACAGCCAATCGCCTGGCTGCTAGGGTCCAGCGTGACCAATCAGGCATCGTTGCTACCTGTGAGTAATTATTTTTAGCCAAGAGGAACGCCCCGTTCCACTCCCGGCGTTAACTCCGATTTCTGGGCTGCAGGTTGTGGCAACGGCGCCCATCCGCGCCCCTGAGTCCCTGGCGTCCCCACTCCCTGGACACCTGTGCACAGTTCAGAAACTCTCGCGGGTTCCTCAGCAAGGCCTCGGGTTTATTTTGTGGGCCTGCGTGAAAGCCCTCAAAATGCACGCGTGGGTGCACACACAGTCACATAAGCAGTTTGGCAGCGTGTCGCTCTCTGCGACGTTTGCTATAGGACATTTTTTTTTCCTTACGGTCTCAAGCAACCCTCATGTCCGAGCTGCTGCCAGGTGACCGGGGTAGATCCGGCCGGGGGGGGGGGCTGTAGAGGCAGTTAAACTGTCACCTGTGCGGGAGGTGCAGCGACGAGGCCTCCCTTCCCCTCCCCCGGGTTCTGCAGTTGTCACTCTCGGGGTGGCAGTTGGCCTAGGCCCTGTGGGGATTAATACTCAATGAATCGGGAGCACGAGTCCCGGTCACCCCGGGATGGGCCGGAGACCCACAGGCTAGCTCGCCCAGGAGTGGGGTTTTACTCGGCCACAGTCGCACTCGCTCGGAAGCAGCCTTTTCCGTGTACTCTGCCCTCCCTCCCCCAAGCCTCGGCTGCCCCTCCCGGCCGGTCCCCGCCGCGTCGCCACCTGCTCCCCCTCTTCCCCCCCCCCGTCTCCCCCCCTCCGCCAGGCCCGGGGAGCCCTGCCACCCCATCCCTACCACCCTTCTCCAATCCCGTTCCAAGACCTCCCTTAACCCCTCCCCCAGCCTCTCGGGACTCTCAGATCATTGGTCACAGCGGCATTCAGGAGGCGTGACCATCTATCAGCGGCCGTCTGGACGTGGGCAGGCGGGACTTGGCCAATGGCGTCGGGGGGCAGGGCAGGGGCGGAGTCGGCACGGCTCCGGGGTGCCGGGTGGGGAGGGCGGGACTGTGACGCGAGCGGCGCGCACCCCCGCGGAGGCTGGGGGCGGGGAAGAGGCTATAAAACGAGAGGCGGGGCGCGCGCCGCGGCAGAAGGAGCGAAGCTCTGGCCCGGCGCGCAGAAGGCGGTGTACGGGGACGCAGGGCCGGGCCGCCGGGCTGTGTAGAGAAGCGAGCGCGCTCGTGTAAGCCTGCCGTCCCCGCCACCCCTGAACCAGAGCAGCGAGCTCCCGGGCCCGCCCGAGGCGACCGTCGCGTGTCTGGCGGTGGCGACGTCTTGCACCCCGCCGCCTCGCCGCTCCCGACCCACCCGCGCCCCCGCCCGCCGCCCCTTCTCCCCCGCCCAGCCGCGGCTCGGCGGCGGCCGCAGCTCCGGAGCAGCCTGTAAGTACGGCCGGGGCGGCGGCTAGGGGCCGAGGGAGTGGCTGCAGCGTCCTGCGAGCCCGGGTGCGGAGGGGTGGCCTCGGGGACCCAAGGGAATGGAGTGGCTCCGGGGGCTCGGTCCGGAGGCTTGACGGTCGGCGGGCAGCCGAGAGGAGGGAGCACCCGGGGTGGGGGCAGCGGCGCCCAGGCAGGGGGAGGGGGCGCCGGGATACAGGGATCGGGCCCGGACCGGTGCTCCGGGATGCTGGCTGGGTCCCAGGAGCCTCGAGCGGGGAGCAGAGGGGGGGACGGCAGGGTCAGGTTACGGCGGGGGAGGGGAAGGCAGGGCGGCCCGCGCCGCGACCTGCCGGTGCCCCGGGCCGCGTCCGTGAGGCAGCTAGAGAGCCTGCTCTCCTTTTTCCCCGGGCCGAGCTCCTCCTCCCGGAGCAAGGCTAGTAGTCTTCCTCCTCTTCCTCTTTCTCCTATTCCTATTCCTCCTCCTCCTCCTCCTCCACCACCACCACCACCACCACCACCACCACCACCACCACCACCTCCTCCTCCTCCTCTGGCTGTTGCTGCTGCTGTGGCGCTCGGGCTCCCAGCGCTGTGAGCAGAAATCTAATGAGACCCAACTGGCTGTTTATGTAATTCTTCACAGTCCTGTGTTAAGGCGTTGCTTTAAAAACCACCTTCCATCCAGCCTGTCTGGGCTCGGCTGCACCTTCAAGCAGTCCAGCTGAATCTGCTTTCTCTGCCTGCACTTGGGCTTCGGCTTGGAAAGTGTAGTTTGGGGGCTACACGAAAGATTCTTTGCCCTTTGTCACCAAGAATATGGAAATGGAACAGACGGATTAACACCAGTTTGATTATTGTAAATGCCCTTTTTGATCAACCTCGTTGTACAAATAGCTCTCCCTTGGAAATACCTCTGTTTGCCCTTGATCTTTTCTTATCCCCACCCAGTGCTGATCCAGCAAACGTTTAAAGGTCGACCTTATCGCTCCAACCTCTCCAGGGACTGTCCGTTTATCCGAAGAGGGAAGGAGATGGCTTTTAAAAATAAGAATAAAACTGAGAAACTCTGCCCTTTAAACAGAGTAATCAATAGGAGTTTTAAGCTGCTTGTTTTTCCTATACTTGCAGCTGAGAGGAATTTCAGAATGTGGGGGGAGGCAGTATACAATAAAAAAAAAAGGCTCCCAGAGGAGCAAGTGTGTGAGAGACCCCTTGGCATGGTTAAAACTAGAGAGGATAGTTTGGTTTCATTTACCAAGATGACAACTCATTTAGTACCTTTAATTTTAGCACCACGTACTTTGAAAATTAAAAATAATTTTGTAGCTTATAACATTTCCAAATTTTTAATATAAAGCAGATTTAAACGTGACGTTTCCAAAAGGAACTAGGGGCTCACTTCTAAAATGGTGACTAGCAAGGACACTAATGACCAACTTGTAAAAGTTGAGTGTACGGGTGGGTGGGTGGGTGAGTGTGCAGTACAGTTAGTAAACACTGTGCCCAGAAGAGAAAGGATACATATTTTGGAGATCCCTTAAGTCCTGCTGGGAAATGGTATATAATAGCTTAGAATGCTGTTTTAACTATAAATCTGTCTTGAACTTTAGCAAGAGATTTTTTTTTATGGTCTATTCCTTTAATTTTCCAGCGGTATTTTCCAGTCTTTCTAGCCCAGTAGACATTTTCAAAAATAAAATTGCTTCAGGTAGAAGAAAGCTTTGGAGCTATTACATTGATCTCACTTGGATGTGTTTGCTTTTGTTTTGTTTTCTTAAAGGTACAAGACCCCGGGAAGGTTGAAGGATAATCTTCTAATACCAGCACTTTGAATGAGAATTTGTTTCTCTGCCACAAACTGATTTAAAAAAAATTATTTTTCTGGTGGAGGAGTTGAAACAAAGCTAACTTTTGTGGTATCGCAGCTATGCAGCTTGAAATCCAAGTAGCACTAAATTTTATTATTTCCTACTTGTACAATAAGCTTCCCAGGAGACGTGTCAACATTTTTGGTGAAGAGCTTGAAAGACTACTTAAGAAGAAATATGAAGGGCACTGGTATCCTGAAAAGCCATACAAAGGCTCAGGGTTTAGATGTATACACGTGGGGGAGAAGGTGGACCCCGTGATCGAGCAGGCATCCAAAGAGAGTGGTTTGGACATTGCCGATGTTCGCGGCAACCTGCCGCAGGATTTGAGTGTCTGGATCGACCCGTTTGAGGTTTCCTACCAGATTGGTGAAAAGGGACCAGTGAAGGTGCTGTACGTGGATGACAGTAGTGAAACTGGATGTGAGCTGGATAAGGAGATCAAAAACAGCTTTAACCCGGAGGCCCAGGTATTCATGCCCATAAGTGACCCGGCCTCCTCGGTGTCCAGCTCTCCCTCGCCTCCCTTCGGCCACTCTGCTGCTGTCAGCCCCACCTTCATGCCCCGGTCCACTCAGCCTTTAACCTTTACCACTGCCACTTTTGCTGCCACCAAGTTCGGCTCCACCAAAATGAAGAACAGTGGCCGTAGCAGCAAGGTAGCGCGCACTTCTCCGATCAACCTGGGCCTGACTGTGAATGTGAACGACCTCCTGAAGCAGAAAGCCATCTCTTCCTCAGTGCACTCTCTGTATGGGCTGGGCCTAGGCAGCCAGCAGCAGCAGCAGCCACAGCAGCAGCAGCCGCAGCCGCCATCATCCCAGCCACCTTCAACACCGCAGCAGCAGCAGCCGCAGCAGCAGTCGCAGCAGCAGCAGCAGCAGCAGCAGCAAACCTCTGCTCTTTCTCCCAATGCCAAGGAATTTATTTTTCCTAACATGCAGGGTCAAGGTAGTAGTACCAATGGAATGTTCCCAGGTGACAGCCCCCTTAACCTCAGTCCCCTCCAGTACAGCAATGCCTTTGATGTGTTTGCGGCCTATGGAGGCCTCAACGAGAAGTCTTTCGTAGACGGCTTGAATTTTAGCTTAAATAACATGCAGTATTCTAACCAGCAATTCCAGCCTGTTATGGCTAACTAAAAAACAAAACAAAAGAGAACATGTATCGTACAAGTTAAAATGCATCAGCCCAAGGGGGAATCTTTTTTTTTTTTTTTTTTTGCCTCCTTGAGATTTTTTTTTTTTTTTTTAAGCTTATAGTAAGGACACATTCAAGCTTGGTTACAAAATAAAATACACATCATTTTTCATTTGCCAACCAAGCACAAAGTTATTTTCTACTGACTGTATATTTTAAAGTATACTTTCAGATATGGCCTCTTACAGTATTTAAGATATAGCAAGGACATGGCTGAATTTTTTTTTATAAAAAATTGGCACTAATAAGTGGGTTTATTGGTCTTTTCTAATTGTATAATTTAATTTAGTACAAAGTTTGTAAAATATCAGAGGATATATATATATTGTTTCTACGACATGGTATTGCATTTCTATCTTTTTACTACAGTGATCTGTGACAGCTTCATGTTGTATTTTTTTTACTGAAATTGTAAAATATCCATCTTAAAGACATCAGCTATTCTGAAAATTGTGTACAGGATATTCCTTTAGTGGTGGAATTAAAATGTACGAATATTTGCTTTTTCAAAAAAATGTATTTTCTGTTAAAGGTTTAAAGATTTTTGCTATATATTATGGAAGAAAATGTAATCGTAAATATTAATTTTGTACCTATATTGTGCAATACTTGAAAAAAAACGGTATAAAAGTATTTTGAGTCAGTGTCTTACATGTTAAGAGGGACTGAAATAGTTTATATTAAGTTTGTATTAAAATTCTTTAAAATTAAAAATGCCTATCCTGTGGTCTTTGTTTTAAGTCTTTGCTAGAAGTTTATGCTCATGAAGAAGAAAGATATGACTTACTGAGTCACAAAGAAATGATGCACGGCAGGCCCTGCTGTTTGCCAGAGCTGGGTGGTGCTTAGCAGAGTATTTGCCTCAAAAGCAGAAAGCCATGGGTTTGATCCCCAGCAGCCTATAAATATAAGTGGTGGGTGGACGCCTCTACTACCAGCATCCATCTAGGAGAGAGCCAGGGGATAGGAGGAAATCACGGAATCTGTCAGCATCTATTTGAAATGCGCTGAGGAGGAACTCAGAAAATGCTAGAAAACCCTTCACCTTTTACGGTCAATCATTGTCTGTTAGCTAGAATTTAGGATTAAACCCATCCACAGTTGGGAAAGCTGCTAAATATTAATGTTTGTTTCTTTACCCAGTAAAACATTTACATGCTGTTACTTTTGGGAGGCAAGCCCCAACCTAGTTAGGGGCTTGAACAGATTAGTTACTGATAATGCCTGAAAATTGTAGAATATTGTGAGGGGGTTTTAAAAATACTTATAATTGGTCTTTTGGCTGATGAGTTAAAACATTAAAATGGCAGGTGCGGTGACAAATGCCTTTAATCCCAGCACTTGAGGCAGACTTAGTTCCAGGCCAGCTGGAACTACATAAATAAGACCCTGTCTTTTAAAGCAAAACAAAACCTTTAAGACGTCATTTTCCTGTTTGAATGTTTGCTGATACAGGATAGAATATCGGTGAGAAAATTGTCCTGAACTGAAATGAAAGGCTCGACTTTTCTAGTAAAGGCACCAGCACTGCCTGGCTTACAAGGGAAATGAGAGTTTTAGACACAGCCTACAAAAGCCTTTTGTCACCCAAGCTGTCTAGAGCAATAGAAGTTTTAAGGCGGCAGGCACTGAAACGACAGAAGGAAGCTACCCCTTGTGTTCTGTGGTACCCGAGGCCTTTGTCCCTTGGACAGAATGAGACTCTGAAGTACTGGAGTACAGAGTGGAGCCTCACAGTGTCCAGGCCAACCATTCTGAGCTTTTGCCATCACAGTTTGGACAGCAACAGTGATTAAAACACCGGGTGACAGAAATCCATGAAGTTATCATAGCTTCAGCTTGGAAGAAAAAGCTAGCATTAACACATTTTCAAAACATCACCATAAGGCAGCTTGACAACAAAGGCAAAAGAATTTGTAAGGATTACATGAATCAATCGTTCAGCCCTTAGAGAAAGGTCATCTTGCTACATTCATGTTGATTTGAGACAGATTACTTTAAATTTTATCTTGACTGGTTTCAGAAAACCTTGATTTGGTTTTTTATTTTCTGTATATATTTTTAAGAGAATGAACAAAGGCCCTGTTTCCCACACACTTGTTTTTTTCCTCACTAGGAATGGAAATTCTCTTAAAGGAACTTGTGTCTAGCACATTTAGAAAAGCTTATGTCTTAATCCCGGATCTGTTTTCTCCCGTCATCTGCTTCGAGTCTTCTGTAGGAAGACTGTTTGACTTACAGTTTGAGAAGTTATTTTCATAGGTCTGGTCCATCTTTTCAGCTCCAGTAGCAATAGTTTTTGTTGTTTGTTTTGTTTTATTTTGTTTTGTTTTGTTTTTTCCTGAGACAGGGTTTCTCTGTGTAGCCCTGGCTGTCCTGGGAACTCACTCTGTAGACCAGGCTGGCCTTGAACTCAGAAATCCACCTGCCTCTTGCCTTCCGAGTGCTGGGACTAAAGGCGTGCTCCACCACGGCCCGGCTAGCAATAGTTCTTGTAGCAGTCGGAGCATGCCCAACCCTCGTGTAGGACAAGCTCTCCAGGTTACATTCTGCCCGAGAGGGGGAAATGGTAGCTTCAGAGTTCTGTGCATCCCACTGCCAGTGCCTAACATCTGGGGGATTTTTTTTTTTTTAAGCAAGATCTTAAATAGTTCAGACCTGCTTCCAATTCATTTTATAGCTGATGATCACCTTGAATCTCTGATCCTCCTGCCTTTGCCTCCCAAGTACTGGGATTACAGCTGAGTACCACCACATAAAGCATAGCCCTTCTGCAGCCAAAACGCATCTGATGTGGCCAGCAACGTTCCTTTGTCAGGATAAGTTAACTTGCCTTTGGAGGGGAAAGCTAAAGTTACCCTGGAGTTGAAGATGTTTTTCTAAATGTATATTGGTGTTAATTTCATTCACAGAGATGCTCAGGCACCTCCATCTTATCTGAGAGATTTCAATGGACTCTTAAGGCCTTGGGCTATTTAAAAATAAGTCACCAAGAGCCTGGTGTTGGTTAATGCATGCCTTTTATCCCAGCATTCAAAAGATAGAGGCAGACCAATCTCTGAGTTCTAGGCCAGTGAGTTCCAGGACAGCCAGGGATACTCAGGGAAACTCTTGGCTCAAAATAAATAAATGAAATAAAATAAAAAATAAAAAGTCACTATAACATTGAGTCATTGTAACATAGAAAACAAAATATATTTCTTTGGACAGACTTAGAATGATGAAGTAAAATGCCTATTGGAGACTTTCCTCCATACCTGTTCCCTATACAAACAAGCTATCACGGGCATGAAATACAAATTATATAGTTAGCATTTGGTATCCCTGAGGGATTGGCTTCAGGACCTCAGCGGTTTCTAAAATCTGGGGAAGCTCAAAGCCCTAATATAGATTGTGTGATATTTGTATATGCCCCATGCACACCGTCCCATGTACTTTAAATAATTTCTAGATTGTTTATAATATCAAATACAAATGCTATATAAATATCTGTCAAGCTATATTGTTTAGGGAAAATAACCAAAGTATACATATTGGATAAAGACAAAGGCTAAGTATTTTCTACTTGTAGGTGGTAAATTCATGGGTGCAAAAGCCACAAATAAAGAAGTCTTTCTCCCCTTGGCTGGCTGGAATGTGAGCCTTTGACAGAAGTTGGGAACAGTGTTGGAACAGATGAGGGAAACGTCCTTGTCAGGAGGCTGCATGAAATTGTCACTGCTGAGTAAGAGCCAGGACATTGCTCAGAGTGATAGGGGGTCACCTGAGATCAGATATCTTTAGTTTCTGTAACATCTATTTGGAAAGTCCTTTCCCCTTTTGGAAAGATCTAGAATCAATATCAGTGCATGCAACTGGAAAAGTCAAGTGCTTGTGTCTGTTGAAGGCAATTTTAAAACCCTTAAAAATGATCCAGTTATATACTTCGATGGTACTTCCTGTGTGCTAAGCATGGTTCTAACCCAGTTTAAGAACTTGGGATCAGACTCAGGTGGTCATGGCAGGGTTCATGACCTTAAACACTAAACTGTATTCCCTCAGATTCCTTGATACTGTTATTTGAAGTCAAGAGAATAAACCTATTTTTGACATACCAGACACATGACTTATTAAAGTTCTTTCAAAAGTGTTAATACGAAGAATCTAGCAGAAGACAATTAACTGTGTACGTCTGTCAGGTTTTTTTTTATTATTATTATTGAGGCTATTAACTGAGAAACAGTTTAATTGGACTTGGTGGCATATGCCTGTAATCTCAGCATTTGGGAGGTGGAGGGAAGGGGGTCAAGGGTTAAGAAGAGAGTCCCATGAGCGCTTTCAAGTGTCCAGCTCCAAGGACCTAAGGACCTCCCAATGCCCTCCATCTCTTAAAGACCCAGGGAACCTCCCAAATGGGCTGCTGCACTGAAGACCAAGGCTTTTACCAGATGGACTCTGGAGAGATACTGTATTCAGATGGTAGCACCATGCTCAGAGGTCCAGGTGATGCTTTGTGAAAGATACAAAGTATTTTAGAACTGCAGAGCATAGACTCCCAACTGCTGCTCCATCTTTCCAGCCCCTCTTCTCTCAATTTAGAAGCATTGTGTGATTTCCCTGTGCTTAAGGTGGTAGATTTCCTGTGGTGCTACTTTGAAAATGCACTGGCCTCTGAGGCTATTTTCTTTTCTTTCCTTCCCCCCCCCCCCGGGATAGAGTTTTTCTGTGTAATAATCCTGGTTGTCCTGGACTCGCTTTGTAGACCAGACTAGCCTCGAACTCACAGAAATCTGCCTGCCTCTGCCTCCTGATGATGGTATTATAGGTGTGTGCCACTATGCCCAGTTCTCCAAGGCTATTTTCATTCCTTACCTATGTTTATTGATAAATACTCCGAGGAATGGCAAAGTAACTTTCCAAAGTAATCTTCAATAATGTTACTAGCACCTGTCATTTGTTTGTAAATTACCATTGGTATTAATTACTATTATTAAAGAGCTTCCTTAAGCAAACCTTTGTAAGACATGACTTATGATGGTGTGTGTGTGTGTGTGTGTGTGTGTGTGTGTGTGTGTGTGTGTGTGTGTGTGAAAATGATGCATGTGTGGTGGTGGTGTGTAAGACTATGTGTCAGAGATGGTGTGTGTGTGTGACGGTGCATGTGTAATAGTATGTGTGTATGATGGTGTGTGTGTCTGTGTCTGATGGTGTATGATGATGTATATGATGGTATGTGTGTGTGAAGGTCAGAGGACATCTTTGTGGAGTCAGAGACCCCTCTCTGCCTTTATGTAGGCTCCAGGGATCAAACCCAGGTCATCATTTTACCCTTTGAGCCATTTCACCAACCTAGATTTAGGGTCTGGCTATGTAGCCCAGGCTGGACTCAAAACTCCCAGTCCTCCTGCTTCAACCTCTTGGGTGCTGGGATTGCAGAAGATTTTATATTTTAGAAGGATCCTCTGTTGGAACTGTAAGACGACCTCATAGTTAAGCAAACTTTCAAAGGAAACATTCAATCAGGAGGCGGTTTGTGTCTAAAGACTACTTGAAGTCTAATTATTTAATCCCCTTGAGTCACTCAGCACATGTGGCTGTGCAAAAGGGGGCACATGACTGGAACATCATTGGAGAATGTGAGAACTCATCACTTTGCCAAACAAAAAGTGCTGAGAGCACCGGTGCATTCCTGCAGCCTAAGCATTCTGGAGAGGTGGTGCAGGGGGATCATCCTTGGCTACACAGCAAGGTTAAGGCCGATCTATACTACATGACATCATAGCTTTAAAAAAAAAGTCAGAAAATCAATTGTAGATGGCATGCACTTGCAATTCAGCCCTCCAGCACTTGGGCCACAGGAACTGAAGGGTCCTGCATTCGTGGCTACAACTGAGTAGCCCAAGATGCCAAGAGACTGGACAGGCAGACAGTGCGCTCAGTGAACCGATAGAACACACATGTACTTAAAGGTTCTCGGCTTTTTTTAGAAGCCACAAAGTCCATAACTTTAGCCACGTTTGCTTCCCTGTGGAATCAGAGAACTAAATGAAAACTTGCTTTGTTTGTTAGTTGGTTGGTGGTTGGTTTGGTTTTTGGGTTTCTGGGATAGGTGTCACTTCTCAGCCCTGGCTGATCTGGAGCTCATTGTGGACTAGGTTGGCTTTGAACTTGTGGTGATTCTTCTGCCTCTACCTACCTCCCAAATGTTGGGATTATAGGCACGAGGCCACCATACTCAGCTCTCTTCTTAACATTGGCACCTTGTTGTGTAGTCGGTTATTGGCAGAGAATCAAAAGCCCCTCAACACCCTAAGTGCTCTTCTGTTCACATCTTAATAATAAATATCATGGAGTCTGTGTTTTCAATTTGGAGACACGGGGGGAAATGTGTTTAGTACTCCTTGGTTGATAAACTGATTTAAACCCAGGACTCTAGATGATATGCCTTCTGGGGGCAGCCAAAAAAAAAAAAAATGGTTGCTACATCAAAGTGTCCATGCTTGTGAAAAAGAAATGATGGCAGTTGTTCCTATTTAAACCATTCTGGGCCAAGGATTGGAACCGTTAGAAAGAGCTCAGTGATGGGTACACCAGATGGATAATGGCTCACGCTGTATTGTAGTGCAGGTAGAGAAGAGAAGCTTTGCCTTCCAGAAGGGAAAAAACATTGAGGACTTGGAAGGAGAAACACATTCCTCCAGGCATTATGAGGACTTACTTCACTGACAAAATATGATCAGTGTGCAGAGCACAGAACAGGTGTACAATATTTTTAGACAAACCTTGGCATATACCGTGGCTCACATCCCTTCTGCCTATACACTCCTCAAATGTTGCAAAAATAATTGTGAGAAAGCCACTTAGACAAAAAGAACTAGACATTACTTTTACGCTTTAAAACAAAACAAAACAAAACAAAACACCACCGCAATCTTAAAGTCAAACGTAAACTTCCTTTTCAGCTGCAACGTTGCAGCCGTCTCCCCACGTCGGTGCTCCGGATGTCCTGCTGTATGTAGCTCTTGAGGGTCACTTTCTTCCTTGGCACTGTTGGGGGGGCCAAGAAAATGTGCTACCATAGACTCTTCTGGAGCGTGAAGGATAGATTGTGTTATCCCCTAATATCAGATTCTGACTCAAAACCATTTCCAGGGCTGGAGACATAGTTTGATGGATAAGACCACGACGTGTCACATACGCATGAGGATCTGGATTTGGATCCCAGAAGCCACATAAGCCTGACACACAGTCACTTACACCTTATATCACCAGCACTGTGGGGGCAGAGTCGGGAGGATCGCTGGCGCTTGCTAGCCATCAGCCTAGCTTCAGGCTTAGTGAGAGACACTGTCTCAAAGGACACCTGATATCCTTCTTGGCCTCAGCATACAGAGGTATGTGCATATACACAAGTATACATACACCACACACACACACACATCTATATATGCCGTACATATATGTATAGCAAGCACATTAATTCATAATTCCTTCAGACCAGCAGTGTCACAAGCATGGACATGTACCAGTCTAGTCTGGTTTCCATATTGATGAGAGAAGGCAATACTATCTTTATTATACCAATAAGGCTTAAGAAATGGGATCATTGGAAGGGGGCAGTGAGTGTTATGTAAGGTAAACAAGTAAAAAAGAAATAAAAATAAATAAAAAAACAAAGGTAAATGGGATTGGACTGGAGAGATGGCTCAGTGGTTAGGAGCACTGACTGCTCTAACAGAGGTCCTGAGTTCAAATCCCAGCAACCACATGGTGGCTCACAACCATCTGTAATGAGATCCAATGCCCTCTTTTGGTGTGTCTGAAGACAGCTACAGTGTACTTACATACAGTAAATCAATCAATCAATCAATCAATCAATGGAATCATATATAAGTGAGCATGGCAGCAGACCTTTGGGAGGCAGAAGCTGGAGGGTCAGGTCTTCAAAACCATCCTCAGCTGTATCACATACACACAGAAGCATGTACACACACACATATGCACACATGATGAATCATAAGCCCATACATATATTACCCATATTAGCACAGGGTCCAGATTCCTGGTGACACAGGATCAGCAGGCTAGAAGTAGCCTTTTACTTTTTTGCCACAAACAGAAGTGCCCTTCCAGGTGGTTTCTCGCCAGGCTCCTACCACCCATCCCTTCATTTCGAGTAAGGATTTGCCTTATTTTGGAATGAGCATGCTGGCTCTTCCTCACCTCCATTTTCCACATACGTCGCACCATTTGCTTAAGTCTTCCCAGGTCGCCCTCCTTGCTTTGTAAGCTACCCACTGCTCTGGGGTTCTGTGTAGCCCCAGTGACTTACTTCTTGCTAATTCCTTCCTTCTTTCAGGAAATGCCGTGGGGATACTGGAGCCATTTCCATATAGCTTAAGATAGCTACACAGCTCCAGCCTTTCTAGAAACGAAGGTGGCATCAGGGGCTCCTTAACCGAAGACCAAGAACAACATTGTTTCATCTGAGGAAACTCAGAAAGACTGTGTTTTTCTGGGTCTTCCACAAGAGAAGAAAGTATTTGTGTGTGTAGTGGAAACGAGGATGGACGTAATGCGAAGAAATCTATGGCTTTTTTTTGTTTTGATTGTTTGTTTTGTTGTTGTTGTTGTTGTTGTTTTGTTTCTTTAGGAGATTTTTGTTGTTGTTTGATTTCATTTTGTTTTTGTTTTTTAAGGCAGGCTGGCCTCAAATTTGCTATAAGGCCAAAGTTGGTCAATGCTGGTTTTGCTGCAGTTACAAAGTCTTTGAGGCTCCAGAGGAAATGATCAACCTCAGAAGTCAGGCACTCATAGTAGTCAGTGCATACACTGCCTCGACCCTGTCTAGCCCCTGCGTGCTTTAACTCTTCTCAGTATCTATAGAACACGCCACTGGACTTGTACCATTTCTCCCTCTCAGATGAAGAAATGGAGACCAAGAGCTTGTGACCGTCGGAACCACAAGAGAGCTGGCTTTGAGCTGTGGGATTCTATTTTGCAACCCTTACTTACAGTGGTTGCCTTCAATAGGTCAACTCTATCTGTCCGTCTATTCACCTATCCATCTATCCATTATCTATCCATCCATCCATCTATCCACCTATCCATCTATCCATTCATCTATCCATCCATTCATCCATCCATCTATCCACCTATCCATCTATCCATTCATCCATCCATCCATCCATCCATCCATCCATCCATCTATCCATCCACCTACCTACCTACCTACTGGTTTTTTACACATACATCTATATATACATGTATGTACAGCAAACACATTAATTCACAATTCCTTGAAACTACACAGTGTGACAAGCATGGGCATGTACCAGTCTAGTCTGGTCTCTATATTGATGAGAGGGAAATACTATCTTTATTGTACCAATGTATCCGTGGCTGTCCTGGAACTCACTCTGTAGACCAGGCTGGTCTTGAACACACAGAACCACCTGCCTCTGCCTCCCAAGTAACTGGGATCAAAGGTGTATGCCATCACACCCAGCTAATAAGTCAACTTTAGAGTAAACCATCCTTTACAGGATCATATTCTCCTCTGGATTCTGTGAAAACATACAGATGTATACACACATATATACCATACATATGTGATACCATACATATGTGCATATACCCACATACCCAAAGACAATAAAAATATAATCTATCCATGCTGAGGTAGAGTGTGTGCCTAACTCACATATAGGAAGCCCAGGATCAAAGTACCACATAAACTGGGCATGGTGGTACATGCCTGTAGTCTTAGCACTTGGGAGGTGAAGACAGTAGTAACAAAAATTCAAGATTATCTTCAACTACATGGAGAGTTTGAGGCCTTCCTGGTCCACACGAGTCCTTGTCTCAAAAAAAGCAAAAGAACCCCCTTCCCCAAAACGAAAAACAAACAAACAAACAAAACCCACCACTACCCACAAACAACAATAAAAGCTTAGGTAGAGCCAGACAGTGGTGGCGCATGCCTTTAATCCCAGCACTTGGGAGGCAGAGGCAGGTGAATTTCTGAGTTCGAGGCCAGCCTGGTCTACAGAGTGAGTTCCAGGACAGCCAGGGCTACACAGAGAAACCCTGTCTCAAAAACAAAATGAAAACAAAAACAAACAAACAAACAACAACAACAAAAACCTAAAAGCTTAGGTAGGAGGTCATCTAAAATAGGTTTTACCCCAATTTTTCCTCTCCCGCAGATGCCCAGCAACCCCAGACTGGTTTTAGCACCAGCTTTTGTCAGGTATTGTGTCCAAGCCCGGAGATAGCTGTGCTTGCTGAAGTCATTCCTGCTCTCTGACTGGTCAGCTAGAGTAGTTACAAGCATTTTACATTCCGAAGTCTTTGGTCCCAGCCCTCACTAGGAGATGGATCAAGTCATGTGACTCTTAATAGGCTCAGAATTTCACTCTGGTTCCTAAATTCGTGCGTAGACAAGAAACGACTGTCAATGTACCCACTGGAGACATTTATTCTGGGAGCCACCTGGCAGGTCAGGACCTGCTGTGGATATCCACACATAGAACACTTGCAACCCTTCATGAAGCTGTAGTCTAGCAGAAGTTAGTGCACAAGCCCAGCCATTGTCCCAGGTCACACTGGAGGTGTGACACACACAGAGACCTACAGCTCTGAGAAGCTGAAGGCCAAGTCATACAGAAGGGTCACCAAGTGTTCACTGGGGAAGCCTGGGGCTCTCCATTGCCCAGCTCCCACAGAGGGACAAGAGAAACGGAAAATGACTTGGACATGGCTCCTCATCACCTGGTGCATGGTAGCCAGAGAAATACGTGTTGCTAGCTCTTGGGAGAAAGGCAGAGGAAATCAAAACACAAGATTCTATTGTTCCTTGAAGCTGCCTTTGAGCTTGGAAATTTTAACCTCCTTCTCTCTCTCTCTCTCTCTCTCTCTCTCTCTCTCACACACACACACACACACACACACACACACACACACACACACACACACGGGCACACATACACGGGCACACACACTGTTCCAAGCTTTGCATGGAATCCCTGTGAAAGAAAGATGGTTTAGAATTTTCTCATTCAGCAAGCCTAGCGGTGGGATGCAGAGGGCAGGTTGGAGGTTCAAGGACAGAGTAGCAGTAACAAGGGTAGGATTGGGTTGTGTATGAGTTCAGCCTTTCAAGACAAGTTTTCAGTTTATGAGGAGCCTGGAAACCTCCTCGGGCAAGAGGCTCCCTCTAGGGGTCATCCTGATTGATTCCTACTTTTTATATGAGTTTTGTGACGTCAGTGTTTGCACAAGGTTCCACCCTTCCAGAAGTCCACGTTAGTGGAAAGTGTATCCATTGCACAAATTCAGAACCTCCCCGCCTCCCCCACCAGGGCTCTCACATGGCACCCTCAGTGCCACACCCTGCCCTCTGTGTAGGAAGCAAATCTTTATGAAGCTCCGTTGTTTTGTCCTGTCCAGGTTGCTGGATGCCTGAAATCGTTTTCAGTTGGGGCACAAATCTAAGAATGAGACTTTGAGGGCGGAGGAGACGGAAGAGTAGAGCTCTTGCCTTGTGTGTGTGAGGCTCTGGCTTTGAGTCCTGGCATCAAATGAACCCAGGCCTGGTAATGCAGATCTGTATGTCCAGCATGGGTCAAGCAGGAGTTCAAGGTCATCCTCAGCTCCATGAAGATTTTGAAGCCAGCCTGGGTAATATGAGACACTGTCAAAAAGAAAGAAAAGAAGAAGGAGAAGAAAGGAAGGAAGGAAGACAGAGAGAGAGAGAAGGAAGGAAGGAAGGAAGGAAGGAAGGAAGGAAGGAAGGAAGGAAGGAAGGAAGCAGAGAGAGAGAGAGAGAGAGAGAGAGAGAAGAATGAGGTGGTTTGGAGCTGGACATGGTGGAACATGTCTGTCATCTCTGGAAAGGCCTGATGATACTCTGTGTCAAAAACAAGAACCAAATAAAACCCCTCACAAGCTTTAGAGGTAGTGTTTTAAACTTTTACAGAAATTAGCTCCATGTAACTCTTTCCCCCTTGAAAATCTACAGGATTTCCTTAGAGTCTTCTGTGGTCTACCCCGAAATACCATCACAAGCTAGCCTTGCTCTCCCATGCACCTGAGATGGTTTGGAGAGCGTGGCTGCTCTGCCCACACGGAGCCTGCATTGGCATAGAAAGGACAAATGTCTGGTCCAGGTCTCAGGCCAAAGTTAGGGAAAGGGATGGGTGTTCTGGCCTTGCTGGTAACACTAAAGCTCTTATTAGAGTGTTCTGTAAGAATGCCAGGGGCACCTGGCAGCAGCAGTGGAAACTCACACCTTTAATCCCAGCACTTGGGAGGTAGAGGCAGGTGGATCTCTGAGTTTGAAGCCAGTCAGGACTACACAGAGAAACCCTGTCTTCAAAAAGCCAAAACTGCAAAAAACTTGAGGATGTTTCCAGATCGTATTATTCCAAGTGTTCTCATATAAGCTGCGATGGGGTGGGAGGTTAGACTTGAGACTACACCCCAGACCCTTCCTAATAGTGCCTTGTCAGCCAAACCTATTCAGACGTACATTTACTCTCTTGAGGAGTACTGGAAATGTTTCTTGTCGGGGCTGGTGCAATGAGCATATTCAATATATAAACATCGGGCACACTCTCCTCACACAGAGTAACTTTAAACCTGTATGGGAGGTCGAGCTAACCTTGGACATGCTCTCTCATGAGAAACCTAGGAGGAAAGGCTTATGATCAGAGAGGAAGCCAAGGCCAGACAGAGTCATCCACCCCTAGTCCTGTCCTGTGGTGAAGGTTATTATGCAGGTGGCTAAATGGGTAGGCTTCAGAGTCATGGCGGCCTACCCAGGCTTGGTCCCTGCTCGTTCAGGGACCTGGGCAGATCGTTCCACCTCCCTGGGCATGCTTCATCGTCTTTGAAATGAGGTGACTATTAGGTGGAGGTGACTAACACACACCTCATGGGGTTACAAACACTTAATGGCACAGTACACATGGAGCACACATTAAGTGCTGTTCGCACTCAGTCACGGAAACAAATCTGTCTCCAAGACGTTTAATTGGTCAAAGGGATCTACCTCAGCAGAGTCCCAGGGCAGAGCTGGGTCACCCTCTGTGTATCGCTGACACTGGGTTCTGCTCGTTCACAAACACCAGCTTCTCTTATTACTAGGACCACCCTGTGTCCTGACCAGAGGAAAAGATAGTTTCGTGTCTGTTCTTGATTATAACAGGGCTGTGGGGCTGTTACCACATGCACTCCATTGCTTCTTGTGCACTGAGATAAAAGCACCAGGCTCCCCTGATCTGAGCACTGGGGCTGGGAATGAAGGGGAGAGAAATGGTCTAAGGGGGCGGGTGTTGCCCTAAAGGCCCAGAGCTTCCCCACTTTACTTAAGTTGTCTTTCCATCTCTGTTTATTGGGCTATCAGCTGCCCAACCCAGTGTTCATGGTCAAATAGGAGTGGGGTTTCCTCTATTTCTTTTCTTTGTCCCTCCCTCCCCCTCCCCTTCTTTTCTCCAGCCACCCTCCTTCTGGACCCTTCTGCTGCCAACAAAGGAGATGACATTTACTCTCCCTTTGTTCTCCAAGGTAGCTGTGGGCAGGGAGCCATTCTCCTCTGTTTTCTGTTCTAGCCATCGGCAGAAGCATGCAAAAGCAATTATTCCCAACCAACTGGAGCAACCGGCCCCAGGACAGTCGTCAGCTTTTGCAGGGCAGTTCAGCTACTATTATTATGCCGTTTACAGAAGAAGAAGCCCAGGCAGAGAGAGCCACTTACCCACAGCCACGTAGCTGGTATTTGAGCCCAGTCAGTCTGTCCCAGGAGCTGATGCTCTCATAACCTTGACCTTTTCTTGCTGGTAGCCACTGTGGGCAGCAAGGGGGCTGGAGGACCCTAAAGC